>CM035173.1:86611253-87020387 GCA_020205615.1 Panax quinquefolius
TTTATTTTGATAATAATTGATGTTTGGAAGTTATATTGACCAATCGTGAAATTAATCGGATAAATGAGCAATTAATTGCTATTAATTCACATGATTATAACTATTTGTTCACGTATCTGTACTATTAATTCACATTCATGTACTATTAGGGGGAGTGGTGCAAGATTGATAATACTTGCATGACTAAGTTAAAATGGAGGTATAGATGGAGGTACTATACTTTGTAATTAGTATTTTCACATGTATAAAACTATTGATTCACATGATTGAACTATTGATTCACATGATATACTATTAGGGGAGGTGGTGCAAGTTTGATAATACTTGGGGACTAAATTAAAAAATGAAAGAAAAGATGAAGGTATTATCTTTGTAATATTTTGAGCCCCAAAAGCGTGCAATTATCGAAACTATATTTTCCTATAAATAAAGCTCATTCTTCCTTCATTCTCACCAATTCACTAAGACTCACAAGAGCAATTATAGAGAGAAGCTATAGAGAGAGAAAGTATAGGGAGAAAGAAGAAGAGTGATGCTACTTCACAACTCTAGTATCCATCTTCTTCAAAGATAAGGGGTATTATTTATTTCATATTCAAGAGATATTATTTTTTCATATTCAGTATGAATATTATTTTCGTTCAATATTCATAAAGAATATTATCTTTGTTCAATATTCGTAGGAATATTATCTTCGTTAAATATTCGTTGGAATATTATTTTTATTCAACAGATTGTAAGAGATGTTATTTTTTAATCAATATTAAGCTTGAAATAATATTTTCTTCCATACTGTAGTATGTAAGTAATATTATTTCGCTTTAGATTTTGAATTCTATACTCATTTTGTTTGAAGTTTTAGCTTTTATACTCATGAAATTAGTAGAATATCCTTGTATTTGCACTTCATCCAAAGATCTTTTATGAAAATATTATTCTGAGCTTTCTTGATAATTATTGATCTTTTCATGATGGAGTACTATTCACGAGTTACTATTCACGGGTTACTATTCACTCAAATATTATTCACTCGGGTATTCAGGGCACTTTTCATGCTAGAGTACTATTCACGAGTTACTATTCATGGGTTACTATTCACCCGGTTACTATTCACTCTAGTATTATTCACTCGGGTATTTGGGACACTTTTCATGTCGGGGTACTATTCACGAGGTACTATTCCCGAAGTACTATTCATAGGGTACTATTCACCTGAAAAATATATTTCTTTTCTGTCCAAATTATTTTTGGTACATGAATATTATTCTTGAATTTTACTCCACAAAACAGTATCATGTTGACAATTTGGATATTTTTAAACTCTGGATAAATTTAATGTTTTTAATATTTATCCTTGATTTCGTTTGATTAATGCTTATATCATTGTCATCATCCTCATGCTTATATTTTGATCATTACTTGATTGTAGCATTAGTATGTCATTCCTTATCCGTAGTATATCAACATATAATATTAGGAATGTCACGGCGCTTCCCAATCATCCCTTTTGTACACTAGAACTCTTACCTCATCGTATGTAATCGGATCATCATCTTCTATGATGTGTACCTCATCATCATCATCTATGATGAATCCATACCTCCTAGGTATCTTCTAAGTACTATTCGGTTTATGATTGGTTTGTGGTACAATAGGTCTTCATCTATAGGTTCCTCTTATTTGACTTATATAGTGTTTTGTGGTTCTTGAACTCTTCAAGATCTATTATCCTCCACTAGCCCCTTCAATAATAAACACATTTATCTTAGAAAGCGTGTTTCGCAACAAACACCTTTTGCTAAGTAGGATTATAGAACATATACCCTAAACTTACTTTAGGATGTCCCACAAATTGTACTTGTCAAATCTTGTCCCAAGCTTATCCTTTGAAACCTTTTCACATAAGTTGGACAACCTCTTATCTTAACATACTTAAGATTAGGAATCCTCCACAAATCCATAACTTTTATGGAGTCTTGGGGCTGGGATTTTGAGGTTACCATTTTCGTGATATGTCATTACCATTTCTAGGACATGATCCTGTAAGATCTTTGGAATATCTCAGAAAATCATTTTGGACCGTACCATGTTCAACAAGGTATGATTTTTCCTTTCAGATACATCAATCATTTATTACATATCAGGAGGCGTCCATTATGAGAAAACCATTTGAGATGATCTAGAAACTTATTGCACAAGTATTTATTCCTTGATCTAATCAAAGAGTCTTAATACTTTGCAAATTTGTTTCACTTACAGATTTTTTGAACCTTTCAAATAATTCACACTTGTATTTCAAAAATACATACATTCAACTCTTTGAATGATCTTCTCCTTTTGTTATACTAGTTTGTTCAATTTATAAAATAATTTTTCACGTAAGTCAAGTATACAAAATCCATTAAGTAATCTTTCGATTCTATACTGAAACATTATTATTATAAATAGAACAACAATTGTTCTTAATTATAATATCAAAATTTTATTGTCCAACAATAAAATGGAAATAATGTTCTAACAAGAATTGGAATACAATAACAACTTATCGACTTAATAGATTTGCCGTAAGCGCGTGTTAAACTATAAGTTTCTATAGCTAATCAAAGAACCTTTGCTTCATTTTCCACATATAGGATTACTTATCTTTGTTTAACTTTCTACTTACCTTGGTCCTTCATAAATCTATATTTATGATAACCAAAGTCGGTATCCAATACCCAAGTAGAACCTTGACTTAAAGAAAAATTTATTTCAATCATGAACAAAAAGCGTATTATGGCAAAACTTCACTAAGCTTCTTTGGTTAGCTACTGCAAGTGCTTCTCATGATTTCTTTCCGGTGTCCATGCTTATTGCGATTGGAAGCAAGCTCCTTTCTTCTATCCGTGACGGTTTTGTTCTTATTATCCTTTGTTTTGCCTTTCTATTTACCTTCTTTGAATCGTTCTTCTTTTTGAGGAAGATCCTTTGGCCCCTACCAAGAAGACTTGATCTTTCTTGGTTGGAAAGTGACTCTCAACATTTTTTCAATATGTTAAGCAAATCAATGAGGTCGATATCTAACTTGTTCATATAAAAATTCACAACAATTGTGAAAGGAGTCCTGAGTGAGTGCAAGATCAAATCTTGACTCAACTCTCCATCCATGACAAAACTTCGTTGTCTAATTGATCAATCAAATTGATTATGTTAAGAACTTTTTATGCATGACTATAAGTGCCATTGGCCATTCTAGATCGGAAGAGCTCCTTAGATATCTCGATATCTATCGGTCCCCATACTTCCTCACCATCAACTACTTGATGTGCAGGAATATAGTAGGAGCATCCATGGTTTCATCTTGACGCTGAAGCTTGTTACTCATGGATGTGAGCATGATGCGTTGAGCCAATCACAGCATCATCTTGCCACTTTCTAAAAGTAGCAATCTCTTCCTCAGAGGCATTGTCTGCAACCATTGCAGGGATAGGCGTATTAAGGACATAAGATAGCTTTTCAGCTATGAGAACTATTCTCAATTCCTTAACCAATCCGTTTAATACGGTCCGGTTAAATAACATCTAATATGTTTCGCAGTGATAGTAATTTAGACATTGTAAAAATCTGTAAATGAATATGTAATTAACAACATTTTAACATACATTCTTTTATTAATTACCAAAATAAATTAGGTCTTGTTTTAAATTGGTATCTCCCACTATTTTCTTCAAACTATATTACCCTCATTTATATAGTTCGGCAAAATCTAATTAAAGATTTGCTAGTGAGAATAAGGATCCCATTTCAAATGTATATAGCCTTGTGGTGACACAACAAACTATATATAAATAAAAAGGTAGACAACTTTTGTCAATTACATCGACTATGCAACTCCTTTTCTTTTGCCTCTTAGATTATTTTGATCAAGTGGTGGCACATCCGAATCAAAATTATCCAAGTTAAGTCGACCTAGCACTCCATATATTCAAAAAAGAAAATATCATCCTTGTGGTGACACAACAAAACAATATTGTTCAATTTTCTTTATAAGCATCAAATGTGATAAATTAACATCTTAAATACTTAATACTTGCCTTGTGGTGACACAACAAATTCATATTAAATATTTAATACTCTATTAATTTTATCATGCTAGAAAGCTGACGCTCGATATTCTAAATATCTTTGAACGCTTAGGACTTAATATAAAAATTGAGGGGTTTGTTATTAATTTGTCTCATCTTGTTTAATATGCATTTACATATATATAAAAATACGCCATCATATTAATGAACATGCGAAGCATGTTTGCATAATATATAATATATATATATATATATATATAGTATAGCATGCACATATAGAATACTATATTCTACCCTTGGATTGATTATGAACTTTTATTCTAGTTTGGTTCACTAGAGCCACCAAGTGAACCAAAAGGTCAAACCTAGGTGCAAGAAATAATATTTAAATATAACTATTACATTTAAACCCTGGCTCCATTACAAAGCTAAGTCTTCAAGCGCTCCTTGCTCCTTGATCTCCAATTTTTCAAAATTAATTCTAACTATTCCTATTACAAAATTATTTAAAATAAATAGAAACCTTGATCGCTAATCGAGGGAAGTACATAGGAGGAGATATAATTTACATTAAGAAAAATTAGAGAAGACGAGGTACGCAGACCCCATTTAATAAAACCCATACATTCATGCATCCAACTAAAATAAAATCCAATCACATTGGTCAATAGTCCATAATCAATCTCATTTATTATCATACACATCACCATATGCATCAATAAATAACATTCATCTTATGAATAATAAACATTCAATATATATATTGATATCATTTAATGGGCAAAATTAGTTAGTATAAAATCTAATTTTGAATCAAAATAAACACCTTTATTTTAATCCAAATTTAAATCAAAATAAAACTATTTTATTTTAATTTATTTAATTTTGAATAAAATAAACTATTTTATTTTAATCAAAATCTTTAATCAAAATAAACTCCTTTATTTTAATTAATTATGAATCTAATTCCATAAAAAAAAATAAAATAAAATAAACTCCTTTATTAAAGGAAACATGATTCTCTTTCCTATTCACAAATAAACTCTTTTATTTTGAATAATATGAAATCATAGTTAATATCTAAATAAACTCCTTTATTTAAGGAAAGTAGGATTCTCTTTCCTATTCACAAATAAACTCTTTTATTTTGAATAATATGAAATCTTATTTCATATCTAAATAAACTCCTTTATTTAAGGAAACATATAATCCAATTCCAACTCCAATTAGTTATCATGGAATCCAATTCCAACTCTAATTAGTTAGCATGAAATCTAATTTTAAAATTAAAATAAACTTTTTATTTTAATATTAAAATAAACTTTTATTTTAAAATTAAAATAACTTTTTTATTTTAATAATAAAATTATTAAAATATAATTTTATTTTAAAATTAAAATAAACTTTTATTTTAATTATAAAATAATTAATATATATATATATATATATTATATTAACAGTATAATATATATATATATATATATATATATATATATATATATGCTTTCCTTCCTATGGAACTCCTTTATTAATAATAAAATAGTAATCCGTGAAACATCATCGATTTTAAGCAAAAAAAACGGCATTACCAATTAAAAAAAAAAAAAAAAGGCGTTCGTTTTTTTTTTTATAAATTTTATACAAACAAATTATGCCCAATTAAATTGTTCTAAACACATATCAATATACATATCAAATCTGAACAATTAATAATTTGCATAAAGGTTTGGCTCTGATGCCACTGTTAGGTTTGTATAATTCAAGAACGCAATCAAATTGCAAAATAAGCGCGGAAACGTGTAAAAATCAGAGTTTAAAATTTTACAAACCATATACCCGGATCACCCTTTATGCACAATTATTAATTAAACGAAAAGATATGAAGAACAAACATACCTTGAAGATCCGAGCTTCTCGTGTACAAGTTCACCTCCAATCCTTTTCGCGTTCAACTTGAATCCAACGGGTTTGGTTCCTTCCTTTGATCAACGTTAGCCACCCAAGTGTTTGGCCTCTAGAGGTGATCCACCAAGGAAGAATAAGAATTTAAGAAGATGGGTATTTGGCTCAAACCCTAGTTTTCTATCTCTATAGAAAAGGAGCGTAATCTCCCAACTATTGGAATTACGTATGTTATAAAAGTCAACAACCACCTCACCCATAATAAGACTCATCTTATTTATAGATGTGAGCAACCCACCTTAACAATTAAGGAATTGGGATTTATTTAATTAATTAAATTCTTTTAATTAATTAAGCTCCCTAATCTTATTAGGGATAATTAATTAAACTCCTTTAACTAATTTTCCTTCCTAATCCAATTAGGAATAAATGAGAGTACTTATATTAAATTAATTCCTAAACTCTTTTAGAAATTAAAAGAATAATAATTGTAATAATATTAATAAGACTCCTCTTATTAATTTATATTTAATATTTCTAAAATATTAAATAATAAATATTCAACTATTTAATTTATTCTATCACCATAGATTAAATTAAATATACATAACATATTATTACGATTATGCCATTAACTTCTTAAATAATTATTCTTCCTTTTATGGTGTGACCTTTTAGGTTCTCCATATTAAACCTACAGAATAAATCAATTAGAACAATTCTAATCTTATTTAAATAAATAAATTAAACAATTAATTTATTTAAATAAATAATATTTATTCTGATAGGGATAAGCCTCCCTAATGATCAACGACTTTCCGGATAATATAGATTTCAACATTAATCATTAAAGAACCTTTGAGTAAATAGTTACTGTGACAATTCAATCCTTCCACCATACAATGTCCCAATTAAATATAAGACATGGAATTCTTGTCAAGTCTTATTTTATTTAATTATATGTATTTCGATCCTTAAATGCACAACTCCAAATAATACAAATTAGAAACTCCTTTCTAATTTCATTATGCCTTGGCCAAGGACTACTGGGTTGTCATTTATCGAATCACATAGGACATTTCTCTTCTTTTATTAGAAGTGGTAGATTCTTTATTGATCATACATTATCTCCATGTACAACTTATTATACCCAAGCATACCCTTTGATATACCCTAAGGGTCTTAAGGAATAAGTCAAAGTATAACTCATCATACACAAGATACTATGATGATCTCAAGTCCAAGGATCACTTGACTACTATCACTACAGAATTCCTATCGACAAAAGTAAAACTCCATTAGGTATTCCTTAGCGAGCCAATGCTCAGATGAACTTATTCTCTAATAAGCACCTACATACTTGCTTTAATGTCTCCACACAAATGATCATGAGATCAATCATCCTCATCCAATGAGCAAGCAACATATATGTACCAATCTATCCTGGATTCACTAATCCCCAATTTAGTAATCCAATGATTGGGAACTATTTTAGTTTTAAGCTTTCTAAGAATTTAGATCTCATTAGAATGATCATCATCATTATTCTAAAAGCATTGCTTAAAACTATGGGTTTATCACATATTATAAAACAGCATCATGTAGATAATTAAAAGCCTTTAATAAATTAATACTTTTTATTAATAAATGAATAAGATTGTTACAAAGTATATGCTTTATCATCAAACATGATTGGCTTGTGTGCATACTACTTTCATTAGCACCGTGTGTAAATATCCTATCATGGCTGATGGCACTTCAAATACTAAACCAACCAAAAATAAGCATACGACAAATTCAAATCAAGATCTTTACATTTTGAATATCTACACTCTTTTGACTTTGATGCAGTTATAAGTTTACCAGAGACATGGTATAAGAAACATAAAAACTAAGCATAACTAGTAACTAATAGTTGGGGATATACCAACATATACCAACTTGTAACAATCATTATTAGTTATTACAGAAAAAGTAATTTTATGTCTGCATACAAATTTTCAAACCTGTTTTGCCAAGCAACATGTACATAAATTGTGTAATAATCAAATTCCCAAGAATTTGGATTCGAATAAAAGGGTATAACAGAAGCTATATTTTAGGAAATCGCAAAAAGCAAAGGAAGGGAAACAAAGTAGGAAAACAAAAATAAATTCAAAATAGAAAAACCCCTCTTAATAAAATAGAAATCTAAATTTTCATACTTGAGTGTAATCTGTAATGGATTGCTAAAAATTTCCATGTCACTTTTTAGTTTTCATTTTCCTTTCGTTTTCCTTCCTCTAATCCTCACACTTTTAGAGTTAAAAAAAAAACGAATACTTCAAAGTTAGAGCAAATGACAGGGGATTGGTTACCCTATATGATATGAGATATATTTCTGCTATGTCGTCTTTGCGGCTTTCTATCGAACATTTAAATTGCAATTCTGCAACCCATAATAGAATAAGATCAATCAAACAACACCTGATTGGCCGATAACAACAACCACAAGTCTGAAGTCCAACTGAAGCAACCCCAATTCCAGATTACTTAAGTGAAAGAGAAGAACTAAAGAAGAAATATGAGCGAACTAAAACACAAAAAACTTACACATTACGTTTTGTCATCGCAGTTCGTCTTTTGAGAAATCAGAGATTTGTGGTTTTGAGTTTGAATCAATAATTTTTCATATATTTAGCCGCTTTTGTGGGATGATTTAGTCTCAAGTCCCAACAAATTTGAAATCTTGAGCCTACAAATCTACAGTAAACGAAGAGGCGAGGCGAGATGATAGAGATGAATAGAACCTTTCCACTTCTTTATGCAAATAAGAATCAGAGACTAAGAATCGAGTATGTATCGAACACCTAAATGAGTAAGGTTCATCGAGTAATCGATCGAGCATGGATCAGATGAAGGAACGTACTCGAACCCTAAAACGAGTGAACGGTGTGTTGTTCACATTTCAAGTTCAGTCCTATAACACCTAAAATGAGCTTGGCCTATATTCGGCTCGGATTCCTACCGAATCTGAGTCTTGGATCATATTTTTGGGTCGAATATAAGTCGGGTACCGAGTAACTCGAACCATTTTTCACCCCTAGTCACTTAATATAAATAATATATGCCCTAATCCATATCTAAATATTTGGATATAAACAAATTTAGATACAGGTGCACCACCGTGTTTAAATTACAGACTCTTCATTGGTCATATGAAAATAGAACATTATGTCTCAAAAATATAAAATTAGTTATGACACAAATTTTTCCCATGACAATAATCCAGTAGTCACGATGAGCAAACCGTATCTAAATTCATAAATAAAAATAGTCACGTTAACTATAAACCACTGTGACCAAAAAATTACATATCAATATTAGTCCCGGTGAATCACCGTACCTAAACTTGACTACCTAATCTCGTGACCATTACCCTTAAAGAAATTTTTTGTCGCGAGTTTTGCTGCAACTGTGTCCCTTTTATTTTTCCCAATCATGTCCAAAGGTCATTTTTGTACTAGTGTATCTAAAGAGCTCTTCCGATCTAGGATGATCGACACTACAGTGCATAAACATTTCCTAAAGATAATCAATTTGATTAAATAGTTAGGACAGTTGGGTTTTATCATAGATGATGAGTTGAGTCAAGATTTGATCTTGCAATCACTCTCTAACTCCTTTTCATTATTTGTTATGAATTTTCACATGAACAAGCTGGATGTCAGTTTACCTGAATTGCTTAACATGATGAAAATCACTGAGAGTCAATTTCTATTGAAGAAAGACCAAGTCTTGCTTGTAGATGATTCTTCTATGAAGTAGAAGAGGGCCAAAGGATCTTCTGAAAAGAAGAAAAATCCCAAGAAGGCAAAGGGGAAGGCAAAACCAAATGACAAGAAAAAGGTTGATGTTGATAGCAAAGTAGTTTGCTTCCAGTGCAACAAGCTTGGACATTGGAAAAGAAATTGCAAGGAGTATCTTACGGAGCAGAAGAAGAAGCTTGGAGAAGCTTCAAATTTAGCTACAGAAATAGGTTTGATCATGATTAAAATAAATCTTCTATAATTCAAAATTCTACTTGGGTATTGGATACCTGCTGTGATTCTCATATATGCAATTATTTGCAGGGACTAAGCAGAAGTAGAAGGCTGAACAAAGGAAAAGTTACCTTTCGCGTGGGTAATGGAGCAAAGGTTGTTGCATTAGCCGTATGATCTTAATGTTTATCACTGACTTCTCGAAAATCTATTAATTTAGTAAATTGTTACTATGTTCCAGTTCTGATAAGAAACATTATTTCAATTCCATTATTGGATAAGAATGGCTTTAACGTTATAATAAAGAACAATTGTTGCTCTATTTATAATGAGAATGTTTTATTTGGAACTGACAGATTAATTAATGGATTTTATGTACTTGACTTACCTGAAAATATTTTGCAAATTGAATAAACTATTAAAAGGAAAAGAGATGATGTGAATCATACCTTCATGTGGCATTGCAGACTCGGTCTTATTAATGAAACAAGACTAAACAAGTTGAATAAAGATGGGCTTTTTGAAAGTAGTATGCATACAAGCCAATCATGTTTGATGATAAAGCATATACTTTGTAACAATCTTATTCATTTAATAATAAAAAGTATTAATTTATTAAAGGCTTTTAATTATCTACATGATGTTGTTTTATAATATGTGATAAACCCATAGTTTTAAGCAATGCTTTTAGAATAATGATGATGATCATTCTAATGAGATCTAAATTCTTAGAAAGCTTAAAACTAAAATAGTTCCCAATCATTGGATTACTAAATTGGGGATTAGTGAATCCGGATAGATTGGTACATACGTTGCTTTGCTTTCATTGGATGAGGATGATTGATCTCATGATCATTTGTGTGGAGACACTAAAGCAAGTATGTAGGTGCTTATTAGAGAATAAGTTCATCGAACGTTGGCTCGCTAAGGAATACCTAATGGAGTTTTACTTGCTGTCAATAGGAATTCTCAGTAGTGATAGTAGTACAAGTGATCCTTGGACTTGAGATCATCATAGTATCTTGTGTATGATGAGTTATACTTTGACTTATTCCTTAAGACCCTTAGGGTATATCAAAGGGTATGCTTGGGTATAATAAGTTGTATGCATGGAGATAATGTATGATCAATAAAGAATCTACCACTTCTAATAAAAGAAGAGAAATGTCCTATGTGATTCGATAAATGACAACCCAAAGTAGTCCTTGGCGATGCGAAATGAAATTAGAAAGGAGTTTCTAATTTGCATTATTTGGAGGTTGTGCATTTAAGAGTCGAAATACATATAATTAAATAAAATAAGACTTGACAATAATTCCATGTCTTATATTTAATTGGGACATTGTATGGTGGAAGGATTGAATTGTACGGTAACTATTTACTCAAAGGTTCTTTTATGATTAATGTTGAAATCTATATTATCTGGAAAGTCGTTGATCGCTAGGAGGCTTATCCCTATTGTAGAATAAATATTATTTATTTAAATAAATTAATTGTTTAATTTATTTATTTAAATAAGATTAGAATTATTCTAATTGATTTATTCACAACCGGTTTAATATGGAGAACCTAAAGGGTCACACCATAAAAGAAAGAATAATTATTTAAGAAGTTAATGGTATAATCGTAATAATATATTATGTATATTTAATTTAATCTATGGTGATAGAATAAATTAAATAGTGAATATTTATTATTTAATATTTTAGAAATATTAAATATAAATTAATAAGAGGAGTCTTATTAATATTATTACAATTATTATTATTATTTTAATTTCTAAAAGAGTTTAGGAATTAATTTAATATAAGTACTCTCATTTATTCCTAATTGGATTAGGAAGGAAAATTAGTTAAATGAGTTTAATTAATTATCCCTAATAAGATTAGGGAGCCCCTTTAATTAAAAAAGGTTTAATTAAATAATACCTTATTTTAATAGGTTACTTGATATCTTTATAAGAGGAGTCTTATATCGATATATTAAGACGACGTTATAATTCCAATGGTTGGAGAGTACGCTCCCTTTCTATAGAGATAGAAAAACTAGGGTTTAGCCAACCACTCATCTTCTTGAATCCTTCTTCTTCCATGGTGGATCACCTCTAGAGGCCAAACACTTGGGTGGCTAACGTTGATCAAAGGAAGGAACCAAACCCGGTGAATTCAAGTTGAACGCGAAAGGATTTGGAGGTGAACTTGTACACGAGGAAGCTCGATCTTCAAGGTATGATTTTATTTTTTATCTTTTCGTTTAATTAATAATTGTGCATAAAGGGTGATCCGGGTATATGGTTTGTAAAATTTTTTAAACTCGATTTTTACATTTAAATTATTTTTTGCAATTTGATTGCGTTCATGAATATTACAAACCTAACGATGGTATCAAAGCCAAACCTTTATGCTAATTATTAATTATTTTAATTTGATATGTATATTGATATGTGTTTAAAACAATTTTTTGGGCATAATTTATTGTATAAAATTTATTATATAAAAAAAGAGGAAACTATTTTAAAATCCAGATCTGCTTTTAAAATTTTTGCTTTCCAAGATTTATACTTGGATCATGATTATCGATTGCATGTTAATATTATATTCCGTATTAGTTAATATGCGATTACTAATTGCATGATTCACCATCATGATTCACGTGGTTAGCTCGGTGCTTGATAAATTAAAAAGTTACAGAGAGATTTTTTTTTTAAAGATAAGGAGATGTGGATATATATATATATATATATATATATATATATATATATTCTCAATTATTTTATAATTAAAATAAAAAGTTTATTTTAATATTAAATTATAAAGTTTATTTCAATTTTAAAATTAAATTTCATGCTAACTAATTAGACTTGGAATTGGATTCCATGATAACTAATTGGAGTTGAAATTGGATTCCATATTTCTAAAATAAAGGAGTTTATTTGTGAATGGAAAGTGAATCCATCTTTCCTTAAATAAAGGAATTTATTTAGATATGAAATAAGATTTCATATTATTCAAAATAATAGAGTTTATTTGTGAATAAAAAAAATTAAAAATTTCATGTTTCCTTAAATAAAAGAGTTTATTTAGATATGAAATAAGATTTCATATTATTCAAAATAAAGGAGTTTATTTGTGAATAGGAAAGAAAATCCGTGTTTCCTTAAATAAATTTTTTTTTACTTGAAATTGATTCCATAATTAACTAAAATAAAGGAGTTTATTTTGATTAAAGATTTTATTTAAAATAAAATAGTTTATTTTATTCAAAATTAGATAAATTAAAATAAAATAGTTTTATTTTGATTTAAATTTGGATTAAAATAAATGAGTTTATTTTGATTCAAAATTAGATTTTATACTAACTAAATTTGCCCATTAAATGATATCAATATATATATTAAATGTTTATTATTCATAAGATGAATGTTATTTATTGATGTATATGATGATGTGTATGATAATAAATGGGATTGATTATGGACTATCAACGAATGTGATTGGATTTTATTTTAGTTGGATGCATGAATGTATGGGTTTTATTAAATGGGGTCTCAAGACCTCGCCTTCTCTAATTTTTCTTAATGTAAATTCTATCTCCTCCTATGTACTTCCCTCGATCGCTAATCAAGGTTTCTATTTATTTTAAATAGTTTTGTAATAGGAATAGTTAGAATTAATTTTGAAGAATTGGAGATCAAGTAACAAGGAGCGCTTGAAGACCCGTTTGTAATGGAGCCCGGGTTTAAATGTAATAGTTATATTTAAATATTATTTCTTGCACCCCTAGGGTTTGACCTTTTGGTTCACTTGGTGGCTCTAGTGAACCAAACTAGAATAAAAGTCCATAATCAATCCGGATAGAATATTGTATTCTATATGTGCATGCTTATACTATATATATTATATATTATGCAAACATGTTTCGCATGTTAATTAATATGACGCGTATTTTATATATATATATGCATGCGCGCTAAACAAGATGAGACAAATTAATAACAAACCCCTCAAATTTTTATATTAAGTCCTAAGCGTTCAAAGATATTTGGAATATCGAACGTCGCCTTCTAGCATGATAAAATTAATAGAGTATTAAATATTTAATATGAGTTTGTTGTGTCACCACAAGACAAGTATTAAGTATTTAAGATGTTAATTTATCACATTTGATGCTTATAAAGAAAATTGAACAATATTGTTTTGTTGTGTCACCACAAGGATGATATTTTTCTTTTTTGAATATATGGAGTGCTAGGTCGGACTTAACTTGGATAATTTTGATTCGATGTGCCACCACTTGATCAAAATAATCTAAGAGGCAAAAAGAAAAGGAGTTGCATAGTTGATGTAATTGACAAAAGTTGACTACCTATTTATTTATATATAGTTTGTTGTGTCACCACAAGGCTATATACATTTGAAATGGGATCCTTATTCTCACTAGTAAATCTTTAATTAGATTTTGCCGAACTATATAAGTGAGGTAATATAGTTTGAAGAAAATAGTGGGAGATACCAATTTAAAACAAGACCTAATTTATTTTGGTAATTAATAAAAGAATGTATGTTAAAATGTTGTTAATTATAAATTCATTTACGTAATTTTATAATGTCTAAAATTACTATCATCATGAAGCATATTAAATGCTAAATTAACCGTATCAATTAAACGGATTGGTTAAGGAATTTGAGAATAGTTCTCATAAATGAAAAAGCTATCTTATGTCCTTAATATCGCCTATCCTCGCAAATGGTTGCGAGATAATGCCTCTCGAGGAAGAGATTGCTACTTTTAGAAAGTGGCAAGATGATGCATAGTTGACTAAATGTATCATGCTCGCATCCACGAAAAGTAACGAGCTTCAAATACGTCGATGAAAAACATGGATGCTCCTACTATATTCCTGCACATCAAGTAGTTGATGGTGAGGAAAGTAGGACTAATAGATATCAGATATCTAAGGAGCTCTTCCGATCTAGAATGACTAATGACACTACAGTACAGACAAAAGTCCTTAACATAATCAATTTGATTGATCAATTAGGATAATGGGTTTTGTCATGGATGGAGAGTTGAGCCAAGATTTGATCTTGCACTCACTCCCAGATTCCTTTTACAATTGTTGTGAATTTTTCATATGAACAAGCTAGATATCAGCCTCGCTGATTTGCTTAACATGTTGAAAATGTTGAGAGTGACTTTCCAACCAAGAAAGATCATATCTTACTCGTAGGGGCCAAAAGATCTTCTGAAAAGAAGAACGATTCAAAGAAGGTAAATAGAAAGGCAAAAACAAAGGATAATAAGAACAAAACGATCACGGATAGCAAAGGAGTTTGCTTCCACCGCAATAAGCATGGACACCGGAAAGAAATCATGAGAAGCATCTTGCGAGAGGCTAACCAAAGAAGCTTAGTGAAGTTTTGGTTACAATACGCTTTTGTTCATGATTGAAATAAATTTTTCTTTAAGTCAAGGTTCTACTTGGGTATTGGATACCGACTTTGGTTATCATAAATATAGATTTATGAAGGGACCAAGCGAAGTAGAAAGCTAAACAAATATAAGTAATCCTATGTAAGGGAAATGTAACAAAGGTTGCCATATTAGCCATAGAAACTTATAGTTTAGCAATGCTACTGGCAAATCTATTAAGTCAATAAGTTGTTATTGTATTCCGGTTCTTGTTAAAAATATTATTTCCATTTTATTGTTGGACAATGAAATCTTTGGTATTATAATTAAGAACAATTGTTGTTCTATTTATAATAATAATGGTTTGATAGAATCGAATATTACTTAATAAATTTTTATACTTGACTTACATGAAAATAATTTTGCATATTGAACAAATTAGTATAAGAAAATGAGATGATCATTCAAAGAGTTGAATGTGTGTATTTGCTAAAATACAAGTGTGAATTATTTGAAAGGTTCAAAGAATTCGTAAGTGAAACAAATTGGCAATGTATTAAGATTCTTTGATTAGATCAAGGAATAAATACTTGTGCAATAAGTTTCTAGATCATCTCAAATGGTTTTCTTATAATGGACACATCCTGATACGCAATAATTGATTGATGTATCCGAATGAAAAATCGTACCTTGTTGGACATGGTGCGGTCCATAATGATTTTACCGACGCTCCAAAGATCCTTCCGGGATAATGTCCTAGAAATGGTCGCATATCTCTGAAAATAGTAACCTCAAAATCCTATTTCAAGACTCCATAAAAGTTATGGACAGGGAGGATTCCTAATCTTAAGTATGTTAAGATAAGGGGTTGTCCAACTTATGTGAAAAGGTTTCAAAGGATAAGCTTGGGACAAGATTTTATAAGTGTCGATTTGTGGGACATCCTAAAGTAAGTTTAGGTATATGTTCTATAATCCTAGTTAGCAAAAGGTGTTTGTTGCAAAATATGCTGCCTTCTAAGATAAAGATGTTTATCATTGAAGGGGCTAGTGGGAGGATTATAGATCTTGAAGAGTTCATGAACCACAAAACACTATAAGTCAAATAAGAGGAACTCAGTAGATGACCTATTGTACCACACAAATAAATCGTAAATCATATGATAATCTCAAGATACCTAGGAGGTATGGATTCATCATAGATGATGATGACGAGGTACGCATCATAGATGATGATGATGATCCAGTTACATACGATGAGGTAAGAGTTCTAGTGTGTACAAAAGGGTCAGTGGGAGCATCATGACATTCCTAGTACTATATGTTGATATACTACGGATGAGGAATTACATACCAATGCTACAATCAGTAAAGATAAAGTTGTCTAAACAATCCTCCATGAATGATTTGGGAAGAGTATCATTATTGGGGATGCAAATCTATATAGATAGATTTAAAAGGATGCTCAACTTAACTCAAGGAACGTATATTCATTTGATGCTAAAGTCGTTTAGCAGGGCAAACTCCAAGAGATGTCTCATGTTGATGAGCTATGGAGTGTATCCTTAAATAAAAGAGTTTATTTAGATATGAAAAATCATACTTTGTTGGAAATGGTGTTGTCTATGATGAGTTTCATCGATCTTCTAATATCCTTCTAGGGCTATGCCCTAGAGATGACTTTGTATCTACTAAATAAGTTCCCTTCGAAATCCATCCTGAAGACTTCATACGAGATATCGATAGAGAGGAAACCTAGTCTTAAGCATGTTAAGATTTGGGGATATCTATCTTATGTGAAAAAGTTTTAGAATAATAAGCTTGGGACAAGATCTAATAAGTGTATATTTGTGGGATATCCTAAAGAAAGTTTATGATACTATTTTTATAATGTTACTGAGAAATATGTGTTTAGTTCCAAACACCTACCTTCTTGGAAAAGGAGTTTATCCTCGAAGGGGCTAGTGGGAGGAAAATAGATCTTAAAGAAGTTCAAGAACCACAAACCACTATAGGTCAAGTGGATGAACCTATCCAAGTAAAAATACCTTCTATACCACAGTCATGTCATAAATCTGGAAGAGTACTGAAGATACCTAAGAGGTATGGATTCATCATAGAAGATGGATGAAGAGGTACACATCATAGAGGATGATGATCCAGTTACATATGATGAGACAATTATTAGTAAAGTCTCAGAGAAATGGCAAACCGCCATGAAATCCAAAATGGACTCCATGTATGAAAACCAAATGTGGTTGAACCACAGGAAGGCATAGTGCCTATAGGGTGCAAATAGGTCTTTAAAAGAACGACTGGGGCATATGGAAAAGTTGATTCCTATAAGGCCAAACTGGTGGCAAAAGGTTTCAATCAAAGACAACGAGTTGTCTATGAGGAAACCTTCTCACTTGTTGCTATGGTCAAGTCCATTTGGATTTTGCTTGCGGTCGCAGCTTACTATGACTACAAGATCTGGCAAATGGATGTGAAAAAGGCTTTACTCAATAGGAAACTAGAAGAAGATGTATATATGATACAGCCAGAGGGATTTGTTTCAAAAGTTTGAACAAATCAAGTCTGTAAGCTACAACGATCTATTTATGGATTGAAGCAAGCTTCTCATAGATGGAATATTCATTTTGATGAAACAATCAAAAAGTTTGATTTTATCAAAAATAAGAAGGTTAGTGGGAGCACTGTGATATTCCTAGTACTATATATTGATGATATACTACTAATAAGGAATGACATACCTATGTTACAATCAGTAAAGATATGGTTGTCTAAACACTTCTCCATGAAGGACTTGGGATAAGCATCATATATATTGGGGATAAAAATCTATAGATATAAATCTAAAAGGATGCTCAACTTGACTTAAGGAACGTACATTAAATCGATGTTAAAGAAGTTTGGCATGTCCGAGTCCAAGAGAGGGCTCATACCGATGAGTTTTTGAGTGAATCTCTCTAAGAAAATTTCCCCAAAGACACCTGAAGAGAGAGATTGCATGAGTAAGACGCCTTATGCTTTGGCAATAGGGTTTATCATGTATAGGATGATATGTACAAGACCCGATGTTGCTTATGCACTTAGAGTGATAATTGCATATATGAGATAGTGCACGCGATCTGATGATATGTATAAGACCCGATGTTGCTTAAGCACTATTACTATGATAGGGCTTATGCACTTAGAGTGACAAGTAGATATCAGTCAAATCCTGGAGAATAACACTTGAAAGTCGTAAAGAACATCCTGAAGTACTAGAGAATTACTAAGGATGTGTTTCTAATGTATGGTGGGTCTGATTTGAAACTAGAGGGCTATACTGACTCAAGTTTTCAAACTGACCAAGATGACAACAAATCCACCTCAAGTTATGTATTTATCCTAAATGGTGGTTCAGTGAGTTGGAAGAGTTCTAAACAGTAAACGATTGTTGATTTAGTAAAAGAAGTAGAGTACATAGTTGCAAGTGAAGCTGCAAAGGAAGCTGTTTGGATGAAGATGTTCATTGCTGAACTAGGAGTGGTTCCTATAATACAAGGATCAGTGCATGTATATTGTGACAACAACGGGGTTGTTGCATATGCCAAGGAACCAAGGTCTCATCAGAAATCTAAGCATGTGTTATAGCTCTTTCATCTGATTAGAGAAATCGTTGAAAGGGGAGATGCTAACCTAGCGAGAGTCGAATTTCAGAACAACATTGCAGATCCATTTACTAAAGTGTTAAATCAGCAGCAGTTTGATCGTCACTTAGAGAAGATGGGGATTAGATACCAAGGCAGTTGTAGCGCCCCCAAATTTGGGTACTTTTTACCTCGAATCTATACATTACGATACATCATTTCTATAACTGTTGTGGAAGATATAAATATAAATTGTTTATACAATAAACTTTTACACATAATCTCCAAGGTCTGTAACCTTAACTTAATAAATTCATTCAATATCTTACATGACTTACAATGTCATTTGCATAAAAAAATTTAATAGTTCTAACTGCATAATATTCAAATTCTCTAATTTTCCTTTGCCTCTATCTTTATTCAAGCCTTCGTATTAATTTAAAATTTTTATCATGATATAGCAAGGGTGAGCAACAATTTTGCCTAGCAAGTTTAAGTTCAAATGAAGATATATCATGATTGAAATGAAATAATAAACTTTCAATTTTTCAATAATGTAATAATTGTGGAATAATATGAATCAAGTTTTAATAATAGAATGACTAAATCAAATATGTTTGGAGGTCAACAATGACCATGAACAATTTAACTAAACCTTATGGTAATGAAGGTGATCAGCCTTTCATACCTGATGAACATATGCAACACGCACTAAGTGCAAATCAATAATCAGTATAGAGGTGAATAATCAAAAATAATTATTTACTAACATGCTTTGAAAATACAACTCAAGTTTGAGTTAGGAAAAATTGCCTTGACTGTCGATTACCGCTAAGAAATCTAATTTAATCTCTTTTGGAAGACCTATTGTAGACACTCAAATTTTTTTTTCCTCTTACTAACTATGCAGGAGGACAAAAGGGACTTTTTCACATTCCAGAGATAACCCTGGAAGACCACAACATCAATTCTAACCCTGGAGATATCCCGGGAAATCAAGTGCAAAGCCCAGAGTCAACCCCGGGAGGTCAAGCCAACCTCAGAGATAACCTTGAGGACATTTAGAGTCAACAGTAGGCCAATCTCAGAGATAACCCTGAGAAAAGACTGCTATAACTACACCAAAACTGGAGATAACACGGGAGGGGCAAAATGGTCATTTTGCTAACTCAAATTCAACTCAAATCATATCAACTCAAAATTATTCAAAATAAATCCCATAAGAATCATATCTTAACTTCAGAGCACAAACTATGCAAAACATCTCAACGGACTGCCTGACGGAAACCCGGAAATGTCATTTCGGTTGTGACAACCCGAGAATTTAGAAAATTTATTAAAATCGTAAATGATGGATTTAAGGTCAAATAATAGAACTAGACAGAAAATAAGTGTATGGAATTGTCAGTTCTGTAAAGGAATTTTGAGGATTTCAAAATTCTGTGAAGGATTTAGGTGAATTATTTAGGATTAAGTGTATGCGTGAATATATTCTGTGTATATAGTATTATATGTGTACAGTATGTAGTTAAGGGTCAAGGGTTGACCATATAAATTTTATCAGTGTCAAACCCTAATCGTATATTAAGAATGTCAGCATTCAATTAGAAAACCCTAGCAATGGATAAGAAACCCTAGAAACCGGTTCTGAAACCCTAATTTCAGTTTCGGGAATTTGAAACCCTAATTTGGAATTTGAAACCCTAATCAAGGAACTTAAAGGATAATTATAATGCTCAAGTTCTATTAATTATAATATTAATTAGGGTAAAGCTTAATTAATTAGTAAACCCTAATTATTCTGTCAGAAACCCTAATTTATAATTAGGAAAAACCTGATTGTTAGTGTAATAATTTTAATGTTAATTAGGAAACATTAATCCTAATTTTCAAGTTATATGAAAATCCTAATCTAATTAGGAAACCTAATTTCTAAATTAGAAAGATTATTTTTCTATTTAAACCCTAATTCTTGGGTTATAAACCCTAATGTACAATTTCGACCTTAACTGTTAAAATTAGCAATTTTAATTAGGAAATATTAATCGTAATCATTGAGTTTGAATGTGATTAGTAAAGTTTAATGTAATTAGGAAATACTAATTTTAAAATTAGTAAGCTTAATTTTCCATTTTTGAAAACCTAATTTGGAAATCCTAGAAAATGACTTTTGGAAACCTTAGGTTTTAACCTTAAGGGTTAAACTCTAAGGGTCAAACCCTAAGGGTTTGCATCAAATGACAATTCTAGAATTAAAATTGTATTGAAATGACTAGAATGCCCTTATGTCACATTCTTTAATTGTTAGCTTGCAAATATTGCCATGATCTTGGGTTAGTGACTAACCCTAGCTCTAGCTCTAGATACGTGTCAAATATCAGCCATCAATTTCCAACTAGATACATTGAATAAAATGGATCAAAGATTTAAAGTAAAGAAAACTTACTTTACTACTCATTTTTGCCAAGACCCTTCTCTCTCTAAGATTTCGAGATTTAGAGTGAGAGAGTGAGAAAAGTTAAGTTAAGATCATACTTTAGCTTGCATATAACAGATCATCAAAGTCAGATTCCAAGATCCAAGCTAGAAAGGTATAAACCTTAAAAATTCGAAATCCTTAGATTATATTAGATGATATGTTTTGTTGCTTTAAATTATGTGTTAAGATGTCATTTAGTGATCTGGGTTGTTAGATCCCAGATTCATATCATCAAAGTACTCAAAATTTGAGTTTTTAGAAATCTAGGAAAAAAATTAGAAAAATGGCCTGACAACCATATGTCAGAGGCCTTAGATCTGTCTCTGTTAATGTTTTTAGTGTTTTAAATGTTTATATTTGTATTATGTTATGTGGTCTTTGTTCTCAAACTCTAATCTGGGTCAGTTCATGTTTGGATTGAGAGTTATTGTTGGTCAAACATCGTTGATCGATCACGAAGTCTGGAATCTGGACAGCCCAGATTTTTTCAGAAAGCTTCTGACAAGTTTTGTAGACCTTTAATCTTGTTGTTATTTGATGTTTTGGCTATGTTGTTGTTTGATCCTTGTAGTCTGACATGAGGAGTACCTATTAAAACCTTTAGATCACCATGATCTTGCTAAGAATCACAGATATTTGTGGTCAAACAACCGTTGACCAAACTGTTCAAGAACATTTCGAAAACCCAGAAATGTTCAAGAATCGTTCTTGAACCCTAGTTTGACCGGCTGAATCTTGTGATTATGTTGATAATATACTGATATTATGTTATAGGATTGCTCTCTTACATGTTTACTATAAGTATTAACCTCTACAACACACTAAGCAAGCTCAGTATGAAAGTTATGGAGATCAAAAGTGGTCAACTCGGACTGTTCTTCATTTCTAAAGCCCAGAAATGAAGGGCAAGTTTGACATGATATTTGAGAGACTATATCTCTCGATTATGATTTTGGATTGCTATGAAACTTGTTGATGCTTGTAGGGTTACATCAACACTGCAACCTTGATGCTTTATCCAGCCCAGAAAAACTTAGAATCATAGATCAAATGATGGTCAAACCACCAACCTCGAACACTGACATGAATTTTGGGTTTGATGATGAATGCTCAAGAATACTCAAGAACACCTATAGCGACAGTTTCGTCGCTATAGGGCCCTTTAGTGACACTTATTTTACGAAAATTAATTATTTTAATAAATAATTAGAAAAAAATAGTTTTAAATTATTAAAAATACATAATAAATTATAAAAAATTATTTTAAAGCCTGAAAATTAGTTTTTAATAATTTAAATATATTTCATAAATATTTAATATTTTTGGAATATAAATGGTATTTAATTTATTTATTTTAATATTAAATAAATTATTTAAAAATGATTTTAATACTTTAAAATTCATGAAAAATTATATTATGGTATAATAAAATATTTTAAGTTATTTTTAATAACTTTTGATATTTTATGATGAAATTCATTAATAAATTAATATTAATGGTAATTAGTTTGTTTAATAAATATATTACATAAATTATGGAAAAATAGAATTAATGATTTAAAAATCATATAAAAATGATTTAAATGTTAGAAAAATATTTGAAGTTATAAATTATAACTTTTGATAACTTGTCATGAAAATATTAGTATTTTAATATTAAAAGCAATTATCGGATAATGGATTTAAGTGTTTAAAAATATTAAGTATTTAAGTATTTTAATATTAATTTTAAGTGTTTTTTTCAATTATCTGATAATGGTATTAAAAATACTTTGATATATTATAAATATATTATAATATTATGACATATATTTCATTTATATTTGATATTAAATAAATATTAATTATAAAGGAATTATCACGGTATTTAATTCATATAAATACGAGTTTAATGATTGAAAAATCATGATAAATGGTAATAATTATCCTCAAATTTTATACAAGCTTTTATGAAAATGTTTTGACTGGTAAGAAAATTATCTAAGATATTTGTTAAGTGTTTAGGCAGAGTTTAATTGAACTTAATCTCGATATTTATCCAACTAGACCTTCGGGATGTTAGAATTATGTCGGGTTCAACTCAGACTGCAATAGTTTGACTTGATACCGAGTTTTTTTGTGTGTTGTAGACTGATAGGGTTATGTGTTATGTGTTTAGGTTATTCTATGTATATATATATATATATATATAAAATAGTATTATATTGTGATGATAATATTCTAATATTGGAGATCTATATTACTAATATTAGGTCTTCGGATAAAATGTTATAAATTGCGTAGCAGTAATCAACGGAACAAGCAAGTTTTTCTTAACTCTACTTATTGTTGTTTCATTCAGATATGCTTATGGTTAATCATTGCTGATTGCCATTGTAGAATTGTACTCTGTCCATATTGCATGTATAAGTCAAGTATGAAAGGCTGATCACCTTCATTACCGTTTGGTCTAGATATATTTGTTCATGTTTAATACTTGTTCAGTCAATAGTTTGTTCGCGCTAATTCACAACTATATTGATGAATTATAGCCAGCTTATTATTCAGACTCTTTCAATCATAACATATCCTTAAATAAATTTAAACTTGTTGGGCAACCTTCATGCTCACCCTTGCTATATCATGATAAATATTGTAGATTAAGGCGAATACGACGGATACAAGGAAAGTTTAAAGATAATTAAGCGTTAGTTTTTGTGTGCAACTAAATTTTTAACAGTAATGTATGATAATATCTTTGTATGTCAGATAGGATAATGAATTGTGTATATGTTAAGGTTACTCGACCTTGGGAAATTAGTATGTAAAGTTTAATGTATAAACAATTTATGTTTATATCTTCTGCAATAGTTATAAAATGATTGTACCAGATCCGTGGTGATTTGGGACCCAAATTTGGGGCTGTCACAGTTGGTATCAAAGCTGTTGGTTATGAATCTTAGGTAGGAAATCCTGAGACCAACAATCACAGTGATTAGGATAAATGCTAACTTATATAGAGTTAGTCGGTCGGTAAGATTCAAAGACGAATCTCTGCGAGTTGTAAAGATACGAAGTTCCCTAACTCTGATAATAAAGTTGAACAATAGTGGTGAGTAGATCGAGTCTAAAAGACTGAAAGTGCAGTGATAGGAGATCATAAAACAAAATGATCAAGATATAGAAATGAGTCGTAATATATACAATGAGATCACCCTGTGATCTGATAAGGTGATAGCAGGGAAAAGAATCAATCTGATGATTGGAAAGTTTACAGCAAGATTGTTGTGTGAATTGGAACAGATTCAGGAAAGGATTGTGAATACGATTTGAATGAAATTCATATTGAGAAGGGAGTTAGGATTAGGTGGGGGTTTCAATTGAGGACTTATGACGGCAAAGCTGAGTTGTATGATTTCTTGTATGGGCGGGGAATTGTACGTGGTGTAACAACCACTTTGTTTTTGACACTGATAATTATTGAAATGTTTGTGTCGCGGTATTTGCTATATGCATGTTAATAGGGTGATTCCCTTCTCATGTGTATAACAGATAGATAGGTTATAGGTAGAGAATATAAGGTTAAGTACGAGTTCTTAAAACTCATACTTATGTGACATTCTTGACTCATAGTTATATGAAATATTTATGAACCCCTTAGCGAATGGACGCCAAAGGTCTGACTAGGGTAAGTTCTTAAACTCATATGATTGTGACAAGTTTATGAACTCACAAGTGTGGTTTGACGAACTGGGTATAGTTATGTGTGAATGGAGTATTGAGGATAATAGGAATAGATAGACTACTAAGCAATTGATCATTAGTGGAGACATAAGTTTTCCAAAGCTCCTAGCTATGCTAGACTTCAAAATTTTGACATCAAGCTAAATACGCACTATGTGCTTTTAGAAAAAAATAATATATAGACTCGTAATCATTTTTGAAATGGTTCAAAGTATAGTCTATGCTACTTATTTCGGCTAGACGCAAATGAATTGAAATATAAAAATTTATTTTATTTATCACTTATGTACCATGTAACCTGGTGCAAAGATGATAAAAAGTTGACAAAGTTGTAAATACAGGAATACTTAGTGTGAATTCGATCTAAAAATCATTGTTCCACTATTGTATGATGTGTTATGACAAAGTCATACGATGACGGCATCCTCAAACGGACTGCTAATACAGTACGGCATCATGACATCATTCTCAAAAATAATTTCAAAAATTTTAATTTGCCAACGGGGTTTGGCTACACCTAAATAATTCGATTGAATTGAATTATTGATATGAGTCTATGCTATTCGATTCAGATAGACTAATGTTATGAAAACTCTAAGTGTTCATTGAAAGAAATTTCCCGAACCAAATTGTTTTGGTGCGGAATCTAATAAGACTTAGGTAAAATTTTGTGCCTATGGCAGTGACGAGGAACATATAAAATTAGTACTTGGCCAGTACAGAGCATACCGGCCTAATTACCCTTTGTGTCCGTAAGCTATGACGGTTTGCGGATGAATTTCTATAAAACCTTTGCGAAAATGACAGACAATAGTCTATATGACTCCTCAGCACAATATGAATATTTTTTTACTCTTGTGAGTGGTGTATTGGGTAGCATGTGATGAGATGTGTGAATGGTGTAAGCAGTATGGTGTAAGGTGTAAGGTGAATTTTGGGGATGAAATTCTTAGAAGAAGGGGTGAATGTGACAACCCGAGAATTTAGAAAATTTATTAAAATCTTAAATGATGGATTTAAGGTCAAATAATAGACCTACACAGAAAATAAGTGTATGGACCCTAATCTGGGAACTTAAAGGATAATTATAATGCTCAAGTGCTATTAATTATAATATTAATTAGGGTAAAGCTTAAATAATTAGCAAATCCTAATTTTAAAATTTTAAACCCTAATTGTTCCGTTAGAAACCCTAATTTATAATTAGGGAAAACCTAATTGTTAGTGTAATAATTTTAATGTTAATTAGGAAATATTAATCATAATTTTCAAGTTATATGAAAACCCTAATCTAATTAGGAAACCTAATTTCTAAATTAGAAAGATTATTTTTCTATTTAAACCCTAATTCTTGGGTTATAAGCCCTAATGTACAATTTTGACCTTAGCTTCTAAAATTAGCAATTTTAATTAGGAAATATTAATCGTAATCATTGAGTTTGAATGTGATTAGTAAAGTTTAATGTAATTAGGAAATGCTAATTTTAAAATTAGTAAACTTAATTTTCCATTTTTGAAAACCTAATTTGGAAACCCTAAAAATAACTTTTGGAAACCTTAGGTTTTAACCCTAAGGGTTTGCATCAAATGACAATTCTAGAATGGCAAAACTAATGATTTGGCCACCGAAGTTGGCACGTTTTACTGAATACCCGATTGAATTTTTAATTTGTCAAATTAACTAACTAAACTAATTAAAATTTTCAAATTAGGTCATTCCGTCAAATTTGGTTAACGACTGTCAATTTTTTTCATACGTGGAAGCAAAAAAATAAGTGAAAATAAAATAAAAAATTAGGTGGCCAATTAGCAACAATGACATGGAAATAAAAATAGAATTTTTTAAAAAACAGAATTTTTTAAAAAATAGAATTTGTTAAAAAAATAGAATTTTTTTTAAAAACAGACTTTTTTCAAAAAAAACAAATTTTTTAAAAAATGCATTTTTTAAAAATAATTTTTTAAAATTAGTTTTTTAAAAAAAAGCAATTTGTTAAAAATGTAATTTTTTAAAAACATAAATTTTAAAAAAATTAAATTTTAAAAAACCGAATTTGTTAAAAATAGAAATTTTTAAAAATAGATTTTTAAAAAAAAAAATAGAATTTTTTAAAAAGTTTCATTTTTTAAAATTGCTTTTAAAAAATTTTGTTTTAAAAAAAATTTTTTTATAAAAAATTATATTTTTATAGAATTCTCTTTCTTAAAAAATCTATTTTTAAACAAATTCTATTTTTAACAAATTATGTTTTTAAAAAATCTATTTTTAAAAAATTACATTTTTAAAAAAATCCTTTTTTCAAAAAAAATTGTTTTTTAAAAAATTATGTTTTTTAAAAAATCATTTTTAACAAATTACATTTTTAAAAAAATTATTTTTTTTAAAATTTCGCTCTTTTAAAAAGTTTGTTTTTAAAAAAAATTCTATTTTTTAACAAATTATGTTTTTTTTTTAAAATTCTATTTTTATTTCCATGTTATTGTTGCTGATTGGACAGCCGTTAACCAAATTTGACTGAATGACCTAATTTGAAAATTTTGATTAGTTCAGTTAGTTAATTTGACAAATTAAAAGTTCAATCGGGTATTCAGTAAAACATGCCAACTTCGGTGGCCAAATCATTAGTTTTGCCATTCTAGAATTAAAATTGTATGGAAATAACTAGAATGCCCTTATGTCACATTCTTTAATTGGTAGCTTGCAAATATTGCCATGATCTTGGGTTGGTGACTAACCCTAGCTCTAGTTCTAGATATGTGTCAAATTTCAGCCATCAATTTCCAACTATTTACATTGAATAAAATGGATCAAAGATATAAAGTAAAGAAAACTTACTTTATTCCTCATTTTTGCCAAGACCATTCTCTCTCTAAGATTTTGAGATTTAGAGTGAGAGAGTGAGAAAAATTAAGCTAAGATCATACTTTAGCTTGTATATAACAGATCATCAAAGTCAAATTCCAAGATCAAAGCTAGAAAGGTATAAACCTTAAAATTTTGAAATCCTTAGATTTTATATTAGATGATATGTTTTGTTGCTTTAAATTATGTGTTAAGATGTCATTTAGTGATCTGGGTTGTTAGATCCCAGATCCATATCATCAAAGTACTCAAAATTTGAGTTTTTAGAAATCTGGAAAAAAAAATAAGAAAAATGGCATGACAACCATATGTCAGAGGCCTTAGATTTGTCTCTGTTAATGTTTTTAGTGTTTTAAATGTTTATATTTGTAGTATGTTATGTGGTCTTTATTCTCATACTCTAATTTGGGTCAGTTCATGTTTTGATTGAGAGTTATTGTTGGTCAAACATCGTTGACTGATCACGAAGTCTAGAATCTGGGCAGCCCAGATTTTTCCAAAAAGCTTCTGACAAGTTTTGTAGACCTTTAATCTTGTTGTTATTTGATGTTTTGGCTATGTTGTTGGTTGATCCTTGTAGTCTGACATGAGGAATACCTATTAAAACCTTTAGATCACCATGATCTTGCTCAGAATCACAGAAATTTGTGGTCAAACAACCGTTGACCAAACTGTTCAAGAACATTTCTGGAAAACCCAGAAATGTTCAAGAACAGTTCTTGACCCCTAGTTTGACCGGCCTGAATCTTGTGATTGTGTTGATAATATACTGATATTATGTTATAGGATTGCTCTCTTACATATTTACTATAAATATTAACCTTTACAACACACTAAGCAAGCTCAGTATGAAAGTTATGGATATCAAAAGTTGTCAACTCGGACTGTTCTTCATTTCTGGAAAGCCCAGAAATGAAGAGCAGGTCTGACATGATATTTGAAAGACTATATCTCTCGATTATGATGTTGGATTGCTATGAAACTTGTTGATGCTTGTAGGGTTACATCAACACTACAACCTTGATGCTTTATCCAACCCAGAAAAACATAGAATCATAGATCAAATGATGGTCAAACCACCAACCTCGAACACTGACATGAATTCTGGGTTTGCCGATGAATGCTCAAGAACACCTATAGCGACAGTTTCGTCGCTATAGGGCCCTTTAGTGACACTTATTTTACGGAAATTAATTATTTTAATAAATAATTAAGGAAAAATAGTTTTAAATTATTAAAAATACATAATAAATTATAAAAAATTATTTTAAAGCCTAAAAATTAGTTTTTAATTATTTTGAGTATATTTCATAAATATTTATTATTTTGGAATATAAATGGTATTTAATTTATTTAATTTTATTATTAAATAAATTATTTTAAAATAATTTTAATACTTTAAAAATCATGAAAAATTATATTATGGTATAAGAAAATATTTTAAGTTATTTTTAATAACTTTTGATATTTTG
This sequence comes from Panax quinquefolius, assembly GCA_020205615.1. Taxonomy (NCBI): domain Eukaryota; kingdom Viridiplantae; phylum Streptophyta; class Magnoliopsida; order Apiales; family Araliaceae; genus Panax; species Panax quinquefolius. The sequence goes on from CM035173.1 coordinate 86,640,828, forward strand.
TGATGAAATTCATTAATAAATTAATATTAATGGTAATTAATTTATTTAATAAATATATTAAATAAATTATGAGAAAATAGAATTAATGATTTAAAAATCATATAAAAATGATTTAAGTGTTAGAAAAATATTTTTAAGTTATAAATTATAACTTTTGATATTTTGTAATGAAAATATTAAAATTTTAATATTAAAAGCAATTATCTGATAATGGATTTAAGTGTTTAAAAATCATATAAATATGATTTTAAGGTATTAAAATACTTTGATATATTATAAATATTATAATATTATGACATATATTTCATTAATATTTGATATTAAATAAATATTAATGATAAAGGAATTATATGGTATTTAATTCTTATAAATACGAGTTTAATGATTGAAAAATCATGATAAATGGTAATAATTATCTGAAAATTTTTACAAGCCTATGAAAAATGTTTTGACTAGTAAGAAAATTATTTAAGATGTTTGTTAAGTGTTTAGGCAGAGTTTAATTGAACTTAAACTCGATATTTGTCCGACCAGTCCGTCGAGATGTTAGAATTGTGTCGGGTTCAACTCAGACTGCAATAGTTTGACTTGATACCGAGTTTTCTTGTGTGTTATAGACTGATAGGGTTATGTGTTATGTGTTTAGGTTATTCTATGTATATATATATATAATAGTATTATATTATGACGATATTATTCTAATATTGGAGATCTATATTACTAATATCAACGGAACAGACAAGTTTTACTTAACTCTACTTAGAGTTGTTTCATTCAGATATGCTTATGGTTAATCATTGTTGATTGCCATTGTAGAATTGTACTCTGTCCATATTGCATGTATAAGTTAGGTATGAAAGGCTGATCACCTTCATTACCGTTCGGTCCAGATATATTTGTTCATATTTAATACTTGTTCAGTTAAAAGTTTATTCGCGCTAATTCACAACTATATTGATGAATTATAGCCAGCTTATTATTCAGACTCTTTCAATCATGATATATCCTTAAATAAATTTAAACTTGTTGGGCAGCCTTCATTCTCACCCTTGCTATATCATGATAAATATTGCATATTAAGGCGAATACGACAGATACAAGGAAAGTTTAAAGACAATTACAGCGTTAGTTTTTGTGTGTAGCTAAATTTGTAACAGTAATGTATGATAATATCTTTGTATGTCAGATAGGATAATGAATTGTGTATATGTTAAGGTTACTTGACCTTGGCGAATTAGTGTGTAAAGTTTAATGTATAAACAATTTATGTTTATATCTTCTGCAATAGTTATAGAATGATTGTACCAGATCCGTGGTGATTTGAGACCCAAATTTGGGGCTATCACATCGGTCATGGACCCATCATCTTAGAATAAAAAAAGTTCAAATCCTATGTCATTGCATAGCTCTCGGAAAGAGCTTTCCGGAATGGTATGGCACGCTTCCATCGGACTCCTGGATTGAAAGTTATGAAGGTTCGAGCGAACAACGCATCGTCCGAGTTCACATACTTCAAGACGACGAGACCCACATTGCCCGGGGCACCTTAGGCAGCCGCAGGTACACCTGCGGCTCCCCCCTCAATAAATAGAGGGCTTGGGGTGACCATATTTGCAAGAAAAACGGCGAGGAAGCCCTTCTTAATTTGCTCTATACACACTATAAACTGATTGTTTTCTCATTTTAAACACTTTTGAGCTTATATTCTATCATATTTTTACCTGTGGGAACCGAGTGTTCATCCATTTAAAGCTATTGAAGACTTCTTTGGCAGTCCACTGTAAGCCTTCTTACTTTTCTTAAAGCCTTTCTCTTCTACTGTGCACACACTGTTCTTCACATTGAGAGTCGTGTTGCGTGCATTTATGCCCAGACTTCGGTTCGTGGCTTTTATTTTTATTTGTATATATATTTATATATATATATGGACTAATATTATCGAGTTATGCCTCGATTGAGCCTGGACTCACGTCCGGAGCATTTACTACTTTTATATATATATAAATATACATGAACTGTTATCGAACTCTGTTCGATGAGCTTGGATTTTATATCCGGAGCATTTACAAATATATATATATATATATATATATATATATATATATATCCTATATATATATATATATATATATATACATTTACATAGAACTGAGTTTACTTCGTGGTCTTTTACTACTTTATTTATATTTTGTCCCGTTTGGAGTTTACTTTGTGGCGGTTGATCGTTTTTACTGCTTTATTTACATTCTATCTCGCCTAGAGTTTACTTCGTGGCAGTTGATCATGTCTCTATATATATATTTACATTTCTGATCCCCCATGGAGGTGCTTCATTGTGATTGATCATGTCTGTATATATATATAGCAGAGATCAATCATACCTATCTTACTCACGTGCTCACCCCCCTTTAGCGACGGACTAAACACACGTTTGATTCATACCATACAATCGTCGTCTATACTTTTAGCGACGGACAACATATAACGTCGTTAAAAGTATAGACGACGGTTGTATGACCGAATTGTCGCCGGGTCCTTCGCTAAAGGGGGGTGAGCACGGGTGAGTAAGATAAGGGGTATGCACTTGATTCGGACCGTATATATATATATATATATATATATAGCTTTTATATATATAACTGCTTACTGCTTTCATATAAATTACGGCATGCCTAGGAATCATGTGATCACATATTCAGTCTACTAAATCTAGATTTGGTTTCCGTGATGGACATTTTCAGCTGTAAGCAGCTTGTAAATTATTCACGGTGTTTGAATTTCCTTAGATAGATTTCATGCCCATGAGGAGTTTGGCACTGCTATATATTATTTTCTCGAAGATGCTTCGCATCTCGAAAATAAAAGAAATCAAGCCGAACATTTAATAATAAAATGGAAGTATTAAATGCCTCAATTACTATTGAGCACCAGGTTTGAGAAACCTCTTTTATAGTATTATATGTGTACAGTATTGTTAGGTTTGTAATATTCAAGAACGCAATCAAAATACATAAAAGTGCGGAAACGTGTAAAATCAGAGTTTAAAAATTTACAAACCATATACCCGGATCACCCTTTATGCACTATTATTAATTAAACGAAAAGATAAAGAATAAAATCATACCCTTGAAGATCGAGCTTCCTCAGGTACAAGTTCACCTCCAAATCCTTTCGCGTTCAACTTGAATCCACCGGGTTTGGTTCCTTCCTTTGATCAACGTTAGCCACCCATGTGTTTGGCCTCTAGAGGTGATCCACCAAGGAAAAATAAAGATTCAAGAAGATGGGTATATGGCTCAAACCCTAGTTTTCTATCTCTATAGAAAATGCGTACTCTCCAACAAATTAGAATTATTACGTAGTTGTTAAAGTCAACAACCCCCTCACCCATAATAAGACTCCTCTTATTTATAGATGTGGGCAACCCACCTTAACAATTAAGGAATTGGGTTTTATTTAATTAATTAAATTCTTTTAATTAATTAAGCTCCCTAATCTTATTAGGGATAATTAATTAAACTCATTTAACTAATTTTCCTTTCCTAATCCAATTAGGAATAAATGAGAGTACTTATATTAAATTAATTCCTAAACTCTTTTAGAAATTAAAATAATAATAATAATAATTGTAATAATATTAATAAGACTCCTCTTATTAATTTATATTTAATATTTCTAAAATATTAAATAATAAATATTAAGCTATTTAATTTATTCTATCACCATAGATTAAATTAAATATACTTAACATATTATTACGATTATGCCATTAACTTCTTAAATAATTATTCTTCCTTTTATGGTGTGACCCTTTGTGTTCTCCATATTAAACCTAGGTTGTGAATAAATCAATTAGAACAATTCTAATCTTATTTAAATAAATAAATTAAACAATTAATTTATTTAAATAAATAATATTTATTCTACAATAGGGATAAGCCTCCCCAAGCGATCAACGACTTTCCGAGATAATATAGATTTCAACATTAATCATTAAAGAACCTTTGAGTAAATAGTTACCGCAATAATTCAATCCTTCCACCATACAATGTCCCAATTAAATATAAGACATGGAATTACTCACAAGTCTTATTTTATTTAATTATATGTATTTTGATCCTTAAATGCACAACTCCAAATAATGCAAATTAGAAACTCCTTTCTAATTTCATTCTCGCCGCCAAGGACTCTTTGAGTTGTCATTTATCGAATCACATAGGACATTTCTCTTCTTTTATTAGAAGTGGTAGATTCTTTATCGATCATACATTATCTCCATGTACAACTTATTATACCCAAGCATACCCTTTGATATACCCTAAGGGTTTTAAGGAATAAGTCAAAGTATAACTCATCATACACAAGATACTATGATGATCTCAAGTCCAAGGATCACTTGTACTACTATCACTACAGAATTCCTATTGACGAAAAGTAAAAACTCCATCGTATTCCTTAGCGAGCCACGCGTTCGATGAACTTATTCTCTAATAAGCACCTACATACTTGCTTTAATGTCTCCACACAAATGATCATGAGATCAATCATCCTCATCCAATGAGCAAGAAACGTATGTACCAATCTATCCGGATTCACTAATCCCCAATTTAGTAATCCAATGATTGGGAACTATTTTAGTTTTAAGCTTTCTAAGAATTTAGATCTCATTAGAATGATCATCATCATTATTCTAAAAGCATTGCTTAAAACTATGGGTTTATCACATATAATAAAATAGCATCATGTAGATAATTAAAAGCCTTTAATAAATTAATACTTTTTATTAATAAATGAATAAGATTGTTACAAAGTATATGCTTTATCACCAAACATGATTGGCTTGTGTGCATACTACTTTCAAGTATGTGGTTGAGGGTCAAGGGTTGACCAGATAAATTTTATCAGTGTCAAACCCTAATCGTATATTAAGAACATCAGCATTCACTTAGAAAACCCTGACAATGGATAAGAAACCCTAGAAACCGGTTCTGGAAACCCTAATTTTAGTTCCGAGAATCCGAAACCCTAATTCGGAATTTGAAACCCTAATCTGGGAACTTAAAGGATAATTATAATGCTCAAGTGCTATTAATTATAATATTAATTAGGGTAAAGCTTAATTAATTAGCAAACGCTAATTTCAAAATTTTAAACCCTAATTATTCCGTCAGAAACCCTAATTTATAATTAGCGAAAACCTAATTATTAGTGTAATAATTTTAATGTTAATTACGAAATATTAATCCTAATTTTCAAGTTATATGAAAACCCTGATCTAATTAGGAAACCTAATTTCTAAATTAGAAATAATATTTTTCTATTTAAACCCTAATTCTTGGGTTAAAAACCCTAATGTACAAATTTGACCTTAACTGCTAAAATTAGCAATTTTAATGAGGAAATATTAATCATAATCATTGAGTTTGAATGTGCTTAGTAAAGTTTAATGTAATTAGGAAATACTAATTTTAAAATTAGTAAGCTTAATTTTCCATTTTTGAAAACCTAATTTGAAAATCCTAGAAAATAACTTTTGGAAACCTTAGGTTTTAACCCTAATGGTCAAACCCTAAGGGTTTGCATCAAATGACAATTCTAGAATTAAAATTGTATGGAAATGACTAGAATGCCCTTATGTCACATTCTTTAATTGGTAGCTTGCAAATATTGCCATGATCTTGGGTTGGTGACTAACCCTAGCTCTAGCTCTAGATATGTATCAAATTTCAGCCATCAATTTCAAACTATTTACATTGAATAAAATGGATCAAAGATATAAAGTAAAGAAAACTTACTTTATTCCTCATTTTTGCCAAGACCATTCTCTCTCTAAGATTTCGAGATTTAGGGTGAGAGAGTGAGAAAAGTTAAGCTAAGATCATACTTTAGCTTGCATATAACAGATCATCAAAGTCAAATTCCAAGATCCAAGCTAGAAAGGTATAAACCTTAAAATTTCGAAATCCTTAGATTTTATGTTAGATGATATGTTTTGTTGCTTTAAATTATGTGTTATGATGTCATTTAGTGATTTGGGTTGTTAGATCCCAGATCCATATCATCAAAGTACTCAAAATTTGAGTTTTTAGAAATCTGGAAAAAAATTAGAAAAATGGCCTGACAACCATATGTCAGAGGCCTTAGATTTGTCTCTGTTAATGTTTTTAGTGTTTTAAATGTTTATATTTGTAGTATGTTATGTGGTCTTTGTTCTCATACTCTAATTTGGGTCAGTTCATGTTTGGATTGAGAGTTATTTTTGGTCAAACATCGTTGACCGATCACGAAGTTTGGAATCTGGGCAGCCCAGATTTTTTTCAGAAAGCTTCTGACAAGTTTTGTAGACCTTTAATCTTGTTGTTATTTGATGTTTTGGCTATGTTGTTGTTTGATCCTTGTAGTCTGACATGAGGAGTACCTATTAAAACATTTAGATCACCATGATCTTACTAAGAATCACAGAAATTTGTGGTCAAACAACCGTTGACCAAACTATTCAAGAACATTTCTGGAAAACCCAGAAATGTTCAAGAACAGTTCTTGACCCCTAGTTTGACCGGCCTGAATCTTGTGATTGTGTTGATAATATATTGATATTATGTTATAGGATTGCTCTCTTACATGTTTACTATAAGTATTAACTTCTACAACACATTAAGCAAGCTCAGTATGAAAGTTATGGAGATCAAAAGTGGTCAAGTCGGACTGTTCTTCATTTCTGGAAAACCCAAAAATGAAGAGCAGGTCTGACATGATATTTGAGAGACTATATCTCTCGATTATGATGTTGGATTAGTATGAAACTTGTTGATGCTTGTAGGGTTACATCAACACTACAACCTTGATGCTTTATCCAGCCAAAAAAACTTAGAATCATAGATCAAATGATGGTCAAACCACCAACCTCGAACACTGACATGAATTCTGGGTTTGCTGTTGAATGCTCAAGAACACTAAAGAACACCTATAGCGACGCTTTAAATACATTATATAGGCCCTTTAAATGACACTAATTTTTTACGAAAATTATTTATTTTAATAAATAATTAGAGAAAATAGTTTTAAATTATTAAAAATACATAAAATTATAAAAATTATTTTAAAGCACGAAAATTAGTTTTTAATTATTTTGAGTATTTTTTATAAATATTTAATACTTTTGGAATATAAATGGTATTTAATTTATTTAATTTTAATATTAAATAAATTATTTAAAAATGATTTTAATACTTTAAAAATCATGAAAAATTATATTATAGTTTAAGAAATTATTTTAAGTTATTTTTAATAATTTTTGATATTTTGTGATGAAATTCATTAATAAATTAATATTAATGGTAATTAATTTATTTAATAAATATATTAAATAAATTAAATAAATTATGGAAAAATAGAATTAATGATTTAAAAATCATATAAAAATGATTTAAGTGTTAAAAAATATTTTAAGTTATAAATTATAACTTTTGAAATTATATCGGATAATGGATTTAAGTGTTTAAAATTATATAAATATGATTTTAAAGTATTAAAATACTTTAATATATTATAAATATATTATAATATTATGACATATATTTCATTAATATTTGATAATAAATAAATATTAATGATAAAGGAATTATACGGTATTTAATTCATATAAATATGAGTTTAATGATTGAAAAATCATGATAAATGGTAATATTTATCTGAAAATTTTTACAAGCCTATGAAAAATGTTTTGACTGGTAAGAAAATTATCTAAGATATTTGTTAAGTGTTTAGGTAGAGTTTAATTGCACTTAAACTCGATATTTGTCCGACTAGACCATCGAGATGTTAGAATTGTGTCGGGTTCAACTTAGACTGCAATAGTTTGACTTGATACCGAGTTTTTTTGTGTGTGTTGTAGACTGATAGGGTTATGTGTTCTGTGTTTAGGTTATTCTCTCTCTCTCTATATATATATATAATAGTATTATATTGTGATGATATTATTCTAATATTGGAGATCTATATTACTAATATTAGGTCTTCGGATAAAGCGTTATAAATTACGTAGCAGTAATCAACGGAACAGGCAAGTTTTTCTTAACTCTACTTAAAGTTGTTTCATTCAGATATGCTTATGGTTAATCATTTTTTATTGCTATTGTAGAATTGTACTCTGTCCATAATGCATGTATAAGTTAAGTATGAAAGGCTGATCACCTTCATTACCGTTCGGTCCAGATATATTTGTTCATGTTTAATACTTGTTCAGTTAAAAGTTTATTCGCGCTAATTCACAACTATATTGATGAATTATAGCCAGCTTATTATTCAGACTCTTTCAATCATGATATATCCTTAAATAAATTTAAACTTGTTGGGCAGCCTTCATGCTCACCGCTTGCTATATCATGATAAATATTGTATATTAAGGAGAATACGGCGGATATAAGGAAAGTTTAAAGACAATTACAGCGTTAGTTTTTGTCTGCAGCTAAATTTGTAACAGTAATGTATGATAATATCTTTGTATGTCAGATAGGATAATGAATTGTGTATATGTTAAGGTTACTCGACCTTGGGGTATTAGTGTGTAAAGTTTAATATATAAACAATTTATGTTTATATCTTCCGCAATAGTTATAGAATGATTGTACCAGATCTGTGGTGATTTGGGACTCGAATTCAGGGCTATTACATCGGTCATGGACCCATCATCCTGGAATCAAAAAAGTTCAAATCCTATGTCATTGCATAGCTCTCGGAAAGATCTTTCTGGAATGTTATTGCACGCTTCCATCGGACTCCTAGATTGAAAGTTATGAAGGTTCGAGCGAACAACGCATCGTCTGAGTGCACATACTTCGAGACGGCGAGACCCACATTGCCCGGGGCACCTCAAGCAGCCGCAGGTACCTGCGGCTCCCCCCCTTTATAAATAGAGGGCTTGGGATGGCCATATTTGCAAGAGAAACGGCGAGGAAGCCCTGCCCAATTTGCTCTGTACACACTATAAACTGATTGTTTTCTCATTTTAAACACTTGTGAGCTTATATTCTGTCATATTTTTACCGGTGGGAACCAAGTGTCCATCCATTTAAAGCTATTGAAGTCTTCTTTGGCAGTCCACTGTAAGCCTTCTTGCTTTTCTTAAAGCCTTTCTCTTCTACTGTGCACACACTGTTCTTCACATTGAGAGTCGTGTTGCGTGCATTTATGCCCAAACTTTGGTCCGTGGCTTTTATTTCTATTTTAATATATATTTATATATATATGGACTAACATTATCGAGTTATGCCTCGATTGAGCCTGGACTCACGTCCGGAGTGTTTACTGCTTTTATATATATATATATACATATATATGAACTGTTATCGAACTCTGTTCAATGAGCTTATATTTTATATCCGGAGCATTTACTACTGTGAGACACCAAATTTTATGAATAAAGATTCAAATTTCTCGAAATATTTTTTTGAATATTATGGTGTGGATTTTATATAATGTTATTGTTGTGGGTAATATTTATAAATTTTGCACAGTATGCAAGTTGTTATATAATATTCGATGGTCGAGGAATATTCTTTTTGTCGGGGAATATCCGTACGATGATACAATCATTGGAGGACCCCACAACAGAAGTATTGTCGTAGTTAAAAAATGACAGAATTATCTTTTTATAAAAATAATGGTGAAAGTGTTACCGTTAAAACTGTTGAACTACCCGGTAGTAAATGTACAAGAATACTGAGTTGTTGTTAAGTAGCACCCAGGTATTGATTATTGATGCTTACGTAAAAGTCACTCGATTATACTCAATTATTGCTACAATAATTCTTTGCATCATATCTCTCATATTATTGATTCAATTATGGTCACAGATTATCATCATATAATATGTTATATTATTAAATCAATAATTGAGACGACAAAGTTATTATTCATATTATTATTTGCAATATTGACAATGTCTAGAAGTTACATCGAGGAGAGGTTTGGTCACCTAATTGCGTGCGAATAAGGAGAAATCCTTATCTGAAAGCCCCTCTTTCTCGAAGCGACTTCGGTTGTTAAATATTGTGAATTATAATATTAATGATGAATAAGTTCATATTGATTAAAGATGAAATTGATAGTTCCATTGTGATGGAATTGTTAGTGTTAATGAAAATCGACATTTATTTCGATAATAATTGATGTCTGGAGGTTATATTGACCAATCGGATAATTAATCGGATAAATGAGCAATTAATTGCTATTAATTCACATGCTTATAACTATGTGTTCACATGTGTGCACTATTGATTCACATGATTTACTATTAGGGGAGTTGGTGCAAGATTGATAATACTTGCATGACTAAATTAAAAATGGAGATATAGATGAAGGTATATACTGTAATTATTTTCTTCACATGTTTAGAACTATTGAGTCACATGATTTACTATTGATTCACATGATTTACTATTAGGGGAGGTGGTGCAAGTTTGATAATACTTGCAGGACTAAATTAAAAATGAAGAAAAAGAGGAAGGTATTATACTGTAATATTTCGAGCCCCAAAATGTGCAATTATTAAAACTATATTTTCCTATAAATAGAAGCTCATTCTTCCTTCATTTCTCACCAATTCACTAAAGCTATAGAGCAATTATTATAGAGAGAAATTATAGGGAGAAAGAAGAAGAGAAGTCTGCTACCTCACTATTTCAGTATCCAATTTTCTTCTAAGGTAAGAGATATTATTATTATAGTAAGGGGTATTATTCTTTCGTATTCATGAAGAGAGCTATTGTTATTCCATTCTTTATTATTATGTTGGAATAACCTGTCTATACGAAGTACCGCATACATGGTGAAATTCTTATGTTATTCCATTCTTTACTATTCTCATTGGAATAACTTTGTTCATCTTGATCTATCGCGTGCTTGGTGAATTTCATTGTTATTCCATTCTTTATTATTACATTTGGAATATTACATGCATGCGGATTACGTATGACCCGATTCCGTTCTTTATGATTACTTTGAATATCCTATCTGCATGCGGATTACGCGTGACACGTTCCATTTTTTATTATTCATTGCAATAACTTTATGCATGCGGTCTATCGCATACTGTTGAATTTCATTGTTATTCCATTTTTATTATTACATTAGAATAACCTTGCCTACGTACCGACTACATGCATGGTGAATTCTTCCATTATTCCATTCTTTATTATTCGCATTGGAATAACTCGCATATGTGGATTACTGCGTGCATAGTGAATGATCCTTCGTATTCATTCTTTATTAAATTGTGAAAAAGATCAGTCTACGTATATTACCACATGGCGGGTGAAAATCCATTTGTAGTTTCAGATATTCTATTATACTAAATGCGAGATATCATTTCTTTTGTACTCGCTCATGGAATATCATTTTCTTTGGTATATTTTTTTATGAGTTACTATTCACGGGTTACTATTCACCCAGTTACTATTCACTCTAGTATTATTCACTCGGGTATTCGGGGCACTTTTCGTACCGGAGTACTATTCACGAGTTACTATTCATGGGTTACTATTCACCCGATTATTATTCACTCTAGTATCATTCACTCGGGTATTCGGGACACTTTTCGTGTCAGGGTACTATTCACGGGGTACTATTCACCCGAAAAATATATATTTTTTCTATCCAAATTATTTTTGGTACATGAATATTATTCTTGAATTTTACTCCACAAAGAAGTATCATGTTGATAATTTGGACGTTATTGATTCCTTGATAAATTAAATTATAAATCTTTAAAATTTATCCTTGAACTTGTTTTATTGAATTATTATGTCATTGTCATCATCCTCATGCTTATATTGTGATGAAAGTCATCTTTGGCTTACGTGCATAGATAGACTTGGTATGATTATTATACGAGGATTATTCGATATAATCGTGGCCGTAATGTGACGAATGATGTGGTAAAAGTCTTCATTGGCCTGTAGTGCATTGATGGACAATTTTTGGTATGATTATGACCAGAGATTATTCGGTATTGATTATGAAGAATGTAGTTAATGAATTAGAGTTGGCTTGCGGTTTTCGTTTATGAATTAGGTTTTGTGCTGTTAGAAAAGGTGATTGTGTTAGCTGGGTGAGTTTTGGAGACTCACAAAACATATGGAGATGGAATGGATATTCTGTTTAAGTGCAAGCCATACGGAGATGTTTTGGTTCAATATTCATCTATATACAACCTGGTTTGTACAAATCTCGGGCTGCATATATTCAAATGTGGCTATTGTTTTATTTTACATCACTTTTATAGTTTTACTACTTTGAGAGAAACATGTAGTAGTGTAATTTGAGGAGGTTGTATAATCTATCTACTGTTTGAATATCACTTCTTTTTTCAAAAAGTGGTTACTAACACTAACTGCATAATATGTTTCTTATTGGTGGTGTCCTTCATTTGCAGATTCCTCACCGTGAAATTAGCAGAACATAAAATTGTCTTGACTAGTGATAGTGGATTTGGTAAATGACTAAGGGAGGTATATATATATATATATATATATATATATATATATATATATATATATATATATATATATATATCATAAAGTTTTCTTACTTTGTTGAAGTAACCACTAATTGGGTATGTGTATAATCATTTTCCTTACTTTGTTGAAGTTCTAATTCTCTCCCCCATTTAGTGTTTTTACGAATTTGTAACCTTCATTAGAGAATCAGTGTTGGTTTGTGGTGAATTTTAAAATCAAAGCTCATTGTGCATCTTTGAATTCTCTCATTTTAATGTTCATTTGAAATTATGCCATGACAAAATGTAAATTGGGTATATGGGTGTTGGCCTTTTATATTCCCTGTTCGTTTTAAGTTATCTTGATCAATCAATTAGTATGACAAAATGTAGTTCTCTTGACCAAGCTCTGTACACATATAATATACTAACTCCGACAGCCAAAGATGGTAGCTCTCTTTTTGGGTATTTTTATGTGTGGATTATTACAAGCTTTATGCATAGAAATGATTACATTTGATATACTTGAAACCGTAACATACACATGTTGGTAATATTAAAGATGTATAAATGTGTTTTTGGCTAATGTTAAGTCCATGCCACTGAATACGTCCAAAAAAAGTGACCATCTTTTGTGGACTGTTGTGTATATATCATGTTTAAGTTTACTTGCACTACTAATTTGTTTGCCTGAATCTATTTCAGTGTGCAAAGTCCATGTCTAGTTTGTTGGTAAAATTGAAATAGTTTATACATTTCGCAGTGCAGGATAACATGATAGTGATCACAATAGGTAGATTAGGATGCATGTGATATTAGGATAACTGTTTTGGTATGGTTTTGAAAAATGATGCTGTTTTGAGCAAACTTCTCTATGGCTCCTTGCATGTGAAAACTTATGATTGGGTTGAGCCTAGACACATTAAGAGAAGCAAGGGAACTGAAGGTCTTAATCTGAACTCATTCCAAATTTCCGATGTAAGTTTTTAAAGACGTCCCAAACTGAAATCAAATGCCGAGATATTCTAATACTTGGTTTAAACACTTTCTCCTAGAATTCTACTCTCTGGTGTTAAAACATTATATTTTCTGGTAGAAAGATTCATACTGCATAAAATGAATAGTAATTTTTGACATTATTACAGTATTGTAGTCTCTATTGGATAGCTGCTTGCTTTCATTGATCTTAAACTTCTTATTCACTTATGGCCTTAGACCCACAAGAAACTAGATAACCATGGCACCTATTGTAATACTCTTTTATCATCTAACATATTCATATTTAACTTGGCTATATGTGAATGGATGCATCAGAAACGGACTTGCCCAACAACCAGAAACGCTGCAGTGCACAGTTAAAGGGCTTGCCCAAGAACCAGGTATACGCCCAAACCACCATCAGTAAAGCCCAGCAGCAGTGCACAACAACCAACGTTGCATCAGCAGCAGCAGCAGCAGCCAACTCCCAGCAGCAGCCAACGCTGCATCAGCAGCAGCAGTCAAGACCCATGACAGCAGCAAAGAAGCAGCAGAAAGCCCAGCAACAGAGGAGCCAAAACCAGCATCCAACGTAGCAGCCCAGAAGCAAAAAATAGGCAGATCAGGAGCCCCTGGACCAAGCAAAGTAACTCTTGTTAAGGTTAACAAAAGTGTTTACCAGAGATTTGTTGTTTTTCTGTTTTTATTCTGCTTGTTTCACTTCCTTAACTATAATGTTAGCAGATCGTAGTGATTTTCTAAAGCTACCTTCTTCTGTATCATCTCTAATGTTGCTATGTGCATGACAGATTGATCCTAGTATTCTTGGTGGGCTTGTGGTGGAATTTTCGCAGAAGGTTTTTGACATGTCCATCAGAACCAGGGCAAGGCAGATGGAGAGTTTAATTAGGTAGTTGTTTAATTTTATGGATAGTTTGGTATATTTTGTGGATGTAGTAATTATATTGAAAAGTGAATTTGAGATGTATGGATAGTTTGACATTATTGAGATGTAAACGTATTGTATGTTATTAATATTCTTTGTAATTGGCATTACAAAGAATTATTGGGATGTAAACGTTTTGTATGGTATTAATATTCTTTGTAATTTTAGTTTATATATCACAAGCGTTAAGCATATCATTGCGGTGCATTGGTAATATAGGTGAACCATAACCTTTTTTTTTCTTTTTTTTTTAATCTACAATATTTTAAAAACGTTATGTAAATGTGCATAAACGTTGTTTGATATACTAAACAACAACGTTTTTATCCAGAAAACGTTGTGGAATCATACCTTTTACAACGTTTTTAAGCATCTGCTAATTTTTGAAAAACAAATCTACAACGTTTTTTTTCCTAAAAAACGTTGTGTATTGTGCTTAACTACAACGTTTTAAAAATGTTGTGTAAGGGTGTCAAATAGACAACACCCTTAATCACGACGTTTTTCTGACTGAAACCACAACGTTTTTTCCACGTTGTCTATTTACTGTTTTGTAGTAGTGTAGAAAACTCAAGAACACCATTTCTGACATGGTTTGACCGGATGCTAGCTTGTGATTCTGATGTAATTTGACTGATCTGATGATTGATATATGTGGGCTACAAACCTGAATCATTAGAACACATTAACAATTACCAGAACCCTAATATTAATGAGCCTCAAAATGCCTACTCAAAGGTGACTGGGTTTCCGGGTAACCCAGAAAGCTCTGACAACAACTTTGAATGGCCAGATCTTCATATTACATAATTGTATGACTTAGATAATGCTTGATTCATGTAGTATTACATACAAACTACACGATCATTACAACACCTTGCCAAAAACAACAAGATCAGTGAGTTATACTCGGTCAAAGTAGGCACCTTAGCAACTGATTGTCAGTGTTCTTGAGTCTCAAGAATACCTATCGCGGCAGAAACCGACAGATTTAATTATTTTAGTTTTATAAATTTCTAAAAAATCATTTAAAAATAAAAAATAATTTTTGAAAATTACAAAATTAGTTTTAAAAATTATTTTAAGTTATAAAAATTAACTTTTAATAATTTGGCATATTTTTCATAAAAATTAGTATTTATTTGAATATTATTGGTATTTATTTTATTTAATAAATGTATTAAATAAATTAATTAAAATAATTTTATTATATTAAAATTCATTTTAAATGATAATAAGGAATTTAAAATATTTAAGTTGTATAATATAACTTTTAATATTTAAAAGTAAATTTCATTAATTATTTAATATAAGTGATATTTAGATTTATTTAATAATTGTATTAAATAAATTAATTAAAAATGATTTTAATATATAAAAATCATTTTAAATGAAAATAAAGTGTTTAAAAATATTCTAAGTTATAAAATATAACTTTTAATATTTAAAGGATAATTTCATTAATAATTTAATATTAATAATGAAATTAGAATTATTTAATAGTTATATTAAATAAATAGTTTAAAAATGATTTTATTGATTTAAAAATTATTTAAAAGGAAATAAATGAATTAAAAATATTTTAAGTTATAATAAATGACTTTTAATATTTTGGTAAATAATGCATTAATAATTAAATATTAATGGTAATTATTTAAAATGATTTTAATTATTTTAAAAATTATTTAAGGGTAATATTAATACTTTAAAACTATTTTAAGTTAATATAAATAACTTTAATACTTTGGCAATGATTTCATTAATATTTTAATATTAATTAAATATTAATGATAATAGAATTATTTAATATTTAAATCATTTAATAATGATTCCGGTGTTTGAAAAATCATGATAAATTATAATAATTGTTTAAAAATTATTATAGGTCAATTAAAAATAATTTGGCCGATGTTTAAGTTATACTGAACTTTAGTATAAAGTTTTAGACTTGATAATTACCCGATAAAGCCTTCGGTACACCGAAATGTTTTAAAAATTGATCTAAACTTATATAATTTGTCTGTACACATGTTTGTTTGTGATCCAATGATTGTTAAACTTATGTGACAATATGATTAGGTTATGTGCTGACTGCAAATAACAGTACTATATGTTATGATATATTATTCTAATCGAATAAATGATCTTATTAATGATAGGGCTTGATATAAAAGATAAAACTAAGTTGTGTAAGCAGCAAATCAGACAAGTATCTTATCTTTGCATTTACTTTATATAATGGACATGCGTAAACAAATATCGGAACTGTTCTTTTTCATTGTTCAAATAGCTTGACCTTTGTATATACTTATGCAATGATTCTATATAAGTAAGTTATTAGATTATAATTTGTTGTACAAGTTCCTTAATTCTGTTATTATAGATTAAGATATATATTCTGTTCGTTAATTTCTAAGCATGGTTATACAAGTGACTTCACTTGGATAATCATTATATTTTATCACATGTTGGTACATACTTATTGGTTTCTAGTATGTATACACTGACTTAAAAGTCGTCTAAGCTATTTGATTCAGCTAGACACAGATTTAAAAATATTGTTGAAATAAGATAGAACTTTATTGTATCCAACCGAATTATTTTGGTCCGGATTCTAGACTAGTATGAACATCCCGAATCTGGGAAACTTTTATGCGCCTAAGGCGGACATGCTGGACAAAAATATTGTTCGAACATGTAGTATTGATCAATACAGGGCATAACGGGCTGATCACCACCGTGCTTGTAAGTTATGATGGTTTACAGATGAAGTTCTGTTTAGCCTTTTCGAAAATAGAAAACAATGTTCATAGTCTATCGACTGATCTCCATTTATAGTCAGTACGTAGTTTTAAAAATTTGAAATCGAAATGATATGTTGTTTATTATTGGTTCAACTTACTTCACAACTGTTGATTCGTTGTAGAAGAGTCGTTCAAAGAAAACATTTAATCCTTTCAGCTAATACTTATTGTTGCTATTACTTGTTGGGTAATCAAATGCTCATCTTTGCTTAATTTAATTGTTTTCAGCTAAGTGTGAACAACCTGAAGGCTCGGCTAAGAACAAGGGAAAGGGAAAGGTTGCTGAATGATTTCTATGCTATCTTATGTAATAGTTTGACATTATTAAGACAATGATATCTATTAATTATCATGCAATGAATGTATTAAAGGTTGCGTACTTGGAATTAGACTCTGATATATATGTAAATTAAGTTTGGTATTTATATTATTATTATTATCATTATTAGTATTATTTCGTTCATATTGTTTTGTGGCAGTATTTGAAAATGGCATCCGAAAATGTTGAGATAAGTAATGAAGCACATGAGACTGTTGAGTCACCACAGATTAATACCCAGGATAATGTGCAACAGGAAGACAATAATCCTCAGGTAAACAACAACGATCAAATGATGAAAGATGGGATGTTCAGAGGTTTTATACAATTCATGCAACATCAGGCGAAGGCGGCTTCTGTCCAAAATGCAGGTGGAAACACTGATAACTCTCGGACGGTCACCGCTAAGCAGTTCAACGAGCTGGGACCACCGGAGATTTTTGGAGAGCCAAAACCACGTAAGGCAGAGATGTTGATAAAGTAGATCAACAAGATATTTGATGTCTTGGGATGCTCCGAGGAGCAAAAGGTTCCCTTTGCACCTTCATGTTGCGAGCAGAGGTAGATTACTGGTGGGAATCTGTAAAGCGTACTCAACCTGCCGCACTGAAGATGTCTTGGGAGAAGTTCCAAGAACTGTTCAACGACAAGTACTTTCTTGAAAGTATTCATCACATGAAGGAGGTAGAGTTCATCAAGCTTGAGCAAAACAATATGATCATGGCACAGTACGAAGCTAAGTTTGTCGAGTTTTCTCGGTTTGCGTCCCACTTGGTTAATAATGAGGAGAGAATGACGCGGATGTTTCTAAGAGGTTTGAAACCCGAGATACGTCAATACCTTATCTCTCATAAACTGTGTTTGTATTCAGATGTTGTGAATAGGGCTCAGTTATTGGAGCGCGATAATAAATCAACCCAACTAAGAGAGAGCAGCCGGCAAGTCGATAATACCAGTGGTAGCAATCATTGAAGCGGTGACAACAAACGTGGAGGGAATCAACATGACAGAAATGGTAATCACTTCGGTGGTAATCATGGCCATGACAATAAAAGTGGACATTTCAAGAAGAGGAGATTCAATAATTATGGAAAGATGTCAGCACCAACACCTGTTGGTAAGGAATGAGAATGACCACCGGTAGTATGTTACAAATATGGAGGGGAAGGACACATAAGTCCAAACTGCACGATGCAGTCCAAAGCATGTTACAATTGTGGAAAAGAAGGTCACCTAGCCCGATTTTATCGTGCAACAAAGTCAAGTCCAGCTTGGATGGAGGCATCAAAGGGTGTCCCAGACAAGACAAAACTGGTAGTTCAAGGGAGAGCGTTTGTCGTAACCTCCCAAAAAGCGAGGAATCCGAACGAGGTGATCATGGGTAAGCTAATCATAAACTCTAGCGAAGTTTATACTTTATTTGATATCGGTTCTACCCATTCCTTTAATTCTCCTACTTGCGCTCAACGTTTAAATTTGACTTTGGAGAAATTAGATTTTGACTTATCTGTTGAAACTTCGTTGGGAGAAACCTTCATTACATCCACGGTTTATAAGTCTTGTTTGATTCAAATTGGTAACCGCACGTTACCTGTCGATCTTATTTCTTTGAAAATACTTGCATTTGATGTGATTTTAAGGATTGATTGGTTAACTACTCATCATGCTAAAATCGATTATTTTCGTAAGGTTGTTAGCTTTCATATTCCTAACCAGCCTATTATGCAAATTCAAGCAACCAAACCACTAAAATCAATCACTGTCATATCAAGCCATAAAGCTATTCGTTTATTGAAAAATAGATGTCAAGTTTTTTTAGCCCATGTCACGGATTTAAATAAAAATACGTCAGATTTGAATGATATTTCTATTGTTAATAAATTTCCTGACGTATTCCCTGAAGAACTTCCTGGCCTACCCCTAGAGTGTGAAATTGAATTTTGTATCGACCTTGAATCCGGTACAAAACCCATTTCCAAAGCCCCATAACGAATGGCTCCTATTGAACTTCAGGAGTTAAAAACCCAACTACAGGAATTGTTAGACATCGGTTTCATTCGTCCTAGTACATCTCCTTGGGGTGCTCATGTTCTATTCGTGAAGAAGAAAGATGGAAGTATGCGACTTTGTATTGATTATCGGGAGTTGAATCATGTCACCATCAAAAATAGGTACCCGCTGCCTCGCATTGATGACCCGTTTGACCGCCTAAGGAGCCAATTTCTTTTCAAAGATTGATCTTAGTTAGGATATCATCAGTTGAAGATTAAAACTGATGACATTCCAAATTCTGCTTTCAGAACTCGATACGGGAATTATGAATTCCTAGTCATATCTTTTGGATTGACTAATGCTCCTGCTGCCTTCATGGACATGATGAACCGAGTATTCAAGGAATATTTGGATCACTTTGTGGTCGTCTTTATTGATGACATCCTTATATACTCCAAAACCCGTGAAGACCATGAACAACACTTGTGGCTGATACTTCAACAGCTTCATGAAAACAAGCTTTATGCCAAGTTGAAGAAATGTGAGTTCTGGCTTGAGGAAGTTGCATTCCTTGGGTACGTGATATCAAATCATGGAATATCTGTTGACCCAACAAAGATTAAAGCAATTTAAAGCTGGGAGCAACCTAAGTTAGTGACCGAAGTACGTAGCTTTCTCGGCTTAGTTGGTTATTATCGAAGATTCGTGGAAGGATTTTCTCGAATCGCTACTCCATTAACTCAGCTGACTCGAAAAGATACAAAATTCGGTTGGAGTGAGGAATGTGAAAAGAGTTTTCAAGAACTTACGAGGAGACTCATTTCAGCACTTGTTCTGACAATACCATCTGGTTCGGAGGGATTTTTCATCTATAGTGATGCTTCAGGCAAAGGGTTAGGATGTGTTCTCATGCAACATGGGAAAGTCATAGCCTATGCCTCACGACAACTCAAAGAATATGAGAGGATATATCCTACTCATGATCTAGAGTTGGCAGTAGTCGTTTTTGCGCTTAAGATTTGGAGGCATTACTTGTATAGAGAGAAGGTGGAGATCTATACGGATCATAAAAGCCTCAAATATTTCTTCACTCAAAAGGAACTCAACATGCGACAACGACGATGGCTTGAGTTGTTGAAAGATTATGATCATACCATCCAATACCATCCTGGAAAAGCGAACGTAGTAGCTAACGCATTGAGTAGAAGATCATATACGGGTACGAGTGCAATATTATCAACACAAAGGCCCATTTTGTATGACTTAGAAAGGATGGAAATAGAGTTAAAGACTCCAGGGACCCATGTGATGATGGTGAATATACGAGTGGAACCGACTTTAATCGATAAAGTTAAAGCTGCTCAAGCTACAGACCTAGAGCTGATGCGTATGAGGAAGAAAGTGCAAGAAGGTGTTATTTCAGAAGCAAGAATCGATGAAGAAGGAATACTTCGAGTCAACACCAGACTTTATGTTCCTAACGATTTTGACTTGAAGTATAAAATCATGACGGAGGCGCACAATACACCATTTGCAATCCATCATGGGAGTACCAAAATGTATCGTGATCTTCGACATACATTTTGGTGGAGCAATATGAAGAGAGAGATAACGGGGTTTATCTCAAGGTGTCTATCTTGTCAACGAGTCAAGGCGGAGCATCAAGTGCCAAAAGGTCCATTGCAACCACTTGAAATTCTAGAATGGAAGTGGGAGCACATTACCATGGATTTCATTACTGGTCTTCCCAAGGTTTCTCAAGGCATAGATGTGATTTGGGTCATTGTTGATAGATTGACCAAGTCTGCTCATTTCTTACCAATACGAGAAACTTATACACTTGAACGTCTTGCTATTATATATATAAACGAGATTGTAAGATTGTATGGTATGCCAGTATCCATAGTTTCTGATCGAGACCTAAGATTTACTTCAAGATTTTGGGTTAGTTTGCAAAAAGCTATGGGCAGGGATTTACGATTTTGTTCGGCATATCATCCTCAAACGGATGGGCAGTCGGAAAGGACTAAAATTTAAATAGATACACTTAGAAGGGGGGTTGAATAAGTGTAGGCACAAACTATGTCCAACTTTTATTTTAGAAAAATTCCTTTGGATATTTAATGCAGCAAGCTGGATTATCAGGATATTATTTAATTTTGAATCAACCTATTTGCTAATATAATTTGATGTGGAATGTAGGCTGCTGGATAGATATCAGAATAGTAAGGTACAAAATGTAATCACATAAACACCAGAATTTTTACGTGGTTCAACTACTACCCTCTAGAATAGTAGTCTAATCCACGTCCAATACCAACTAGTATTGGAGACTCACTTTTATTAAACTCTTCCAATTACAGTACAAGTTCTAACAATTCGAACACCTTTGTTCCCTGTGCACCTTTGCACTCTCAAGCACCTATGCTTTCCTCAAACTTGACTATAATGAGTTATCAACCCAAACAAGATTACATACAATAAAATATTGATTGAGACAAGGAAAAAGTAAGATACACACTAGAGGTCCAATGATCAAGCAATATATCACTTACCAACTTAAGGCTCTAGTATGAAATGAAATGTTATGCAAGAAGAATATTACCAGAATATGTTCTATACGTTCTTCGTACCTGAAACTCTGTTTTTAATACATTCAATATCAATCAAGGTGAAAAACACTTTTGTAGCTTGTATGAGTTTGATATACTATATATGTTTTTCGTATGTAAATTTGTTAAAGAGCTCAGTTTATATATAGACCACTCCAGAATATTAACATTGCAAAGATTTACTGCTGTAATATGCACAATTAAAAGCACGTTGCACAAATCTTGCAGTTTTATGTCAATCATGATAAACTCAGCTCGATTTCCATCACAGAGATTCTATTTTTTGAGATATCACGCTATCAGTAATTTAAGGCTAATTGATTTCCATTGCATGGGAGATAGGCACATTGCGATTTCTCATCGTCCCCAATTTCTAAAATGTCGGAAGTCAACACTTTGCATTTCCATAAACATTTGCTGCCATGTTTCCATATTTCTTAACATACATTGGACCGTTAGAATTAACCAATTAGATTTCTCAAATCATGAGACACGATTATGGCACATGATTTTTCTATATGAATGTATAACATATGGTAATTTATTCAATCAACTAGTTACCTTAATTAGTTACCTAGAATTAAGACCCTTGATTTATGACGCATAATTTATGCAGCATGATTTATGAGATGTGTTTACCGTGAATCAAGGTGATGAGAATGGATAGATTTATGGTATTAACTACTGTCGATCATTTACTCAAGATTACCATATATGTATTGGTTATCAAGATTTGATTTCATATGTTATGCAAAGTAATACCGGCCATGCATATTTGAACAAGTGAGTTAGCAAGTAGCAACAAGTATGAGAATGTAAGTATGTATGTAATGCACATGTCCTAGATCCTTATTTTAGAAAGTAATAAATGCTAAGATCTTACATATATTCCTAGGACTCAAATTTTCTTTACAATGGCATCTTGACATTTGAGCCATCCTCTTTGAGATGTCATCTATTTCCTTGAAATGTTATAAAGCATGATTAGTGAAATAATATGGTCATCATCAAAACATGGAGTGTGACATAAGTCAACATTCTCCCCCTTTTTGATGATGACAACAAAATAATTATGGCTCCCCCTAAAACCATGCATTTCAAGAAAGTTACAACTCCCCCTCAGTTCAAGCATACTATTGACTGCATATATGCAGTGTTCGAGTACCCCTGCACTTTCAAGTTGCAAATAAAAATAAAAAGTAACCCTGCATTGTCTAGTTAGTCCACAACTTGTTAAACACATATTTATCATAGGCTATTAAACCATCATCCATCAACAAATTTAAACCATAGTCTTAAAACCAAAAGTTATCATGCATGAAAATTTAAAAAATTGTCTTGAAAGCAAGCAAGCAGGCATAATTCTTCTCCCTCTTTGGCATCTATCAAAAAGAGGTGTCTAGAAGGACAAAAGGGGCATGGTGTCTAATCATCCTCCTCATCAATATGAACGTGATATACTTCGCGGGCAATGAAATAGGGCCGGTGAAGCCTGCGGTGTTCGATCTCTTTTAGGGACATGGTGTTGGCAAATCTGGGAGGACGAGAAATGATGGTAGGAGGTGGTAAAGGCAGGTCCAGAAAGTCGCCTTGATATTTGGCCATCCAATTGCATTGTGGCCATCTCGTATCTTGTGATTGGACTTGGTGCGCTTTGCGAGCTCTTCACCGAGGTCATTCATGCGGCGTTCGGTAAAGCGTCCTAGAGTCCAAATCTGATTGCTGATGAATTTCAGTTCTGTGCTCAACTGATAGGCGTTGCAGTTCATCTTCCTCTGCAGGGCTTCTACCATAGCCCGAGTGTGCAACTCGAATCCAGCTTGGAGGTCAATGAACTCATCCTCCACATTGCGAAAAAATAGACTGCAGATCATTGCGACGAATAGGGAGTTTGCCTTTCTCAAGCACGGACAAATGAAGTTGGATATCTGTAACATCAGCAATGATTGTTGCTTGATTAGTCGCGATGGTATGAAGAAGATTGGGAATTTCAGGGGATGGAGGTAGGGAAGTAGGAGGTGTGGGATTTTGGACAGTTGGAATTTCAGGTACCACTCGTATGAACTTTCCTTTAAGTAGTGTGATATAAGCACCCTTGAGATAGTTAGAGTCGATGGAATCAGTGATTTGGATGGATCCCTCATTGTCGAGTGGAATTTGAAAGTGAGTAAATAATTTTGTGAGAAAGCAGCTGTAAGGTAAGCACTTTTTGGAATGTTTTATATAGTGAACCATGTGTTTGAGCATCATTAGGGAAAAATTGAATGATTGGCCTGTCATTATCAAGGCCACCAAGACCAGATCCTGGTAGGTGAAGTCAGCTCCACCATCGAGACGAGGGAGAAGATTGTACCTTAGCAATTTGTGAAGGACTACTACAATAGGAGATACTTCGGTGGTTTTAGGAAGGATGACAGTGGACACAGTTGGGTTATCCATGACAATGCAAAGCTGGACAAGAAGAGACAAAGGAGTAGAAATGAGTCCCTTAAGTGTAAAGGGACAGTCGCCGGTGTATGGAATTGACAATATACTCCCTAAATCCATAGCATTAAAGAACAATGATTTACCCTTAACAAATGAAGTGTAGCAATCGCCATTATTTTCAAGGTTGGTATAAAATTGTTGGACTAATTTTGGGTAAGCTACCGAGGGAGGAGTACTTAAAGAGGATAGACCACATGACTCAAGGAGATGTTGAAGAGGAGAGTTTTGGTAGTAAAACATATCAACATATTTTTCATAGACGAAGGATTTTTGACAGATAGAAGACTTAAACCGAAGCTCGAAATTATGACCTCTAAAAAAATCTTCAAGAACGTCATGCAAGGACACGGATAGAGGAGTTACCATTATCGGAGGTGAGCTAGGTGAAGAGTCTTTGATCTTTTGCCATTTGTTACCCGTTGATGTCCCGATTGGTGGAGGAGAAGGTAGGATCGCTTTGGATTCGACAGGGGATAATAGTGATAGAGGTTTGTTTTCGTTTCAGTTTTCGAAGTGGTAGGTGGTTGAGATGGTGGAGAAGGGGGTGAGACCTTGTCTTTCGATTCATCACGGAGCTGTTTGCCATGCCTAGTTCTCATTGTTGTAGAGTAGGGTTGAGTTGATTGAGATGGTGGAGAAGGGGGTGAGATATGAAGAGACTGGAGAGTTAGAGATGGAGAAAAAGAGTAAAGAGGCGTTTGCATTTATTTTGGGAACACATTATCGAGATATGGGAAGTTGTGAAGCCGTGTTCGAGAAGGATAATCTGAGTAGATTTTAATTTGCATAATTATGGTATGAAGATATGCCGGTGATTTGTTCGACTGATATCTTTAAAGTCATGCAGTGCATATCTATATTAGACACATCCCGAGTTCTCTTCTTAGAGTACTGAAGTGTTCTTCCCCTAGAGGTTTTGTAAATATATCTGCTAATTGGTGCTCAGTGGGAATGAATATTAATCTTATTAGTCCTTTGGACACATTGTCTCTAAGAAAATGGTGGCGAACTTCTATGTGTTTTGTGCGAGAGTGTAGCACTGGATTTTTAGAGATGTCTATAGTGCTTGTATTATCACAGTATATGGACACATTTTCATATATACTATCAAAGTTACACAGTGTTTGACGCATCCAAAAAATTTGGGAGCAACAACTTCCTATTGCTAAATATTCACCCTCAGTAGTGGATAAGGCGACTGACGTTTGCTTCTTACTATGCCATGAGACAAAACTTTGTCCCAAAAATGTACAGGCACCGCTTGTGCTTTTTTTATCTATTTGACAACCTGCATAGTAGGCATCTGAATAACCCATTAGATCAAAATTGTCACATTTTGGGTAAAATAATCCTAAGTTAGTAGTACCACTCAAGTATTTAAATATTCGTTTAATAGCCTGCAAATGGGATTCTTTGGGTTTGGCCTAAAATCGAGCACATAGACACACACTGTACATTATATCAGGTCTAGAAGCAGTTAAATATAGTAGGGATCCAATCATACCTCTGTATTTTGTTACCTCTACATCCATACCCTTTTCATCTACTGTGAGTTTTATTGATGTACTCATTGGTGTGGTCTTTGAATTTGAATTGTCAAAGACGAATCTCTTGAGTAACTCTTTTGTGTACTTGGTTTGATGAATGAATATACCTTCATGATTTTGTTTAATTTGAAGGCCCAGAAAGTAGTTGAGTTCTCCCATCAAGCTCATGTCAAACTCCTTGTGCATGCATTTGGAAAACCACTCACAAAGGAAATTATTAGTAGCACCAAATATTATATCGTCTACATATATTTTTACAATAATAATATCTTTATTTTGACATTTAATAAAAAGCGTGGAGTCAATTTTACCTCGTATGAACCCATTTGATAGGAGGTACTTACTTAATCTCTCGTACCAAGCCCTTGGGGCTTGTTTGAGTCCATAGAGTGCCTTCTTGTGTTTGTATACATAATGTGGGAACTTGTCATGCTCGAATCCAGGTGGCTATTTTACATAGACTTCTTCATTTATGTACCCGTTGAGAAAGACTCTTTTGATGTCCATTTGGTGTAGCTTGAATTTTCTGAAATAGGCAAATGCTATTAATATACGAATGGATTCCAAGCGAGCTACTGGGACAAATGTTTCTTCATAGTCAATTCCTTCTTGCTGGTTGTACCCCTGAGCTACTAGTCTCGCTTTGTTTCTTATAATTGTTCCGTACTCGTCAAGCTTGTTTTTGAATACCCATTTAGTTCCAATAATGGATACATCTTTTGGAGGAGGTATCAACTCCCACACTTGATATCTTTCAAATTGTTGTAGTTCTTCCTGCATTGCTAGAAGCCAATTTTCATCGAGTATGGCTTCTTTGGCATTCTTTGGTTTAATTTGGGATAGAAATGCTGAGAAAGCACACATATTTTATGCTTTTCTTCTTGTAATAACTTTATCCTTTATGTCTCCAATGATGTTCTCAGGAGGATGGTTTTTGATGTATCTTGCTGATTTTAGAAGTTGAATATTATGTATAACTTCTTCAGTAGTTTCTGAATTGTGGTCTTGTTGTTCGTCCATTTCAGCTTGCTGGATATGTTCCTGATTTTCATATCCACTTCTTTGAATAGAGGTCTTAATCCTCTTTGCTTCTTCTAATCCATCCAGCTGGATTGGTTCCATGATCTTGCTGTTTTACTTTATCTGGTAGGCTGGATTTATAGCAGTCTCTAAGTTTCCTGCGTCTTTTTCTCTTTCTTTTGGAAAATCATGGTTAGATTCGTTAAATTTGACATGTATAGATTCTTCGATACACATCTTTTGTACATTATAAATGGGATATGCTCTACTATTTTGTGAGTAGCCAATGAATATTCCTTCATATGATCTAGCATCAAACTTGCCCAGATTTCCATTAGTGTTAA
Source organism: Panax quinquefolius (assembly GCA_020205615.1). Taxonomy (NCBI): domain Eukaryota; kingdom Viridiplantae; phylum Streptophyta; class Magnoliopsida; order Apiales; family Araliaceae; genus Panax; species Panax quinquefolius. Next base: position 86,668,373 of record CM035173.1, read on the forward strand.
GAATAAAGCATTTAGATCCAAACACTTTAAAATAACTTATTTTAGGAAGGCGATTATTTAATAATTCATATGGTGTTTTCAAAATGATTGGACGAATCAACACTCTATTTAGCACATAACATGCTGTGTTTACAACTTCGGCCCAAAATTTCTTAGGAAGTTTACTTTCTTGAATTAGAGTTCTAGCTGTTTCTTGTAATGTTCGATTTTTCCTTTCAACCAATCCATTTTGTTATGGAGTTCGAGGTGCTGAAAATTCATGAGTGATTCCTTTTTGATTGCAGAATATAATAAAATCCTTTTGAAATTCAGTACCATGGTCACTTCTAATTCTTATAAGATTCCAAATTTTTAATCAGTTTTTCAAATTCTTTAAATGCCTCATCTTTTGTTCTAAGAAAGAGTACCCATGTATATCTAGAGAAGTCATCGACTATCACAAAAGCATAGAATTTACCATTTAGACTAGCATGCCTTTCAGGTCCAAATAAATCGAGATGGAGCAATTGTAAAGGAGAAGAATTTGACACCATGTTTTTGGCTGTGAATGATGTTCTTACTTGTTTTCCAAGTTGACAAGGTTCGCATATACCTTTCTTCTCGAAATTCATTTTTGGTAATCCTCTTACTAAGTTCTTTAATGATAACTTCTTGATAAGGTCCATATGAACATGTCCCATCCTTTTATGCCATAGATTTGCTTCATCTTGAATGATTGAGAGACATAATTCTTCCTCCTGTTGCTCAAAATCAAGAGTGTATATATTCCCTTCTCTTAGGGCAACTAAAGCAGCATTGTTAGTACCATGTGAAATTGTACATTTATCTTTCTCAAAGTTTACTTGATGTCCATTATCCATTAATTGACTGACACTGATAAGATTGAACTCTAGACGGTTAACAAGATGAACATTATAAATGTTAACCTTACCATTATTAATTTTACCTTTCCCGATTATTTCGCATGACTGATTATCGCCGAATATGACAGTTCCATGTTTCCTTTTGACATTCAATTCCACAAACTTAGATTTGTCACCCGTCATGTGACGTGAACATCCGCTGTCAAGGGTCCATTTTTGAGAGGATACTTTGGCTTTGAAACATACCTGTATGAGAGAGATGTAATTTATCTTTTTGGTACCCATATCTTTTTGGGTCCACTTGCGTTAGTTGAAATCAAATCACTTTTCTTTACCCATACGACTTTCCTTTGATTGTTCTTTTTCTTTCTTGAGCAGTTATTTCTAGATGTCCTTTAATGCCATAATTTTTGCAAGTAGTAAAAGGTGTGCAATAATTTAATTTAAATGATGATTTAGATTTGAGCATTTCAATTTCCTTTCTATATGTTGGGTTATACCCCATGCCTTGTTTATCATAACTGGGTCTTTGTTTTCCTAGCATGACATTTAGATTTTCTTCCCCATGAACAAATTTAGCTAACAAGGTTTTTAATGACTCTATTTCCTTTTGCAGTTCATTTGTTGGAGGGATTTTATTAATCGATTCATCACCAAATGCATCAATGCACACATCTCTCATCTTTATCTCATTTGCTAATTTCTCAACTTCATCATTTAGTTGTTTTACCTTGTTGAACAATATTTTATTGTAATTATCTAAATAATCGTTTTTCGCTGCTAATGTTTTTTCCTCATTTGTGTGTGTTACTATTTCTAATTCTTTCTTTTCATCTATCAGTGCTTCCACTTCGCCCATTAGCGTGTTTACTAGATCTTTTAAGTACATATTTTTTCTTTTAATTTTTCATTTTTCTGTTTTAAAATAATAACATCAGAAAGAGGTACCTCACTGGATTCACCTTCAAGTCCCATGAAGCATATTTGAGCCAGTTCATCATTTGCATCAATGTTCACTTCGGATTCTTCATCATCACTCCATGTTAGAAATGCTTTATGCTTTTTGAACTCCTTATTTCCTTGCTTTCCTTTGTTTTTGAGTTGGAAGCAATCCCTTTTAAAGTGCCCTGGTCGTCCACACTCGAAACAGGTTTCTTTGGTTGGCTTGGCTTTGTGTTTGTTTGAGTTGAATGTATTTTTCTTTTGATTCTTTCTTTGAAGTAGTCCTTTAAGTCTTCTTGATATCATGGCTATTTCATCATCCGAGTTGTTTTCAAGTTCTTCTTCAATTCATGCATTTAGAGCTAGCACTTTCTTTCGAGGAACTTCTTCCTCGTCATCATATCTTTTCAATTGATGTTCATATTCTTCTAGTTCACCAAAGAGAGTTAATGTATCCATAGAAGAGATATTGACGGAATCTTGAAGAGTAGTAATTTTAGATGCAAACCTTTTGGGTATAACCCGAAGTAGCTTACGATTGATTTCGCTTTGTGGAATTGACTTGTCGAGCAACTTCAAGGAATTTATAAGTACCAAAAATCGTGTTTGAGCCATCTTGATTGCTACGTCTCTTTCCAGTTTGAACATTCCGTAGTCATGCATGAGTATACTTAGCTTAACTCCTCGTACTTTGGAAGTTCCTTCGTGGCTTACCACTAGGGTATCCCAGATCTCCTTTGATGTGTTGCATTATGAGACTTTATCTATTTCGGATTGCACTATGGCACTGAGTAGAGTGTTCATTGCTTTTGAATCATATGACACCATGTATGTTTTGGTTGAGTCCATCTCGAGTAGAGTTTTTGGAGTACCATCATCTTTCCTTGGGATTACCGGTCCATTCTCTACCACCCACCATTCCCATCGGTATCGCTTAAGATATATCCTCATCCGAAATTTCCAGAAATTATAGTTCTCTGTTCCAAGGAGTAGTGGAGGTCGGATTGTTGATTGGCCTTCGTGATGAGCGTTTCCAAGTTGTGCCATGTCAGAATCTTTCCCTACAAGTCACCTTTAAGACCAAGATAAGTAGAGCCAAGCTCTGATACCAAATGAAATTTAAATAGATACACTTAGAAGGGGGGGTTGAATAAGTGTAGGCACAAACTATGTCCAACTTTTATTTTAGAAAAATTTCTTTGGATATTTAATGCAGCAAGCTGGATTATCAAGATATTATTTAATTTCTGAATCAACCTATTTGCTTATATAATTTGATGTGGAATGCAGGCTGCTGAATAGATATCAGAATAGTAAGGTACAAAATGTAATCACATAAACACCAGAATTTTTTACGTGGTTCAACTACTACCCTCTAGAATAGTAGTCTAATCCACGTCCAATACCAACTAGTATTGGAGACTCACTTTTATTAAACTCTTCCAATTACAGTACAAATTCTAACAATTCGAAAACCTTTGTTCCCTGTGCACCTTTGCACTCTCAAGCACCTATGCTTTCCTCAAACTTGACTATAATGAGTTATCAACCCATATAGGATTACATACAATAAAATATTGATTGAGACAAGGAAAAAGTAAGATACACACTAGAGGTCTAATGATCAAGCAATATATCACTTACCAGCTTAAGGCTCTAGTATGAAATGAAATGATATGCAAGAAGAATATTACTAGAATATGTTCGATACGGTCTTCGTACTTGAAACTCTGTTCTTAATGCATTCAATATCAATCAAGGTGAAAAACACTTTTGTAGCTTGTATGAGTTTGATATACTGTATATGTTTTTCGTATGTAAATTTGTTAAAGAGCTCAGTTTATATATAGACCACTCCAGAATATTAATGTTGCAAAGATTTGCTGCTGTAATATGCACAATTAAAAGCACGTTGCACAAATCTTGCAGTTTTATGTCAATCATGATAAACTCAGCTCGATTTCTATCACAGAGATTCTATTTTTTGAGATATCACGCTATCAGTAATTTAAGGCTAATTGATTTCCATTGCATGGGAGATAGGCACATTCTTGATTCTCTCATCCCAATTTCTAAAATGCCGGAAGTCAACACTTTGTATTTCCATAAACATTTGCTGCCATGTTTCCATATTTCTTAACATACATTGGACCGTTAGAATTAACCAATTAGATTTCTCAAATCATGAGACACGATTATGGCACATGATTTTTGCTATGAATGTATAACATATGGTAATTTATTCAATCAACTAGTTACCTTAATTAGTTACCTAGAATTAAGACCTTTGATTTATGAAGCATAATTTATGCAGCATGATTTATGAGATGTGCTTACCGTGAATCAAGGTGATGAGAATGGATATATTTATGGTATTAACTACTGTCGATCATTTACTCAAGATTACCATATATGTATTGGTTATCAAGATTTGATTTCATATGTTATGCTAAGTAATACCGGCCATGCATATTTGAACAAGTGAGTTAGCAGGTAGCAACAAGTATGAGAATGCAAGTATGTATGTAATGCACATGTCCTAGAGCCTTATTTTGGAAAGTAATAAATGCTAAGATCTTACATATATTCCTAGGACTCAAATTTTCCTTACAATGGCATCTTGACATTTGAGCCTTCCTCTTTGAGATGTCATCTCTTTCCCTGAAATGTTATACAGCATGATTAGTGAAATAATATGGTCATCATCAAAACATGGAGTGTGACATAAGTCAACAAGAACTATTCAAACTCTTTAAGATTTATTAAGACTCTGTGTCCTTGACTTCAAGGGAAGTTGGGACAAGTTCTTACCATTGATGGAGTTTTCCTACAACAATAGTTATCAAGCAAGTATTGGCATGGCTCCATTTGAGGAGTTGTATGGAAGAAAGTGTCGTTCTCCAGTATGTTGTGATGAGGTGGGCGAGGCAACGTTGTTGGGACCGAATTTGGTACGTATGACTACGGAAAAGATTCTAACGATCCGACAACGTATAAAAACCTCACAAGATCGACAAAAGAGTTATGTTGATCTTCATCAAAAGGACGTGGAATTCAATACTGGAGATCATGTGTTGTTACGTGTTGCTCCATGGAAAGGAGTTACAAGATTTGGAAAGAGAGGAAAGCTCAATCCTCGATTCATTGGCCCATTTATAATCCTCGAACAAGTAGGAATCTACCTATAAACTCGCCTTACCGCTTGTATATGTCTCGTGTTCATAACATTTTCCACATATCTATGTTACGTAAATATGCGAAAGACCCGAACCACATTATTGAATTAGAACTAGACAAGATAGAGGAAGATTTAACATATGAAGAGGTACCTGTTAAAATCTTGGATAAGAAGGATCATATTCTATGCTCTAAAGTTATACCTCAAGTCAAAGTTTTGTGGAGAAACCACGATGTTGAGGAAATGACACAGGAGTTAGAATCAAATGAAATCAAGGTATCCTCACCTCTTTGACATACCAGTCGCACGCACCCTAATTTCGAGGACGAAATTTCATAAGAAGGGGAGGTTGTAAGACCCCAACTTTTATGAATAAAGAATAATTTTCTCGAAATATATTTTTGAATATTATGGTGTGGATTTGATATAATGTTATAGTTGTTGGTAATATTTAAAAATTTTGCAAAGTAAGCAAGTGGTTATATAATATTCGATTGGTCGGGGAATATTCGTTTTAACAGAGAATATTCGTACGACGACACAATCATTGGTGGACCCCACAACGGAAGTATTGTAAGTAGTTAAAAAGCAGCATAGTTATCTTTTTATAAAAATAACGGCGGAAGTGTTACCGTTAAAACTGTTGAACTACCCGGTATTAAAAGTACAATAATAAGTGTGGTTGAATAGTAGCACACGGTATTGGTTATTGATGCTTACGTGAGAAGTCACTCAGTTATACTCAATTATTGCTACAGTAATTGTTGCATCATATCTCTCATACTATTGATTCGATTATTGTCACAGTATCATCTGCATAATATGTTATATTATTAAATCAATAATTGAGATGACAAAGTTATTTATATTATTAAATTGCAATATTTACAATGTCTAGAAGTTCTGTCAAGGAGAGGTTTGGTCATCTAATTGCACGCCAATAAGGAGAAATCCTTATCGGAAAGCCCCCTCTTTCCTGGGAACGACTTGGTTGTTAAATATTGTGAGTTATAATATTAATGATGAATAAGTTCGTGTTGATTAAAGATGAAATTGATAGTTCAATTGTGTTGGAATTATTAGTGTTAGTGGAAATCGACATTTATTCCGATATTAATTGATGTCTGGAAGTTTTACTGACTAGTCAGGTAATTAATCGGATAAATGAGCAATTAATTGCTATTAATTCACATGATTATAACTATTTGTTCACATGTGTGCACTATTGATTCACATTCTTGTACTATTAGCGGAGTTGGTGCAAGATTGATAATACTTGCATTACTAAGTTAAAAATAGAGGTATAGATGGAGGTATTATACTGTAATTTGTATTTTTACATGATTATAACTATTGATTAACATGATTGAACTATTGATTCACATTATTTACTATTAGGGGAGGTGGTGCAAGTTTGATAATACTTGCAGGACTAAATTAAAAATGAAAGAAAAGTTAAAGGTATTGTACTGTAATATTTCGAGCCCCAAAACGTGCAATTATCAAAACTATATTTTCCTATAAATAGAAGCTCATTCTTCCTTCATTTCTCACCAATTCACTAAAGCTTTAGAGCAATTATTATAAAGAGAAATTATGGAGAGAAAGAAGAAGAGAAGTCTGCTACCTCACTATTCCAATATCCAGTTTCTTCTAAGGTAAGGGGTATTATTCTTTCGTATTCATGAAGAGAGTTATTTTCTTTCAGTACTCGTAAGAGTTGTTATTCCATTCTTTATTATTATGTTGCAATAACTTTGCCTATAATGAAGTACCGCATACATGGTGAAATTCTTACATTATTCCATTCTTTATTATTACTCGTTGGAATAACTTTATGCATGCGCGGTTTATCGCATGCACAGTGAATTCTGTTTTTTTATTCCATTCTTTATTATTACATTTGAACTTCCCGCATGCGTGTGGATTACACATGACTGGTTCCATTCTTTATTATTCTGTTAGAATATCTTGTATGTGCAGATTACACATGACCTGGTTCCATTCTTTATTATTACATTGGGAATAACTTTTATGCATGCGGTTTATCGCATGCATGGTGAATTCTTACATTATTCCATTCTTTATTATTACATTGGAATAACTTTGTCTATATGGATTACTGCATGCATGGTGAATGATCCTTCGTATTCATTCCTTATTAAATTGTGGAAATGATCTGCTCTACGGGATTACTGCATGGCGGGCGAAAATCCATTTGCAGTTTCATATATTCTATTATACTCAGTTGGTTAATATTTTGGCTTCTATACTCCATGAAATTAGTAAAATATCCATGGATATTTGCGCTTCATCCAGTATCTTTTCATGGGAATATTCTTCTGAGCATTCTTGAATTTTACTCCACAAAGAAGTATCATGTTGACAATTTAGACGTTTTTGATTTCTGGATAAACTAAAATTTTAAATCTTTAAAATTTATCCTTGAACTTGTTTTATTGAATTATTATGTCATTGTCATCATCCTCATGCTTAAATTGTGATGAAAGTCATCTTTGGCTTACGTGCATAGATGGACTTGGTATGATTATGACCGAGGATTATTTGGTATAATCATGACTGTAATGTTATAAATGATGTGGTAAAAGTCCTCGGTGGCACATAGTGCATTGATGGACAATTTTTGTATGATTATGACCAGAGGATTATTCGGTATAGTCATGACCATTGATGATTTAATGAATATCCTTGGCCGTGAGTGCGGGATGACTAGATGATGTGGTTTATTTATTAAAAGTGAGTCTCGTGATAAAAATTGATGAAAACATTTTAAATCATAGAAGATAGTAGATATCATGCTCTATTTGACTCTTCTAATCGATTGCTTATTCCACTGCAGTTAAACTTGATGTCTATTGTATTTTATCAGTTTAACATTGTTGAAGACTAATGATAATTTATTCTGCATTATCTCAGTCATAATATTTCTTACTGGGCTAGTTGAGCTCACCCTTTTGCTTTCATTGTTCTCTTCAGAAAATGAGAATGTAGCCGGGACTAGTCGGGGAATGGAGTGATGGTCCGAGATGGTGTATTAGTAGTCCTCACTATTCTATAAAATAGTGTGACAATAAATGTAACGAGGACTCTATTTGAGAGTGGATATTATCTAGAAGGCAACATTCCTGTTTAAACTCTCAGTTATATTTTGTCGTATATTACACGACGGTTGTATAATTAAGTTTGTATTTGTATTCTGTACCATATATTTGGTGACTCAAGATGGGTGATGTATACCTATTTTGGGGGCATCACATTTAAGGTATGTTTTTAGGGTTGTCATTTTAATGAAACAGTCTTCTCACAATTAGGGGGAGAAAAGTTGTTGCCTAAGCATAACATGAGATCGTTGCCTGAAGCACGATGAGAGAGATTACTTAAAATATTTTGAAGTTATCTCATCTTGATTCTCGCACATATCAATGTGAACTGGAAGTTCAAAGGATTATTCATTTGCAAGGAATTGAAAATTAATTACCTGATGTATTCACTGATAATAAGAAAATAGTGAAATCTCATATTTCAGCTGCTAATACTCCAACAGGGAGTAAAGTCCTTGTAGGACAAACAGTTAATACAACAACAAATGAATCAAAGCCAAACCTGAAGCGTGGAAGATCGATCGATGTTAAAGATAAAAAATTTCAAAAAAGAAAAGTACAAGAAAAACAAGTTGCAATCTATAAAGAGGCTATACCTATGAAACAAACCATAGAAATAATTGATCTATACAAAACTTATGAACAAAAATCTCCTAAAAATAAAACTCTTGAAGAGTTATCCCCTAAAGAGGATCAGGTACCTAAAAATAATGAGATCTCGATACATTATATACATACAGGAGAAGTAATTGGATAGAAATAAAATTGTCATCAACAACATATTTTCATATAAATTTGTTATTGATATTACCAGAAGTAATGATCATGAATATGAACCATAAACCGTTGATGAATGGCAACGTAGAAATGATTGGCCAATGTGAAAAAGGTGATTTAGGCAGAATTAAATTAACTAAATAAATGTGAAGTTTTTGGACTTGTAGTTTGAACACCTAAAGGTGTAATGCCTGTTGAATACAAATGGGTATTTGTAGGAAATGAGAAAAATAAAATTATAAGATACAAAACGTAACTTGTAGCACAAGGTTTCTCGCAGAGACCTGGTATTAATTATGAAAAAACATATACTTCTGTAATGAACGCAATGACATTCAAATTTTTATTTAGCTTGGTAGAAAAAGAAAATTTGGATATGCGATTAATAGATGTTGTTACAACATATCTGTATGGATAATTAGATAATGATATCTACATAAAAATTCCCGAAGGATATAAAATACCTGAAGCATATAATTCTATATCTTAAAGTATGTATTCTATCAAACTACAAAGATCCCTATATGGGTTAAAGCAATCCAGACGCATGTAGTATAATCGCCTCAGTGAATATCTTTTGAAAGAAGGATTTGAGAATAATCTAATTTGTGCATACGTTTTAATTTATCAAAAGTCCAAAATCTGGATTTTCTATTATTGTGACTCCCCCAAATTCGGGTATCTTCCAACCCGACAGATGGTGCTACATGGTACTCATAAATGTACATCCATTCTATTGAAATGACATCAAAATGTGTGAATCAACGACATTCTTATTACATTAATAATATTACATCCCGTCCCCAGGTTCTAAAACCATTACATTCTTTGTTCATAATACTATAATATATACAACTTACTAGTTTATTACAAGGTAAACTAATCGTTCATCTTCGTCTTTCCTTTAACCTTATCGTATCCCTCGGCTCTTTCGGTCCTAGCTGCATTCATATGGTTCAAGCAAGAGTGAGCATAACAAGCTCAACAAGTACAACAATTTCTTTTTAAACAACATGCTTGAAACATAGGAATTATATATCTTCAATAACTAGATATTAGTTATGAAGTACTACTGATAATTCAAAATAACACTTCTTTTCCTTCAAAACGTTTTACAATGACAATATTCAGTAAAACATCAATTCTGGCTCAAAACCATGAGCAGTGCATAATTTCTTTGAAAAGGACAACCCGACACTAAGTCCGTAAGTCCGATATATCTTATGAGCACTTATAGGTGATTAGCCCATAGTACCCTATGTTGATCAACACTACATCCTATTAAGCGTATGTACGTTTAAGTTTTGGCAACCTCGCGTGCCCATCGAATAATCAATGAAAAATACATTTGTTTATTCATACTCAGGCTTACCTTGAATCCGTACCAAACAATTGGCATAGGATAGCGTTAACAATTATATATTGAAAGACTTGTAAATAAATAAATCAACTCTTCAAGATTAGTCTAGCCGAGATAAAACTGGCATCGACCCTTTAGTAAAACACTTCATGCATCTCATAACATGAATCACAGAAAACTTGGCTAACACGAAGGTTAGACAAGCGTTTAAGAAAAACTTGCCTTCAGCGTCTGCTATAGTAAAAATAACTTTTTCTTTCAGTCTTTATGGTCTCTACAATACATAACCACATAACATACCACATTAGGTCATGAATGAACATACATGGTTCCTAATGAATCTTACCCTTCTTCTAAATCTAATCATATATTAGATTTGTTACTATTGGTTCCAGCTTGCCATTATATTTTACATTATTCTTACCAACTTCTTTCTCTTCTATGTCTTACGTAGATTTACTTCATTAATCCAACTCGTTTCGAGTTAATCATCCTTCCTCACGGCTTACTAACATCCTTACATTATTGATTGAAACTCGATCGTCATTTGTTAAGTACACTTTATTGCATTCTCGTTTACGTTTACGTAATATTTAACAACTTTTAGTTGTAACTCTTAACGTTATAGTCATTATCATTATTGAATACAGTTCACGTTCCTTATACTTTACGTTCGTCATTTAACTACTCATTAAACAACATTAAATTCCTAAAGTCATCACTATAACAGTGATTTAGGAAAGGTCTTATCATGTTCATTAAGTAATTATATAACCCATACTAGTATTGCAAACTATTGGATTCATAATCAACTTGTCAACAAATTTCTACAGCCGGCTCAGCACATTACGTTGTTCTCATTACGTTCATCTTCAATTGATTATTAACCTTTAATCATCATACATTACATGTCTAACAATGTGAGACCCCAGATTTTATAAATAAAGATTTAAATTTCTCGAAATATTTTTTTTGAATATTAAGGTGTGGATTTGAGATAATGTTATAGTTGGGGGTAGTATTTGAAAATTTTGCAAAGTATGCAAGTTGTTATATAATATTCGATTGGTCTGGGAATATTCTTTTTTGTCGGGGAATATTAAATGCGACAACACAATCATTAGTGGACCCATTAATGTAAGAACCGTCGTAGTTAGAAAACGACAAAAAATATTTTATGAAAATAACGGCGAAGGTTTTACCGCTGATATCTTTGTTGAACTACCCTAGTAAAAGTACGATGTCTGGCGTGGTTGCTTAGTAGCACACAGTATTGATTATTGATGCTTACGTGAAGTCATTCGGTTATCTTTGCATTATTACTACTGATGAATTGTTGCATCATATCTCTCATACTATTGATTCAATTATTGTCACGATGATCATGTGCATAATATGTTATTTTATTAAATCAATAATTGAGACGATAAAGTTATTCACATTATTAAATTGCAATGTTTACAATGTCTAGAAGTTCATCAAGGAGAGGTTTGGTCACCTAATTGCGGCGCCATGATAGGGAGAAATCCTTATTGAAAGCCCCTCTTCCTGAATGACCGTTGTTAAATATTGTGAGTTATGATATTAATGATGGATAAGTTCGTGTTGATTAAAGATGAATTTGATAGTTCCATTGTGTTGAAATTATTTGTGTTAAACATTTATTTCGATAGTAATTGATGTCCGGAGGTTATATTGTTCAATCGGGTATTCTAAGCGGTTTTTGTCGAATTACTATTCACGAGTTACTATTCACGGTTTTACTATTCACCAAAATTACTATTCACTCTAGTATTGTTCACACTCAGTATTTGGGACATTTTTTGTGTCGAGTTACTATCCATGAGTTACTATTCACGAGTTACTATTCACGGTTTACTATTCAATTTAAATTACTATTCACTCTAGTATTGTTCACTTTCAGTATTTGGGACATTTTTTGTGTGAGAGTTACTATTCATGAGTTACTATTCAAGAGTTACTATTCATGAGTTACTATTCACGAGCTACTATTCATGTGCTAATTTTTCAAATCAGATGGATGAAATTATAATAGTAAAATCAATAAGGATCGTTGATTTAAGATTTTAATAGTAACTTGTCCTTCTAGATTACCAAGAGTTACCCCTTCACAAATAGTAGTTGTCTCTTCGATATTACCAAGAGTCATTTTGACCCTTCATTAAGACCAAGTGCCACTTTCAGTTTTCTATAAATAGAAGCTCATTCTTCTTCATTTCTCACCAATTCACCAAAGCTTTAGAGCCATTATTATAGAGAGAAATTATAGAGAGAAGCTATAGAGAGAAAAACTATAGAGAGAAAGAAGAAGAGAAGTCTGCTTCCCTACTACTCCTATATCTAGTTTCTTTCAAAGGTAGGAAATATTATTTGTTGTACCCGTAAGGGGTGTTATTCTTTCTTATTCATGAAGAGAACTTCATTATTCCATTCTTTATTATTACATTGGAATAACTTTTGTAAAAAGTGCATACCCTATACATAACTTTTATATGCGGCATACCCTATACTTGGTGAAATCCTTATGTTATTCCATTCTTATTTATTACTTGGAATAACTTTTGATAATCGTGGTTTACCCTATACTTGGTGAAATCCTTATGTTATTCCATTCTTATTTATTCATGTTGAATAACTTTTGTATCGTGGTTTACCCTATACTTGGTGACATTCTTCTATTATTCTGTCTTTATTATTCGTTGGAACATCCTCATCACATGTGTTTTACACCTGGACTGGTTTAAATCTTTATCATTCTCATTGGAATATCCTATCTGTGTTTTACACCGGATCCGGTTCCATCTTTATTATTCTGTTGGAACATCCCGCAGCCGGTGTGAATTTCACCCGACCGGTTCCGTTATTATTATTCTGTTGGAATAACTTTGCCTCTGTCAAATCTGCATGCATGGTGATTTCTTTTGTTATTCCATTCTTTATTATACCCAGTTGGTTAAAACTTTGACTTCTATACTCCATGAAATTAGTGGAATATCCTTGATAATTGCGCTTCATCCAGTATCCTTTCATGGAAATATTCTTCTCAGTATTCTTGAATTTTACTCTACAAAGCAGTATCATGTTGACAATTTAGACGTTATTAGTTCCTAAATAAATTAATTCGTGAACTTGTTTTATTGAATTATTATGTCATTGTCATCATCCTCATGTTATATTATGTTATCTTTGGCTTACGTGCATAGATGAACTTAGTATGATTATGACCAGGGATCATTCGGTATAATCATGGCTTGATATAAATGATGTGACAAAAGTCCTCGGTGGCTTTGTAAATGCGATGATGGATAGTTTTGGTATGATTATGACCGGGGTGATTTGGTATAGTCGCTGACCATTGATAATTTGATGAAAATCCTTGGCCGTGTAGTACGGGATGATTAGATATTGTGGTTTATTCATTAAACCGAGTCTTAGTGATAAAAATTGATGAAAACCTTTTAAAACCTAAAAGATAGTAGACTTTATTTTCTCTTGACTCTTTTAATGGATTAGATATTCACATGCAGATTAAACCGGTTGTCTATTGTATTTTATCGGTTTAACATTGTTGAAGACTATTGATAATTTATTCGCATTATCTTAGTTATAATATTTCTTCTTTGGGCTAGTTGAGCTCACCCTTTCTTTCACTTTATTCTCTTGAAAATGAGAATATAAATTTGAGACGAGTCGGGAAAGAGTGATGGTCCCAAGATAGCATTAGTAGTCCTAACTATTACATTAAATAGTGTGACAATAAATGTAATGAGGACTCCTTGAGTATGGATATTGTCTAAATGACAATATTTCTATTAGAACTCTCAGTTTATGTATTGTTGTATGTTACACGACAGATGTATAATTAAGTTTGTATTTGGATTTATGTACCATGTAAGTGGTGACCCAAGATGGGTGACGTATACCTAATTTTGGGGGTGTCATAATTGGTATCAGAGCTTAGGGATATGATCCCTGGCTGAGATGTGAGATAAGAACTTGGAGGGGAGAAACGGGGAATTCCTTTGCTAGTATGACCTACCTAAATTTATTTGGTATTTAATTGGTCGGTCAGAGTATAGGGATAATATGTGATATGTTAATTAACCCTTGTTTTGTGACAGTGTTTGAGAATGACATCCGAAAATCTTTGAGATAAGCAATGAAGCACATGAGAGTGTTGATTCAAATTAAACAAAAGGTAACGACCAACAATACGATAATAATCATCTTGGGTGGCAACGTTATCGAACAATGATAACCATCGTGGAGGAAATTATCATGCTAAGAATGGTAACCACTTGATTGGTAATCATGGCAAAGATAATAGAAGTGGAAATTGCAAGAAGAGAAGGTCATTTAGCCCAATTTTGTTGTGCATCAAAGTCAAGTCTAGGTGGGGCGGTGGCACCAAAGGTGGATATGGACAAAACAAAGTCGTTGGTTTTAGGAAGTGCATTTTTCATGACTTCTCAAAAGCGTAAACCGAACGAAGTTAGCACGGGTTAGTTAATTATAAATTGTGAAGTCTATACCTTATAAGATATCGGTTCTACCCATTATTTTATCTCTCTTGCTTGCTGCGTTCAACGTTTAAATTTGACTCAGGAGAAGTTAGACTTTGACTTATTGGTTGAAACTTCGTTAGTAGGAGCCTTCGTTATCGCTTACTATTTTTAAATCTTGTTTGATTCAAATAAACACTTTCACGTTACCTGTCGATCTTATCTTTTGAAAATACTTGCCTTTGATGTGATTTTAGGAATCAATTGGTTAACTACTCATTATGCTTTTAAATAAGGTTGTTAGCTTTTATATTCATAACCAACTTTGTTTATGCGAATTCAAGTAACCAAACTACTAAAGTCAATTATTGTCATATCAAGCCATAAGTAAAGAGCCCCGAACCTTTCGTTGTTGACTTCCTTGTGTGGAATGCACCGGCGGACTTTTCTGTAGGCGACATCGTGAATGAAGATGGCAAGTTTATAGGTATCATTGTGAGGTGCTTATTCTGGGTTAAGGGATAGAAGTCACAGTTGGTATCGATGTGACGTACTATCCAAGTCTTGGATGAGAGTCACGATTTTGAATGATATTTCTATTATTAATAAATTTCCGACGTATTCTTGAAGACTTCTTAGCCTACTTAGGCGTGAAATCGAATTTCGTATTGACCCCAAATCTAAAAACCCATTTCTTAAACCCTCAAATATTTCTTGAACTAAAAGGATCATTTACGTGGATTATGATGAAAGTCATAATAAAAGCATTGGACTAATGAAAATCATGGGTATACATGGTTTTAGTAAGTGTTATAATGAGTTATGTTGGTTATTATGACAAAACATGAAAGTTTCTTAAAAATCACAAAGAGTTGAAAATCAGATTTTGTGAAAAACGTAACATGAAATTCAATTGACCATATCTCCTAATATATTTTGAATTTTTCAGTGTGGTCAAGTTCTAGAGTTAGATCTATGAGTTTTGTAGCATCTCCAAGTGGAATCACTGGAAAAGGTGTTGTAGATTTATATGTGGACTGATTTTAATAAAGAATGAAAAAAGTTGAAAATTTCAAAAAGCTCTTGATTTTATTTTTAAAAGGGCATTTTCGGCCACTTAAATTATGAGAAAAATTCTAGCCTTTTGGGAAATGAAAGTATATGGTATAAGGTAACTCCTGTCCAAAAATGAGCTTATTATGACTTAAAATGAGCAAGTTATGACCATTTCAATATTTAGGTTTTTCCGATAAAAACGATATAACTTAGGAGTTCTACAACTCAGATGACAATGAAATTTAAATCTGAGGCTCACATTAACATGTGTAAGGTCCCTGCCAAGATTTGGGAATTTCTGGAGTTAACCTTGAGGTAGCTAATTTCTTAAGGAATTAATTAGAAATTGATTTTGAAAAAATAGTAAATGAATTTTAAAAATTCAGAAAAATGTATGTTCATTATGGGACTATATTATGCTAAATCCCGAAAAAGAAATATATTTGGGACTGATTTGGTAGTTTCTATGAAAATAGTTTAATTCTGAACATATGAGTTAAATATGTTATGTGAAGTAACAAAGTTGAAAATAGGATTTTATGGCTAGAAAATCCTATATAGAGTATATGCATATTTTTTTTTTTGATGAGGGATTTGATCATTGGTGATGATATCTTATGAGTATGACATTTTTGAATGATTAAATGCATTATATGGTAAAGCGTAAACAATTGAAATAAATTGTTTATAAATTTAATAAGTGATTAAAATATTGTTATAATATTAATGATATTAGATTATGAGATTATTAAGTGATTGATAACATGGGGATATTCTTGAATCCTGGATAAATTATATTATAAATGTTTAATATTTATCCTTTATCTCATTTGATTGATTCTTTATATCATTATCCTCATGCTTATATTGTGTTGAAAGTCATCTGTGGCTTACGTGCATAGATGGACTTGGTATGATTATGACCAGGGATTGTTCGGTATAATCATAACCGTAATTGAAAACACGATTATCTTTGGCACGTAGTGCATGGATAATTTATGGTCGTGATACTAATGAATACACGATTATCTTTGGCACGTAGTGCATGGATAATTTGTGGTCGTGATACTAATGAATACACGATTATCTTTGGTCGTAGTGCATGGATAATTTGTGGTCGTGATACTAATGAATACACGATTATCTTTGGCCGTAGTGCATGGATAATTTGTGGTCGTGATACCAATGAATACACGATTATCTTTGGTGTGCGTAGTGCATGGATAATTCGTGGTCGTGATACTTAATGAATATCCTTGGCACGCATGTAGTGCGGGGATGATTCGATGATATGGATTAATTATTGAAATGAGTCTCGAAGAATGAAATATTAATTCATGGA
Organism: Panax quinquefolius; assembly: GCA_020205615.1. NCBI lineage: Eukaryota > Viridiplantae > Streptophyta > Magnoliopsida > Apiales > Araliaceae > Panax > Panax quinquefolius. Next base: position 86,685,536 of record CM035173.1, read on the forward strand.
TGTGGTAAAAGTCATCTTTGGTAGTAGTGCATTGATAGACTTGGTATGATTATGACCAAGGATTATTCGGTATAATCATGACCAGTAATTGAAAACACGAATATCCTTGGCGATGGTGCATGGATAATTCATTGGTCGTGATACTATTAAGTCGCATCTCAAAGATTATTGGTTTTACATTTGTATATCTTTGGCTGTAGTGCAAAGATGAATTGTTAATGAATATCTTTGGTAGGATTATGAAGATGAATTTAATATTTTTAACGATAAAGGTATTCAAGGTATCCTCACCTCTTTATCATATCACGTCGTCGTACCCTAATTTCAAGGGCAAAATTTCATAAGAAGGGAGGTCAGAGACCCCAGTTTTATAAATAAAGATTTAAATTTCTCGAAATATTTTTTTTGAATATTAAGGTGTGGATTTGAGATAATGTTATAGTTGGGGGTAGTATTTAAAATTTTTGCAAAGTATGCAAGTTGTTATATAATATTCGATTGGTCGGGGAATATTCTTTTTGTCGGGGAATATTCGTACGACGACACAATCATTGGTGGACCCACAACAGAAGAACTGTCGTAGTTAGAAAACGACAAAAATATTTTATGAAAATAACGGCGGAGGTTTTACTGGTTGATCTTTGTTGAACTACCCAGAGTAGTAAAAGTGCGATGTCTGGCGTGGTTGCATAGTAGCACACGGTATTGATTATTGATGCTTACGTAAGAAGTCACTCGCGGTTATCTTTGCATTATTACTACGATAATTCTTTGCATCATATCTCTCGTATTATTGATTCAATTATTGTCACGATGTCGTCATGTGCATAATATGTTATTTTATTAAATCAATAATTGAGACGACAAAGTTATTCACATTATTAAATTGCAATATTTACAATGTCTAGAAGTTACATCGAGGAGAGGTTTGGTCACCTAATTGCGCGCAATAGGGAGAAATCCTTATTGAAAGCCCCTCTTTCTGGGAATGACATGGTTGTTAAATATTGTGAGTTATGATATTAATGATGGATAAGTCTGTGTTGATTAAAGATGAATTTGATAGTTCCATTGTGTTGAAATTATTTGTGTTAAACATTTATTTCGATGGTAATTGATGTCTGGAGGTTATATTGTTCAATCGAATTATTCTAGGCGCTTTTTTGTGAATTACTATTCACGAATTACTATTCACGGTTTACTATTCACCGAAATTACTATTCACTCTAGTATTGTTCACTCGAGTATTTGGGACATTTTTTTGTGTCGGAGTTACTATCCATGAGTTACTATTCGTGAGTTACTATTCATGGTTTACTATTCACCGAAATTACTATTCATTCTAGTATTGTTCACTCGAGTATTTGGGACATTTTTTGTGTCGGAGTTACTATTCATGAGTTACTATTCACGAGTTACTATTCATGAGTTACTATTCACGAGCTACTATTCATGTGCTAATTTTTCAGTCCGTTGGATGAAATTATAATAGTAAAATCAATAAGGATCGTTGATTTAAGATTTTAATAGTAACTTGTCCCTTCGGTATTACCAAGAGTTACCCCTTCACAAATAGTAGTTGTCTCTTCTATATTACCAAGAGTCATTTTGACCCTTCATTAAGACCAAGTGCCACTTTCAGTTTTCTATAAATAGAAGCTCATTCTTCTTCATTTCTCACCAATTCACCAAAGCTTTAGAGCCATTATTATAGAGAGAAATTATAGAGAGAAGCTATAGAGAGAAAATCTATAGAGAGAAAGAAGAAGAGAAGTTTGCTTCCCTACTACTCCTATATCCAGTTTCTTTCAAAGGTAGGGAATATTATTTGTTGTACCCGTAAGGGGTGTTATTCTTTCTTATTCATGAAGAGAACTTCTGTTATTCCATTCTTTATTATTATGTTGGAATAACCTGTAAAAGTGGCATACCCTATACATAACTTGTATATGCGGCATACCCTATACTTGGTGAAATCCTTATGTTATTCCATTCTTATTTATTACATTGGAATAACTTTTGTATACGGTTTACCCTATACTTGGTGAAATCCTTATGTTATTCCATTCTTATTTATTACATTGGAATAACTTTTGTATCGTGGTTTACCCTATACTTGGTGACATTCTTCTATTATTACATCTTTATTATTACATTGGAACATCCTCATGCATGTGTTTTACACCGGACCGGTTCCGCTCTTTATCATTCTCGTGGAATATCCTATCTCGTGTGTTTTTACAGGATCCGGTTCCATCTTTATTATTACATTGGAACATCCCGCTTGGTGTGAATTTCACCGACTTTCAGTTCCGTTATTATTATTCTGTTGGAATAACTTTGTCATCATCTGAAATACCGCATGCGTGGTGATTTCTTTTGTTATTCCATTCTTTATTATACCCAGTTGGTTAAAACTTTGACTTCTATACTCCATGAAATTAGTGGAATATCCTTGATAATTGCGCTTCATCCAAAGATCCTTTCATGGAAATATTCTTCTCGAATTCTTGAATTTTACTCTGAAAGCGATATCATGTTGACAATTTAGACGTTATTAGTTCCTCTGAATAAATTAATTAAGTGAACTTGTTTTATTGAATTATTATGTCATTGTCATCATCCTCATGTTATATTATGTTATCTTTGGCTTACGTGCATAGATGAACTTAGTATGATTATGACCAGGGATCATTCGGTATAATCATGGCTTGATATAAATGATGTGACAAAAGTCCTCGATTAATGCAGTAATGCGTTGATGGATAGTTTTTGGTATGATTATGACCGGGGGTGATTTGGTATAGTCATGACCATTGATAATTTGATGAAAATCCTTGGCCGTGTGATGCGGGGATGATTAGATATTATGGTTTATTCATTAAACTGAGTCTTAGTGATAAAAATTGATGAAAACCTTTTAAAACCTAAAAGATAGTAGACTTTATTTTCTACTTGACTCTTTTAATGGATTGCATATTTCGCTGCAGTTAAACTGGTTGTCTATTGTATTTTATCAGTTTAACATTGTTGAAGACTATTGATAATATATTACGCATTATCTTAGTTATAATATTTCTTCTTTGGGCTAGTTGAGCTCACCCTTTCTTTCACCGTTCTCTCGAGAAATGAGAATATAATTTGGGACGAGTCGGGGAAAAGAGTGATGGTCCCGAAGATAGCATTAGTAGTCCTCACTATTCTGTTAAATAGTGTGACAATAAATGTAATGAGGACTCCTTGAGTATGGATGTTGTCTAAATGACAATATTTCTATTAGAACTCTCAGTTTATGTATTGTCGTATGTTACACGACAGATGTATAATTAAGTTTGTATTTGGATTTATGTACCATGTAAGTGGCGACCCAAGATGGGTGATGTATACCTAATTTTGGGGGCGTCACAAACAATGCTTTAACAATGTTATATTTACACCTTAGTTCATTACTAATGAGTTATCTTTCATTCTATACTTGTAAACATTCTTGTATGTCCGAAACCACTAGGATCAAGCATGCAATGACCACACATAGCTCTCCTTCTCATGGCCATTGCGCATGAGTTTCACGATGAGGCAATGACACATGCGTGCGCACTATAGCACCATCATTTGGCCTTGGGTTGTACCGCTACGCTGACTCATGCCTTAGAAAATTCTGACTTTTTGCAAATTTGGCGAAACTCCCGGACTCATAACTTCTTCGTTATAAGTCCGAATTAGGTCATTCAAAAGCCTACAGTTCATAAATTACATACTCTATACTTTCATGCAAGAATTTTATCTATTTGACTGTGTTTGCTAAAATTTCACCTATTAGTTCATTTTTAACGAAAACGATAAACGTTCGTGAACGTTCAACGCTCGTTTCTTTGTTCTAAGTCAGAATTCGATCATTTTTGAGTCTGCAACTCTATAATGCCAAATATGACTTGTCTCCATTGAACACCAATGTTTCCAAGCTCAATATCAAAATTTGACTTCCATTCTGAGAATTTCACGAATTCGACGATTATCGTCCAAACTTGTAAATTTTGCCTTAACTTCATTTCTTATGATTTTTTCATCGTTTTAAATGGATTCAATTCATCATATTAACATCTTGACATACATACTTCATTAACTTATTGACATGATAAGTTAATACTTGTTCTTCATTAGTCTATAACTTGTAAAAGTATGAACTACTTATGAATTCACTTTGCATGACTTATCATAGCTTAAATCTTTTAACCATCATCCTTACTTCTTATTATCATAAAACCTTATTATTTCACCATAAAATAAGTTCCTATAAGTTCTTCCTTGTTTTATAACTTATATGATTACGAATAACTTATTCATGACTTATACGGCTTATTAAGACTTAAGCTCTTTGATTACTCATTCCTATCATTCCTTAGCATACATGTTCTACCACTACCCATCTCCCTACCAATGGAAGAGAAAGAGATTCATGGTTTAATTTCTTACCCTTGAATATCACTTGACTAAGATTTAATCTCCTTCTTGCTTCTTGAAAATCTTATAATGGAAGTTTGACTTATAAGTGCTTATTCTCTCTAACCAATAAGTTGCTTAACTTGAGAGGAGTTGGGAGAAATTTTAATCAAGCCATCAAATAAATTGAGAGCTCTCTATTTATAGGCAACCTAAAGTTTGGGCATTATGGTCAATTAGGCATTGCACCTCCTCAATTAACCTCCTTAATCCCACCTCCTTACTATTCATTACTTAACAACCAAGTCTACTTGCTAGCCACTTCTAATACTTGGTCATCACAACACTTGCTCACCACTTAAAATGTTTTCCCATCAAGTCTACCCACATCTCACTTGGTTTGCTCCATGGATCATGGCCAATTCATTGGGCTTGCTTAATTAATCTAGCTAATTTCTTGTTGGGCTTATACTACAATAGTTTGGACTCATGACATATCAAACACTTAGGCTTGAGTATCACTTACTAATTGGTCTTCTACCATTAAGCTAATAATCCTACAAGTCCATTACATTAAATTTAGAATCTTAACATACATACACCACATATAATTCTCGTATGCTAACTCGTATACTAATTCATAATATATGTTATTCCATTCTTCATACATACTCGTATAATACGTCATATCATACTTACGTTCAATAAATCGCACAATGCCTACACATTATACGATTAACACATTCTTTTCTGAACGCTTAATATTTCTAACGTTCCCAAATTAGGTCCGCATGCAAAATATTACGTTTTCCATAATTAGATTATTATTACATAATCAATCTCACCTCGATATTATAACGTTACGCATTTCTCGAAAGTTCAAAAATAATTCCCGAGCAGAAATCGATGAATAGTGTTTTTCAAAAAATTTCTCGGAAAGCTTTTATTTTTGTCTTGGAATTTCAAACACTTTAATTCTATCACGAAGCCAAAATACTACGACATTCCAACATATCTAGGTCATATAACTACCTTCAATTAGCTAATTACTCCCATAAATAATTAATTGAATTCATTTAATCCACATAATTAAATAAAAAATTTAATTCTCAAAAATCCAAATTTTCTGGGGCGTTACAATTATTGTTGTATATGTTGATGATTTAAATCTTCTAGGGATTCCAGAAGAGTTAACAAAACATCAAATTGTTTAAAGAATGAATATGAGATAAGAGATCTTAGTAAGATAAAATTTTGTCTTGGCCTACAAATTGAATAATGGAACTCTTGTTCATCAATCAACATACATAGAAAAAGTTCTGAAACAACTTTACATGGATAATGGTATCCTTTGATTACTCCAATGATGGGTTGGTCACTCGATATTAAGAAAGATCCGTTTCGACCACAAGAAAATAATGAAAAAACTCATACCCTGAGGTACCATATCTTAGTGCAATTGGTGCTTTTATGTATCTTGTAAATTTCACACGACCTGATATAACATTTGCAATTAACTTACTAGCAAGGTATAGTTCTGAACCAACTAGAAGACATTGGAATGAAATTAAACATATTTTACGTTATCTTTGTAAGACTACTGATTTGGGATTATTTTATTCAAAGGGATTATTTTATCTAAATGGATTATTTTATCCAAATGGATCAAAACCACAATTAGTTGGATCTGCTGATGCAAGTCACTTTTTTGATCCACACAAAGGCATATCACAAACAGGATATTTATTTACTTATGGAAATACTGCTATTTCATAGAGATTTGTTAAGAAAATAATTTATGCTAATTCCTCAAATCATGTAGAGATTATCATAATTCATGAAGCAATTCGTGAATGTGTTTGGTTGATATCAGTAATTCAACATATTTGTGAGAACTATTGATTATCATCGATCATAAATAGTCCAATGATATTATCCAAAGATAAAGCCACTTTTATCACTCTGATTAGGGGAGAATATATCAAGGGTGATAGAACAAAATATATTGCAGCAAAATTATTTCATACACATGAGCTCCAAAAGAATGACAATATTGATATTAAAAAGATATGATCATATGATAATTTGGGTGATATATTCACTAAGTCATTACTAACTGCGACTTCTAAAAAGATGGTGAACAATATTGGCATGCTTTGACTTAAGGATATTTTTACCATGAACAATGGAAATTCTATGTACTCACGAGGGAGAGTAAAAAGGATATGTGTTGACTGTACTCTTTTTCTTTCGCTAAGGTTTTTTCCCACTTTGCAAGGTTTTAATGAGGCAATCCTAAGACACTAGAAGATATACAAGAATATTGTACTCTTTTCCTTGGCCAAATTTTTTCCTACAAGGTTTTTCTTTGGTAAGTTTTTAACGAGCGAGGCATATTCTTAGAAAGTGGTCATTCAAGGGGGAGTGTTAGAAATAATGTAATTAAAAGATGAAAAGGTTGGAAATTGAAAGAAATTAAAAGCCCTTAAATTGGCTAATCATTTCACATTGGCTATTAAAAGCCCTTAAATTCTTTCATTACTATTAGGAGGTTAACTTGTAATGCATATCATATATAAAAAGATGTGTAGCTAAGAGATTTGATAGATATCCATCCAAGTGATTTGAGAGATATTAAAATGTATTGTGAATGACCACTTGATAAGTTTATCAATATAAATCTATTTTTATTTCTTACTTTGTTTCTCAATTATTGTACAACACTTGAGTTATTTAAAGCCCATAATAATTCATTAAGGGTATTATGGATCTCATTACATGACCAACCTAAGAGTGACACGTGGCAGATAGGATTAAAGCAACTAAAACTGAAGTAGTTAAGTGCCTTAATCTCCCATTATCGACAATTTTAGGAGTTAAAGAGATCATGAACATTTGAGTTGCACTGATTATCAAGGAAAAAGGAAATTATAAGGAGGATCTTAATTGGAATCAGAAGGGGACATCAACGATTAATCAAACAACAAAACACAAATCTTGTGAGACCCCAAATTTTATGAATAAAGATTTAAATTTCACGAAATATTTTTTTTGAATATTATGGTGTGGATTTGATATAATGTTATAGTTGTGGGTAATATTTATAAATTTTGTAAAGTAAGAAAGTTGTTATATAATATTCGATTGGTCGGGGAATATTTATTTTAACAGGAAATATTCGTACGACGGCACAATCATTGGTGGACCCCATGAATGGATGTATTATCGTAGTAAGAAAAAAGCGATGAAATTATCTTTTTATAACTTGGCGAAAGTGTTACTGTTAAAAGCTGTTGAACTACCCGTTAGTAAAAAAAGTACAAGATGTCTGGCATGGTTTGCATAGTGGCACAATCAGTATTGATTATTGATGCTTACGTGAAAAGTCACTCGGTTATACTCAATTATTGCTACTGATGGTTGTTGCATCATATCTCTCATATTATTGATTCAATTCATCACACGATATCATCGTATAATATGTTATATTATTAAATCAATAATTGAGACGACAAAGTTATTCATATTATTAAATTGCAATATTGAAAATGTCTAGAAGTTCTGTCAAGGAGAGGTTTGGTCACCTAATTGTTCGCTAATAAGGAGAAATCCTTATCGGAAAGCCCCTCTTTCCTGGAAACGACCTGGTTGTTAAATATTATGAGTTATAATATTAATGATGAATACGTTCGTGTTGATTAAAGATAAAATTGATAGTTCCATTGTGTTGAAATTATTAGTGTTAGTGAAAATCGACATTTATTTCGATAATAATTGATGTCTGGAAGTTATCGGGTAATTAACCGGATAAATGAGCAATCAATTGCTATTGATTCACATGATTATAACTATTTATTCACATATGTGTACTATTGATTCACATTCATGTACTATTAGGGGAGTTGGTGCAAGATTGATAATACTTGCATGACTAAGTTAAAAATGGAGGTATAGATGGAGGTACTATACTGTAATTCATATTTTCACATGTCTAGAACTATTGATTCACATGATTTACTATTAATTCACATTCATTTACTATTAGGGGAGGTGGTGCAAGTTTGATAATACTTGCAGGACTAAATTAAAAATGAAAGAAAAGTTGGAGGTATTGTATTATAATTTTTCGAGCCCCAAAACGTGCAATTATCGAAACTATATTTTTGTATAAATAGAAGCTCATTCTTCCTTCATTTCTCACCAATTCACTAAAGCTATAGAGCAATTATTATAGAGAGAAATTATAGAGAGAAAGAAGAAGAAGTACTCGCTACCTCTCTATTCGAAATCCACTTTATTCTAAGGTAAGGGTTATTATTTCTTTCATTTTCATGAAGAGAGCTATTGTTATTCCATTCCTTATTATTATCTTTGGAATAACTTTATCTATCATGCTATCTGGGATACATGGTGAAATTCTTCAATTATTCCATTCTTTATTATTCTATTGGAATATCACATCTGTGCGTATTCTGCATGACACAGTTCCACTATTTATTATTCTGTTGGAATAACTCGCTTACATCTGAAACCGCATACATGGTGAAATTCTTCATTATTTCATTCTCTATTATTACATTGGAATATCTTGTCTGCATGCGTATTCGCATGACACAGTTCTATTATTTATTATTACATTGGAATAACTTTTATGTCTTTGTCTATCGCATGCACGGTGAATTTCATTGTTATTCCAATCTTTATTATTACATTGGGAATATCCTATCTGTAAGGCCTATCGCGTGCATGGTGAATTCTTCATTATTCCATTCTTTATTATTCATTGGAATAACTTTGTCATGTGGATTACCACATGCATGGTGAATGATCCTTTATATTCATTCCTTATTAAATTGTGGAAATGATGCATCTATGTGGATTACTGCATGGCGGCAAAAAATCCATTTGCAGTTTCATATATTCTATTATACTCAGTTGGTTAAAGTTTTGACTTCTATACTCTATAAAATTAGTAAAATATCCTGGATATTTGCGCTTCATCCAGTATCTTTTCATGGAAATATTCTTCTGAGCATTCTTGAATTTTACTCCACAAAGCAGTATCATGTTGACAATTTGGACATTTTTGAGTTCAGGATAGATTAACTTATAAATCTTTAAAATTTATTCTTGAACTTGTTTTATTGAATTATTATGTCATTGTCATTGTCATCATTCTCATGTTTATATTATGTTGAAAGTCATCTACATGGCTTTTGTAGTGCGTAGATGGACTTGGTATGATTATAATGAGGATTATTCGGTATAGTCGTGGTAGTAATGTTACAAATGATGTGGTAAAAGTCCTCATTGGCCCGTAGTGAATTGATGGACAGTTGTTGGCATGATCATGACCATTGATGAAAATACGAATATCCTTGGCCCGTAGTGCATGGATAATTTATGGTCGTGATACCAATGAATATCCTTGGCCGTAGTGCAGGGATGACGTGGTTTATTTAATAAGCTGAGTCTCAACGATAACAATGATGAAAAACCTTTTAAATCATAGAAGATAGTGGTCCTCCAGAAACTCCTTCATATGATTTACGACTCTAAGAAAGGAATGCATGGATGCTATTAATAAGAAAAGTTGATTAAATGTTGAACATATTAAAAATGCATGATCAACCAATGCCATCAAAAGATGACAGAAACGTGTATGTACAACCCTATAAGGTAATTCATGATGATCTGTTGGGTTAATGGAAAAACCCACTGGTATACGGTGATCCAACCATACATGGATGCATAACCACCCCAACCTATTATTCCTATGTCCATATATGGACCTGGCAAGTCCAATAATTCTAAGCCAATAATTCTAAGCAAAGGCCTCGCCCTAGGGCAATCGGGGCAAAGGTTATCCTTTTAGGCCAAAGGAGAGACTTTTAACCAAGGGAGGAGCCTAGGGTTGAGAATGAAATACCTAATAATAACTCTTTATAGGAAGAGAAGCCATATGTTTATCTCTTGATATGCCTTAAGGAGGTCATAACATAAGGCCAAACATAAATATAGAACATGTTCACAATACCAATATACATGTCGATCGGGTAATGGAAATTGTTAGAGAACTATGTGGTACTAAAATCCTATAAGAACATATAGGAAGTCATATCCTGAATGGATAGACTTGGCATATGAATTCCCTATAGGTTTAAAATGTTTGATTTTACCATCTTTTCAGAGGATGAATAGTAATCTACTATTAAATACATTAGAAGATTTACCTTCTAGTGTGGTGAATTAGGCAATGACGGTTTTATGAAATGGAGAATGTTCTCTGGTTCATTAACTAGAACAAAATTTACATGGTACATTAACTTTCCACTAAATTCTATACATTCATGGAAAAATATGAAAGTACGGTTCCATGCCTAGTTCTATAGGGTAGAACCTAAAATCTTCATTGCAAACATATTTAAACTAAAAACACAAACCTGATAAACCTTTTAAATCTTTCTTAAAAAGATTTAAAAGGTTAAAAGATAGATGTCCAATACAATTATTAGGGATATCCCAAATGACGTTTTTGGCATTAGGAGGTTTGAATTTGGAATTTAGGAAGGAATTTGATGGTCATGTACTTAGGGATATATCTATGAACTTGGAACAGGAGTCACTAAATTTGAAAGTCTAATAAAAAAGGAAAACCAAAAGCAGAATTCTTTCATGGGAACCTTGTAATACCCCAAACCTGACAAAAAAATTAATAGAGCACTAATAACTTCAAAATATTCAATAATTAAAAATTTATAAATGTTGAATTAAAAATGATTCTCCAAAGATCTACAAAATAATTAAAATCTAAAATCCATGTCAACATAGATGGTCATGTTTGGTTTGTATAGAACGCGATTATGTAATCAAATCATATAAACATAGTGGAAGCGCGATAAAACAAAATTTAAAATTTTCATACAAATCATCACCACGATAATGTTTTATGCTTAACTACTAATTAACAGAAAAGAGAAGGAGATGAGATTCATACCCTTGTAGACATAAGCTTCCTCAGGTCCGAGTTCAGCTACAAAATCCTTCCGTGTTCTCCTTGAATTCACCGGGTTTGATTCTATCATTTGATCAACGTTAACCACCCAAGTGTTTGGCCTCTAGAGGTGATCCACCAAGGAAGAACAAGTACTCAAGAAGATGGGTGTATGACAAAATCCTAATTTTATCTCTATAGAATAGACGTACTCTCCCAACTCTTGGAATTGTGTGTTATGCGTAACCCAAATCTATAATAAGACATTCTTATTTATAGATGTAGGCAACCCTCCTAAACCATTTAGAAATTGGATTTTAATTTAATTAATTAAACTCCTACAATTAATTAGGCTTCCTAATCTTATTAGGAATATATGAGAGTACTTGTATTAATTAATTATCAAACTCCTTTAGGAATTAAGATGATGATAATAATAATAATAATAATAATAATAATAATAATAATAATAATAATAATAATAATAATAATAATAAATAATAATAATAATAATAAGACTCTCTTATTAATTTATATCTAATATTTCTAAAATATTAAATAATAAATATTAAGCTATTTAATTTATTCTATCACCATAGATTAAATTAAATACACTTGACTTATTATTACAATTATATCATTTACTTCTTAAATAAATATTTTTCCTTTTATGGTGTGACTCTATAAGTTCTCCATATTAAACTATTTTTTAATAAATGAATTAGAACAATTCTAATCTTATATAAATAAATAAATTAAACTATTAATTTATTTAAATAAATAACATTTATTTTAAAATAAGGATAAGTCTCCTTAGTGATCAACGACTTTCTAGATAATATAGATTCCAAAATTAATCATTAAAGAACCTTTGAATAAATAGTTACCTTATAATTCAATCCTTCCACCATACAATGTCCCAATTAAGTATAAGACACGAAATTACTATCAAGTCTTATTTTATTTAATTATATGTAATTTGATTCACAAATACACAACTCCTAATAATGCAAATTAGAAACTCCTTTCTAATTTCATTCCACATTGGCCAAGGATTCCTGAGTTGTCATTTATCAAATCACATAGGACATTCTCTTCTTTTACTAGAAGTAGTAGATTCTTTATTGATCATTCATTATCTCCATATATAACTTATACCCTTTGATATACCTAAGGGTCTTAAGGGACGTGTCAAAGTATAACTTATCATACACAAGATACTATGATGATCTCAAGTCTAAGTATCACTTATACTACTATCACTACAGGAATTCCTATTGAGAGACAAGTAAAACTCCATTAGGTATTCCTTAGTGAGCCACGTTCAGTGAACCTATTCTCCAATAAGCACCTATATACTTGCTTTAGTTTCTCCACATAAATGATCATGAGATCAATCATTCTCATCTAATGAGTAAGCAACGTATGTACCAATCTATCCGGATTCACTAATCCCTTTTTTAGTAATCCAACGATTAGGAATATTTTTGTTTTTAAGCTATCTAAGAATTTAGATCCCGTTAGCATGATCTCATCATGATTCTAAAAGCATTGCTTAAAACTATGGTTTTATCACATATTATTAAAACAACACCATGTAAATAATGTAAAAGCCTTTAATTAAATAATTCTTTTTATTAATAAATGAATAAGATTGTTTACAAAGTATATGCTTTATCATCAAACATGATTGGCTTGTATGCATACTACTTTCAATCTCCCACTTGTACTAAAGCTAATCGCAATGTTATCTCATACCCATCTTCTCTAAGTGACGATCGAACTGCTGTTGTGTTAAAGCTTTAGTAAATGGATCTCCAATGTTGTCTTGAGAGTCCACACGCTCCAAGGTGACATCTCTTCTTTCAATGATCTCTCTAATCAAATGAAATCGCTGCAACACGTGTTTGGATTTTTGAAGCGACCTGGTTTCCTTAGCTTGTGCAACAGCTCCGGTGTTGTCACAATATAAAGGTATTGCTCCTCTAATGTTAGGAACCACACCATGTTCGGTTATGAACTTCTTCATCTAAATAGCCTCTTTTGCAGCTTCACTTGCAGCTATGTACTCTGCCTCTATCACTGAATCAAAAACTGTTTGCTATTTGGAATTCTTCCTAATCACTACACCACCGTTCAAGGTAACCACATACCCCAAAACGGATTTACTGTCATCTTGGTCCGTTTGAAACCTTGAGTCTGTGTAACTCTCTAGTTTCAATTTAAACCCACCATAGACAAGAAATACATCCTTAGTTCTTCTTAAGTACTTTAGGATGTTTTTCATTGCCTTCTAGTGCTCTTCTTCAAGATTTGACTAATATCTTAATTTTACACTAAGTGCATGAACAACATCTACCCTAGTATATATCTTACCGTACATGATAGATTCTATAGCTGAAGCATAAGGAATCTTTGGGTTTTTAATAATAATAATAAGTCCAATAATAATCTAGAAGGGGGGTTGAATAGATTATTACAGATTAAAAAATTATCTTAGGCCTTTTTGATTTTTTGTACAATTAATTTGCAGTGTTAGAAATTAATATGCAAGACAGTAAAAAATTAATCACACAATGCATAGAGATTTGTCTGGTTCACAACATACATCCCGGGTATGCTGCTACGTCCAGTCTTAAGCTCCTCTCCAGGACTTGAGATCCTATTACTACCAGTAATAAATACTCCTTCAACAGACGGAGAAACCTTTACAAAGTTTTATAGACAAACTTCCAACTATTTCCAACTAATCTATCTTGGACAGCAAACTCCCCGCTCCCTCCTCAAGTTTAGTTGTACTTCTTTAGAGTTCAGTTCTATTATATGATCCGGTCTTGAAACAACAACCTCTTCCTCACCTCACAAGTACACTACAGACCCAACTTCCCGTTAACCTCTCTAAGACTCTGGTCTTGGTCGAAGAATTACTTGTCTTTCTCACAGGTGCAAAAAATAAACTAACTCTGACCTTTTCTGTTTACAAATGATTTTACAATAAAGTGCTTCTTAAATAAGCATATAAGAATTTAGTACAGATTGATGCTTCTTAAATAAGTAGATAAGATTTAGTACAAATTGATGCTTCTTAAATAAGCAGATATCAATTAAAGAGCAAATATATTATAAAAGTTCAAAGACTTTTATACTTGAAAAAAATATGCTTCTTTGTAAGCAGATATTAATTTATGCTTTGATCAAATAATGCTTCGTAAAGCAAATATATAAATTATACCTTTGTATAAAAGTTTAAATAACTTTTATATTTTGTGTGAAAAGTGCTTCTTGAATAAGCAAATAGATCAATTTTAGCTTTTACTCAAAAATGCTTACATTTAAAGCAGGATATATAATTTAATGCAAATTTATAAAAAATTATTTATTCTTTATGGAGTAAAGAAAAGTTACTTTAAGTTTAAATAATTTTTAGAGAGAAAATGCTTACGAGTAAGCAAATAAGTTGTTTTAAGCTTTGAAATCAAATATGCTTCTATTTTAAGCGATATATTCACTTAAGTTTGTGAAATAAATGTTTAAATAACTTTTATATTATGCAACAAGTATTTTATGAATAAATAAATTTATGATCAAATACTTGTGATGACAAATATCAAGTATAATAAATAAATCAGTTAAGCAATACTTGATATAACAAATATATTTGTTTAACTCAGATAATATATAAGAACATTTTATCTATTATGTGAACTTTTATAAATAATGTCACTTAGTACTATAAGGAATCGTACGGTTCGAATTCCTCTTTGTAGAGGTGTATCTCCGTAGCCTTGTGGAGTTTAAGTACGACAAAATTTATATTTTCACAATTAATATTTATATAAATATTTTCAATAGATCACTACGATTCTCAAATCCGGTTCGGTTGATTCCCCTTTTTGGAGGAATATCTCAGTGTTGTTTTGAGCTATAAAGTGTCGTATCTATTTTACGATATTTATATAAATAATATCAATAAAAGGTTACTGAAGACTATAAGGAATCGTACGGTTCGAATTTCTCTCCATAGAGGTGTATCTCCGTAGCTTTGCGGCAACCAAGTATCCTTTTATTTGATAAATAGATGAAATATAGATATATAGAATTGTGTATAACAATTTATATTCGTATATCTATAAATATAAATAAGCAAGAGATAATTCAAATAAATAAATCAAACAACTTATCTCAATATGCTTAGACCAATTTCCTCTTCTCAAATGATTAGAACTTCTATAAGAAGAGAGAGAGAGAGTGAGAAAACTTCTTAGAGAGAGTATGTAGGAGAGAAATAAGCTTTTCTTGAAGGTGAATTGGCAAATTGAAAATGAAAGAAAAGCCTCCTATTTATAGATTTTTGAAGTCGGGGGTAAAATAGTAATTTTAAAATCTGATTTGAAATTAATGGTTGAGATGATCAATTTTTGAATTGAACGGTCCAGATAAGAAATGATTTTTTTTTTACACAAAAGTACTCTTAATTCTGCCCAGGCAAAATGTCATCTTCTTAGCATTTAATGTTATATTTGACCACATGTTTTTTAAGCTACAAATTTATTTAAAAAAAAACACACACGATTTTGGTCCCAAAATGAATGTCACTTTCATGAATTAATTACTTTATATATATATACATTATATATATAAATATTTACATTATATATATATATATATATATATATATATATATATATATATATATATATATATATATATATATATATATATATATATATGTATATATTTATAATATATATATATATATATATATATATATATATAATAATGTATATATATATATATATATTACATAGTTAGTATATATATATATTTAGTACATATAATATATATATATAATTTTAATATATATATATATATATATATATATATATGCCCATTTGATTTAATCAAAATCTCCATCTTCTTTTCAAATTAGGTCAAACAAGCATTTGATAATCAACATATGATTTTTGTCCCACAATGCATGACCCAAATGATTTAACACTTTAAAACATCAAGATCAAGAAAATCAATTAAATAAGATTTAGAAAATATTTTTGTCAAAAATAAATAAGATAAATAAAACAATTATAATAAAAAAAATCTATGGAGAGGATTCTACCCTTTTAATTAATTTATTTACTAATTATTGTTATCATCAAAATAAATCTAAAAGTTAGAGACCCAATAATCTCCCCCTTTTTTTATGATGACAATCAACTAAAAATATTTTCCATAAAAGCTCCCCCTCAATTTATGCGATCATAATTTTTTTTTAAATTTTTGAAAAACTAACATGCAACAATATATAACAGTTATTTTTCTTCTCCCCAATAATATTTTTTTTCTCCTCCTTTGTCATCATAAAAAATGGGGGAAGAAGAGTATAAAATTACTTTTCGAATCCTGCGAGAAGAAGAGATTTAAAAAAATTTTTTTAAAAATAAATAAATTTAGTTGCCTCTTACATGATTTGAATTTGTGTGGTTGCCTTTGATTGACCAAAATTACTATACAAGAATGGAGATTATTTACCGTTAGATGTATAGAAATTTAAAAAATGTTCCATATTAAATCTATTATATATATATATATATGTTTTTTAAAGAATAAATTTAAATATTAAATATATATTTTTTTAAAAAATATTCATATATATATATATATATATTTTAAAAAAATATTTATATGGACATATATATATATATATATATATGCATATATAATTATGAGAAAACTGATATGTGCCACTTGTACTTAAACAATTATGATGACCTGTATAGTCAAAATCTTTTTCACCTGATTTCATTTGCACTCCTAGGAAGATATTTAATTCTCCCTTCGCTCATTTCAAAATCCTTACTCATGTTTTCAGATAAATCATTTCTCAAAGTAATATCAGTAGATCCAACAATGATGTCGTCAGTTATTTTTACTAGAGTCAGCTTCAAGACATACCTGCAACATTTGTCAATTTCAAGAACTGGTATCCTTTAATAATAAGGGTCCTTTGGGAGAGTTATCTATTTTGTATAAGGAACATTTGTGTTTTCCTTTACAAAAATGGGTACAGGATAATCAATCTTAGTAGACACGAGCATTTTATGAGTAGCAGGTCTATAAGATGCATGATTTACTCTATTATTATATCTTGAAAAACTTTGATGAAAATTTCTATGATATTTTTGACTTTTATTATAAAACTCTTTCATTGTATTAATAATTGTGCAATGTACGTTCCTTTAGGCCCAAATCATTTTTCCTTTATAATTTCCATTTCGAGCATTACACATGTGAAAAGAATGACCATTTCTGTTACAATAAGAACATTTAGTAAATGGAAATGTATAATTTTCTTTTTCTTTACCTTTAACATGATAAAGTCCTTTATTTTTTTCTTTTACTAAATTCTCTAATATATCCTAATCCTTCTTTGTTAAATCAACATCTTTGTTGATTAGGCATGACATCAAGATTTTCTTTCCCTTTTGTGAACTTAATAACTATAAAATTTAAATCGTCACGTTCTTTAGTAAAATATTAATTTGATCTATTAAAGAAGAATCTTCATTTTGTTTTTCTAATTCTATCTTTAGAGATGCATTTTCAAAATTGAGATTTTTAATATCTTCACTTAACATTTGATTTTTTATTTGAGTATTTTCATTAATTACAGCAAGTGTTAAATTTTCTATTTCAAGATTTTTATTTATTCTTTTAAATTGTTCTAATTCTTCTTTTAAGGAATCATTTTCCAAGTTTACTTCATTTAAACTTTCATTAGTTATAATCAAGTTTGCATTTTCTATTTCCATTTTTGTTAATTTTAATTAATTTTTCTAATAAAATTTTTAATTCAATAAAATCTTCTTTAATAATTTTATTATCTTCATATAAACAATTATATGCTTCTTGTAGTTTATGGTGTTTTTCATTTATATTATCTAAGGAATGCATGACAAATGAAGTACTAGATAATTGATGTTCAAAATTTACCTCAGATCTTGGTGATGACTCACTGTTTGCCTTTAAACACAGATTTGCAATTTCCTTAGTTTGTTCAGCAGCTTCTTCATTATATCTTTCTTGATTTATAAGTAAATCTTTGAAAGCAATTCCTTTCTTCTTGATATCTGTATCTGATCCTGCTTTTTCGACTAACATGTCGACTTCGTGGGCATGAAGATTTCCAATAAGGCAATCAAGAGGATAAGTAGTTAGGTCTTGCCTTTCCTTAATGGCAATAACCTTCATTTTCCAGATGGATGGAAGGGCTTTGAGAATTCTTCTGTTTTTCTCATTTGTTGTATATGTCTTCCCTATATATTCTAGTTCATCAATGATTCTGGAAAAACGTGTTTCCATATCAATGATCTTTTCACCTTCTTCCAGCTTGAAACTTTCATACTCTTGGATTAGAGCATCTTTTTTGGTTTCTTTAATCTGACTGGTTCCTTCATAAGTTAGAATCAATTTTTCCCAGATTTCTTTTGCATTTTTGCAATTGCTAACTCTTTTGTATTCTTTTTCAATGAGGGCACTAGTCAGCACTTGTTCAGCTATGGATGCAATGTTCATAGCCTTTTCATCATCAATAGTGAATTCATCAACATCTTTCTCAACGATCTTTTCTCCCACGATTTTTGTCGAAACTTTTACACCTCGTTCTATTGCAAGCCAAACTTTTATTCCTTGTGATTTGACATAGATTTTGAATCTGTTCTTCCAGGTAGCAAAGTTTTTACCATCAAATAGTGGAGGTCTAGTCATTAATAGTCCTTCTCCGCAACCAGTAGCATTGTAGGCCATAGATGGATCTACTCTTAGGTATGCCTATATTTACTCAACAAACAAGTTAAAGAGCCCCGCTTTGATACCTATTGAAAGTCCAATAATAATCTAGAAGGGGGGTTGAATAGATTATTACACATTAAAAAATTATCTTAGGCCTTTTTGATTTTTTGTATAATTATTTTGCAGTGTTAGAAATTAATATACAAGACAGTAAAAAATCAATCACACAATGCACATAGATTTGTCTGGTTCACAACATACATCCCGGGTATGCTGCTATGTCCAGTCTCAAGCTCCTCTCCAGGACTTGAGATCCTATTACTATCAGTAATAAATACTCCTTCAATAGGAGGAGAAGCCTTTACAAAGTTTTATAGACAAACTTCCAACTATTCCCAACTAATCTATCTTGGACAACAAGCTCCCCGCTCCCTCCTTAAGTTTAGTTGTACTTCTTTAGGGTTCAGTTCTATTCTATGATCTGGTCTTGAAACAACAACCTCTTCCTCACCTCACAAGTACACTAGAGACCCAAATTCCCGCTGACCTCTCTAAGACGCTGGCCTTACTTGAAGAATTACTCGTCTTTCTCACAGGTACATAAAATAAACTAACTCTGGCCTTTTCTTTTTACAAATGATTTTACAATAAAGTGTTTCTTAAATAAGCAGATAAGAATTTAGTACAGATTGATGCTTCTTAAATAAGCAGATATGATTTAGTACAAATTGATGCTTCTCAAATAAGCAGATATCAATTAAAGAGCAAATATATTATAAAAGTTCAAAGACTTTTATACTTGAAAAAAATATGCATCTTTGTAAGCAGATATTAATTTATGCTTTGATCAAATAATGCTTCTGTGTAAGCAAATATGTAAATTATGCACTGTTATAAAAGTTTAAATAACTTTTATATTTTGTGTGAAAAGTGCTTCTTAAATATGCAAATAGATCAATTTTAGTTTTTACTCAAAAATGCTTCATTTTAAATGATATATATAATTTAATACAAATTTATAAAGAATTATTTATTCTTTATGGAGTAAAGAAAAGTTACTTTAAGTTTAAATAACTTTTAGAGAGAAAATGCTTCTGAGTAAGCAAATAAGTTGTTTTAAGCTCAAAATCAAATATGCTTCTATTTTAAGCAGATATATTCACTTAAGTTTGTGAAATAAATGTTTAAATAACTTTTATATTATGCAACAAGTATTTTATGAATAAATGAATTTATGATCAAATACTTGTGATGACAAATATCAAGTATAATAAATAAATCGATTTAAGCAATACTTGATATAATAAATATATTTGTTTAACTCAGATAATATATAAGAATATTTTATCTATTATGTGAACTTTTATAAATAATTTCACTTAGTACTATAAGGAATCGTACGGTTCGAATTCCTCTTTGCATAGGTGTATCTCCGTAGCCTTGCAGCGTCTAAGTACGGCAAAATTTATATTTTCACAATTAATATTTATATAAATATTTTTAATAGATCACTACGATTCTCAAATCCGGTTCGGATGATTCCCCTTTTTGGAGAAATATCTCAGTGTTGTTTTGAGCTATAAAGTGTCGTATCAATTTTACGATATTTATATAAATAATATCAATAAAAGGTTACTGAAGACTATAAGGAATCGTACGGTTCGAATTTCTCTCCGTAGAGATGTATCTTCGTAGCCTTGCGGCGCCTAAATATCCTTTTATTTGATAAATAAATGAAATATAGATATATAGAATTGTGTATAACAATTTATATTCGTATATATACAAATATAAATAAGCAAGAGATAATTCAAATAAATAAATCAAACAACTTATCTCAATATGCTTAGACCAATTTCCTCTTCTCAAATGATTAGAACTTCTATAAGAAGAGAGAGAAAAAGCTTCTTAGAGAGAGTATGTAGGAGAGAAATAAGCCTTTCTTGAAGGTGAAATGGAAAATTGAAAATGATAGAAAAGCCTCATATTTATAAATTTTTGAAGCCGGGGTAAAATGGTAATTTTCAAAATCTGATTTGAAATTAATGGTTGAGATGATCAATTTTTTAATTGAACGATCCAGATGAGAATTGAATTTTTTTTTACTCAAAAGTACTCTTAATTCTGCCTAGGCAAAATGTCATCTTCTTAGCATTTAATGTTATATTTGACCACATGTTTTGAAGCTACCAACGGTTAAAAAAAACAGCACACACACGGTTTTGGTCCCAAAATGAATTTCACTTTCATGAATTAATAACTTTGCCAGCACATGCAAACATTTACACGTATATATATATATATATATATATATATATATATATATATATATATTAATGATTATATGTATATATATAGTTTATACATATATTTAAATACACACTATTACACACACATATATATATATATATATATATATATATATATATATATATATATTATACACATGCATTTAATTTTATATATATATATATATATATATATGATAACATATATATATATATATACGGTTTATATATATAAATATATAAAATTAATATCTATATATATATATATATATATATATATATATAAATATAAAATAATTTTGCCCAATTTTGAAATAAAATAATTTTTGAGATTTTTAAATAATAAAATTAATTTGAGAATAAATAGAATATGTCAAAAATGATTTAATCAAAATCTCCATCTTTCCAAATTAGGTCAAACAAGCATTTGATAATCAACATATGACTTTTGTCCCACAATGCATGACCCAATTGATTAACACTTTAAAACATCAAGATCAAGAAAATCAATTAAATAAGATTTAGAAAATATTTTTGGTCAAAGTAAATAAGATAAATGAAACAATTATAATAAAAAATCCTATGGAGAGGATTCTACCCTTTTAATTAAATTATTTACTATTTATTATTATCATCAAAATAAATCTAAAAGTTAGAGACTCAACATACACATATCCAAATCTTAAGTGATCATTAGTGAAAGTAATATAATAAGAATACCCTCCTCATGCAGTTGATGTCATAGGTCCACATACGTGTGTGTGAACCAACGCTAACAACTCTGTAACACTTACTCCTTTTCCACTAAAAGGAGATTTAATCATCTTACCCATGAGACAAGATTCACAAGTTGAATATGATTCATAATCAGATAGTTCTAAAAGTCCATCTTTATACAACTTAGATGATCTTGTTTCATTAATATGACCGAGTTTACAGTGCCACGTAAAGGTATAATTAACGTCTTTTTTCCTTTTTCTAAGTTTGTTTAATTTGAAATATATTTTCATGCAAGTCAAGTATGTAAAGTCCATTCAATAATTTACCAACACCATATAAAAAATTCTTATTATAATTAAAACATATGTTGTTCTTTATTATATCAAAACCATCTATATCTAATATAGAAATTGAAATAATGTTTCTAATGAGTGTTGGAACAAAATAATAATTATTTAAACTAATGAAGTTTCCCGTAGGCAGTGCTAAACAATAAGTCCCTAGAGCTAATGCAGCAACCTTTGCTCCATTTCCCACATGTAGGACGACCTCATCCTTGTTCAGCTTTCTATTTCTGAACAGTCCCTGCATATTATTACATATATGAGAACCACAACCGGTATCCAATACACAAGTAGAAGTTTAACTTTTAGAAAAATTAATTTCAATCATGAACAAACCTTGATTAGGAGTCAAAGCTTCTCCAATTTTCTTCTACTTTTGTTATGTAAGAAACTCCTTGCAGTTCCATTTCCAGTTACCCAAATAGTTGTAATGGAAGCATATTACTTTGCTTGCTGGATTACGTTTCTTATTTTCCTTCACTTTTGCCTTGCCCTTAGCCTTCTTGGATTTCTTCTTTTCAGAAGATACCTTGTGCCTCTTCCTTTTCTTGGAAGAATCATCCACCATTAAGACTTGGTTCTTCTTGGATGAGAATTGACTTTCAGCAGTTTTCAACATGTTAAGTAATTCAAGCAAGCTGACGTCTAACTTATTCATGTGAAAATTGATAACAAATTGTGAGAAGGTGTCTGGGAGTGACTGCAAGATCAAATCTTGACTTAACTCCGCATCAAGAATGGACCTTAGCTGTCCTAGACGTTTAATCAAATTGATCATCTTTAAGACATGAGTCTCAATAATAGTTCCCTTGGTCATCCGAGATCGTAAGAGCTCCTTAGATATCTCATATCTAACAGTCCTACTTTGCTCACCATATAAATCTTTGAGGTGCAGTAGAATAGTAGGAGCATCTATAGTTTAATGTTGACGCTGAAGCTCGTTACTCATGGATGTGAGCATGATGCATTGAGCCACAAACGCATCATCTTGCCACTTCTTAAAAGTAGCAATCTCTTCCTTAGAGATTATTTCTGTAATAGTTGCAAGGACAAGAGAATTTAGGACATAAGAAATCTTTTTCAGTAGTGTGAACAATTCTTAGATTCCTTAACCAGTCCATATAATTCGGTCCAGTCAGTTTGTTAGCATCAAGTATGCTACACAATCAGATCAGTGAGTTTGACATTTTCAAATTTCTGCATGTGAAAAAACAACATTTTAGCATACAGTCATTCAATTAATTAATTACCAAAATAAATTAGGTCTTGTTTTAATTTGGTATCTCCCAATATTTCTTCAAACTATATTACCCTCACATATATAGTTCGACAAAATCTAATTAAAGATTTTATACTGAGATTAAGGATCCCATTTCAAATATATATATATATATATATATATATATATATATATATATTGTGATGACACAACAAACTATATATAAATAAATAGGTAGAT
The DNA here is from genome assembly GCA_020205615.1 of Panax quinquefolius. Taxonomy (NCBI): domain Eukaryota; kingdom Viridiplantae; phylum Streptophyta; class Magnoliopsida; order Apiales; family Araliaceae; genus Panax; species Panax quinquefolius. The sequence goes on from CM035173.1 coordinate 86,709,569, forward strand.
AACTCTTGTCAATTACATCATCATGTAACTCCTTTTCTTTTGCCTCTTAGATTATTTTGATCAAATGGTGACACATCCGAATCAAAATTATCCAAGTTAAGTCCAACTTACCACTTCCATATATTCAAAAAGAAAAATAATGTCCTTATGGTGACACAACAAAACAACATCATTCAATTTCTTTATAAGCATCAAATGTGATAAAAATAACATCTCAAAAAATTAAGATAAGCCTTTTGGTGACACAACAAACTTATAGTAATTTGTTGATACTCTATTATTTTTATCATGCTAGAAGGCGACGTTCGATATTCTAAATATCTTTGAACGCTAGCTTTAGACTTAATATAATTTCTAAGGGGTTTGTTATTAATTGTCTCATCTTGTTTAGCGCCCCCCACACACACATATATATATATATATATATATATACTATATTCTACCCAGATTGATTATGAACTTTATTCTAGTTTGGTTCACTAGAGTCACCAAAAGGTCAAACCTAGGGTGCAAAAATTAAATTTAAATATAACTATTACATTTAAATCTAGGCTCCTAAAGGTCAAGCACTCCTTGCTCCTTAGTTTCCAATTCTTCAAAATAATTCTAACTAATCCTATTACAAAACTATTTACAATAAATAGAAAAATTGATCAGCAGTGTGAGTTTTAAAAACATTGAATCAAATGATGGAACCAATGAGTTTTAAAAATAATATCGTTATTTGTATGTCTATGCTAATTGTTTCGGCTAGACCAAAATGATTTAAAAATATCAAAATGTATTTTGTTTCCTTTTCCGTAGTCAATAAGGCATCACTAAATGTGATGTTGATTTGATAAATGAGAAAGTCATCAATGCAGTTAAACCTAGTGTTGGATGTGATCGTATGATCGTCAGCCCACTATGATATGATGTAGTATGACGACGTCATGTAATGACAAAATCCTCAACGTACCATTACTACGATAAGGTATCAGGATATTATGAAAAGATTTATTTATTTTTTTTTGTTTCCTTAAAAGAAACAAAATATATTTTTTTGAGTTGGTTAAGGATATATATATATATATATATTTGATTGATGTCCGAATTTTTGCTAGAAGTCTATGCTACTTGATTCAGCTAGACAAATATTAAAAGATGTTTATGGAATTCGAGCGTTTTTAGTCAAACTATGTCAAACCAAATTGTTTTGGTGCGAATTCAGATGTTAAGAAGCTGAGGTGAACAACCCTATAAAAGGGGACATGTTATCGGAGACAATAGTTCCGAATGTAACGCATATAGTCATTATAATGTACTACGTTTGGGCCCGACGTAGGAGTATGATAGGCTGGCCACCTAGAGTACCGATGCGGTTTATAGTGTGAAGTACCAGGGGTGAAACACTATTAACCCTAGAAAGAAGTTCAAGGTCTTGCGACCACTCAGCATTATTGGAATCTTTTAAATTCCTGAGTTATTTATATTGCTTCACAATTATTGAGTAATTGTGGAAGATTCTTATTATTCTGATGGAGAATGTAGCGAGAAGAATAGCCCTTAGAAAGAAGTAGTTGTAGAACGCTTTAATCCAGTAAATAGAGATTAACGTAAAATCTATTTTGATAGATTGAATGAATGAAGATTAATAAATAAAATTTCGAGGATGAAATTCTTAGAAGAAAGGGTGAATGTAATATCCCGAGTGTTTATGATAACGATCCTTAGAAAAGGAAATGAATGGGTTAAAGAATATATACTATTTGATATATGACTGTGTTTAATTGAAGGTTCTATAATAAAACCTAAAAGTTATTGAAGAAATGAATGAAGTATATATATATGTAAAAAAATTTGCTAAGTTAACGTGTTGAAGTTATTTAACGATAATTGTGAAAGAGATTTTGCGAAAATCGAGTAAGGGAGATTTCGTTGATTCCGATGACGAAATCCTTATAAGGAGGGAAGGATGTGACATCTCGAATTTTTAAGAATTAATAAATAAGAATTTAATAAATAAAATTCTTATTTTAAGATGTTTAAGTACGAGTATGTGTATATGTGTTATATATTGTGAAATATGTGAATTGGTGTGAAGAGTATTTAAATGTTAATTTAATATTTATTGAAGTAAATAAATATTTTAATTGAATTATTTATTGAGATTATGTGATTAATATGTAGTAATGTAATTAAGTGTATTATATTAATTAAATGATTATTTAATATTTAATTAATATGTAATGATTTTATGTTATAGTTCTAATTTAATTGAGATAATGTAGTGATGTGGCAATTGTTACATGAAGTTATAATTAGCGAGTAATTATAATGTAACAATTTTATGTGATTAATTGATGTTAAACTTTTAATTAATTAAATTAATGTTAAGATTTAATTAATTAAAGGATAACATTAAGAATATGTGTTAAAGGATCTATTAACAGAGTTAAAAGAGTTTTTAAAACTGTTTTCCCAAACAAGGTCTTACTTTTATTTTAAACCTGTTTTACCCAAACAATACCTTAACTATTAAAACCTGATTTTAAAATAATATGGTTTTGCCAAACAAGCCTTAGGGCTTTTAAAATTCTAATTTTTGTAACTTATATATTAAATTGATAATTAGTATAATCAATTATATTGAGAGTTATATATTCTATAATTATATGTGTTATATGTATATTTTATATACATTAAGTTACGTTAGTTTTCTAAACCTAAGTCTAAACTAAGAACAAAGAGAAGAAGAGAGAATACAAAGAAGAAGAAGAGGAAGAAGAAGAAGGGAAACCTTGAGAAAATAAAAGAAAAGGTTTCATCATCTCCATATTTTCTCTTAATTCAACCTAGAAAGGTATCAAACTAACCCTTATACTAAATTAAAATGTTTTGTATTTAGTCTTTGTAAAATTAGGTTTTCATGGTTATGAATTTATATGTATATATGGTGTTCATATGTTTTCATATGTGATTGTATGCAATGAAAAGATTTTTACAATACAATTGTTGTAAAAACAAGTTTTAAAATCATGTTCTTCTATGTTTTCATAGTTTTAGAGTTCTATGTAAAAATCTTTTGGTGAAACTGATGAGTAGGTTTTATACCTATGAATTCGATATTATTAAACTTAATTATTGTTATATTTAATTGTTTTTTAGTATTTTTTATCTGTTTTGTGTTTATTTCTTGTAGGTTGGAGCTGGATGGACAAATTGGTCATTTCGGAGAAGAAAAAGGTCAAAAAATCATTAAAATTTGAGCTGAGTGGCATTTTTATAATTACGTGGTCACAATCAAGCGCTTTAGGCGCTTGAAATGAACTTAGGTTGAGCGCCTAGCGCCATGTGCAAAGGCAAAAGGAGGATTTTCTACTTCCAAGTGGGTTGTTGAAGCCAAAAAGGAATCTGAATGAGAGGGGAGACTAATACAAATGGGAGGAGACTTTAGAAAAGACGGAGCACTCAATTTTTCAAGGGATTTCGCAGAGAGAACAATGAAGAAAAACACGAAGGAAAATTGCAAGGGCTGAAGATCAAAGAGAGAGTATTGGAGAAAATTCAGAGTTTCTTCCTCTTTTCTCTAGTTTTATCTTTTGTAATTATATGGGATGTTTGGATTATTAATTTGGATGATGTTTTTCTTTATTATTAGCATGAACTAAATTTTCATTAAGATTGCAACGGAACTTGGTATGTAGTTTAAATTGAACCTTCCCATTGAATGAAAGTTGGTTTTTATTGAATTGTTTATTATATCTTGTGCTTATTGATTAATTGTTTGGCCAACAATTATTGTGATAATCTATATAAAATTGGAAGATGGAGTATAGATTAAGATATGGATATGATAACATCTGTTCATATAATCTGAATAGGGTTAATATGATTAGCATGTAGGATAGAAATATACCTATGTGTGTGTCTTTGTATCCTTTGAAAGAATTTATCGTAAACCCTAATTAACTTGATTCACATAGGAATATAGTGAATTAATTGAGAAGGGTGTTCCTTGTAATTTTGTGTCTTAAGGATCGGAGTTAGGAGGATTTGTTCACGTGTTTTGGAAAAAGTGTGTGAATTTTATAAATCATTCTTGGATAATGATTCATATTAATTAATTGCTTTAAATGTGAAGTGAAATGATTTAAATGAAATACCAAGGAAGTTGTAATCTTAACCTATTAAATCAGCGAGTTATTCTTGTGAAATTTTGATTTTTAATCATTAGTTTTGTGAAGTTTAAATTTCAAATCAAAACAAAATTTAAGTAGTTTAAAATAGGATTAATTGCATTAGAATTAGTAATTGATAAATATTAGTATATTTCCTCGTGGGAACGATATCCTTGCTTCTTTAATATTACAATTGAATCGCGATACTTGCGTGGTAAAGTGCTATTAAAAATTAGGCAATGTAAACTTCATAATTTTGATATGTGAATGGGATGTCTCATGTGTGTGTGTGTGTGTGTATATATATATATATATATATATATATATATATATATATATATATATACGCTTACATGAGATTTTTATAGTTGTTCAAAAGTTTCAATTCACAAAGATATGATGAACATGATGAAATCATGTTCATAGTGTTTGATTATGAAGTTATGTTGAAAATTATTCTTAAATCTTTGATGTGAGCATGAATTATGTGTAATAATATGGGTTATATTATGATATATTATGAGTTATATGGTTGTTCTAGCAATTCAATCCATGTAATTTTGATAAACAAGAGGAATTTTGTTCATAATGATTTTTTCTATGAATTAATTTCTGAAAAAAGGCTTTTGAAACTACAAAATTGATGTTTGGTTATGATTTATTATTGAAATTGATCATTTATTATGTTAGTATGTTAAGAATATGAGTTATCACAATTGGAATTACTTGAATTGATTTAAAAACGATTTCGTAATAGCAATTTTCGTCAAAAACGCTTAATATCGTAGTTTTCTTCAAAAATCATGAAAACCTTGGTTTTGATTATGTGTTGTATGGATTTTATATGTTATAATCATGTTAAAGAGTTTAAAAAATATTGTTTTTAGCAAGTTTCATGTTGATCATGTTGGGAAAAATCGAATTCGGTGTTGGCTTATTTCTCCGCCGGGTTCATGGCCCGAGATGTGAACTAGTAGTGGGGCCACTTGATGAGTAACCCATGTCTTTTCTGGGTGATTTAATTGTTGTAATGCAAAATTATTTTTACCTTCGTTAGTAAAATGGCCATAACGTTTTCATACGAATCTCCGTTTGAGGAGATTCAAGATGATCCGGAACGCATACGAGTAGACCTACAACTTTTATGTTTTTAACTTTTTAATTTGAGGTCGTTAGAAGGGCTCAAAATGGTCATTTTTGTGACTGATGCGTATTCAGAGGCAATTGGAGGGCGTCAGACATGCACATACACAAGTATAGTGATGTCGACGATAATAGATGTCGTTATAACTTATAAAACATGAATTTTAGTAAATATAATGATGATTAACATTAATAAATAATGTATTAGATAAATATTTAAGCACACTAAGCATACACAAGAGAGACGATTCGGGCGTGTGATGAATGAACGTCGAAACGTCGTGACAAGTGTTAATGAACATTATAAGATATGGAATGTGTTTAATATAAAACCCATAAGTTTTCCTAGCAAGACTTAAACACTTGAATGAATTTCGAATATTACATAAGTCAAAAAGTTAACACAATCTAATTGAGCATTGTGTGCTAATTAACAAGAAGGATCATGAGATGTGGAGTAGAGTTTACATTATAATTACTATGTGTTGTTATGTGACTAATAGTTGTTGTGTATGATTATATAATTGTGTAGGGCACGTGAAGTGCGATGATAAATGTAAGTCGTTAATCTGCTATATATAGTAAACAACGATCAAGGCAAGTGTTTGGTTCCTATTTTCTACGTGGACTTGATGAAATGTTTTAAATTGCATGATATGTTATATGTGTTGTAAGCGAGCATGATATGTTATACATGTTGTAATCATGAAATGTTAAAGTCAATTTATGACTACATTGTTTTGGTTAAATAATGATGATTGAGTAAAGAACTCAATCTTTATATTTCTTATCTTGAATTAAAGCATGTATGTCATGTTACTTTAATTATTAGGATATGTATGTTGGGCATATTATTATGTGTTATGTGATGCATGAAAACTGTTAGAACTTGCTGAGCTGACGAGCTCACTCTTGTAAATAATAATTTTTGCAGGTCAAGATTTCAAGGTAATGATATGTGCTAAGTGAATTATAGAGATCTATATTCACGAAGATTACTTATATTTTATGAGAAATGTATTTAATATTTTGAATGTAACATGTTGTTAAATTGTAAGTTGAGTTATCCGGTGTATGAATATCTATTTATTATGTAAGACTTTGTATAGTCATTTTGTTGTAACGATTCATGATATAAATTTGAATCGAAGAGATGTAATGTAAAGGTTATGATTTAGGCAATACGTATGAAAATATATAAAAGTTTTAAATATTCTGCATTTTTAGTGATTTTAATATCTAATAATGATGTAAAGATAGATTAAAGTTGTATTGTTAACGATCGAGAAGGAGAATATTATTGAATGAATTTTGGGGTCGTTACAAGTAGTTAATGAGTAGTACATAGGAGGGATATAGAATTTACATTAAGAAAAATTAGAGAATACCATATACGCAAATCCCATTTAATTAAACTCATACATTCATACATTCAACTAAAATAAAATCCAATCACATTGGTCAATATTCCATAATCAATCTCATTTATTATCATGCATATCACCATATGTATCAATAAATAACATTCATCTCATAAATAATAAATACATTCTATATATACATCAATATCAATTTAATGGGCAAAAGTTTGATACTATTTAGTTTTTAAGACAAAATAAACTCTTTTATTTTGATCAAAAACAAAATCAAAAATAAAATCTTTAATTTTTAGTAATCTGAAATCAAATTTTAGTTAAAATAAATATTTTTATTTTAAACTTTTATCAATTAAATAAACCATTTATATTAATTAAAAAACAAAAAAAAATTAGATTCTGGCATGTGGCGCGGCCGCACTCCAAGGCCAAAACCAAATTTTCCTAGAACCTGGCGCAAGATTCGCCTATAATGAATCGGGACGCCTTGGCCTTGACCACGCCATGTCATTTGAAAATGAAATGCCCGTCTACGCCGCTCGAAATGGAGGCACGCGAGCAATGCATGCGACCGTAATCGAAAACTTTATTTTGCCCAAAAAATTCGATCCAATCCATACCAATTCATACATGAAATCATCAAAATTAAAATCGATAATAAGCATAAAGTTAGGCTTTGATACCACTGTTAGGTTTGTATATAGTGCGATTATGTAATCAAATCACAAAAACATAGAGGAAACACAATAAAACAAAATTTAAAATTTTATATAAGCCATCACCATGATCATGCTTTATGCTTAACTATCAATTAACAGAAAATAGGAGATCAAATTTATACCCTTGTAGACACAGGCTTCCTCATGTACGAGTTCACTTCCAAATCCTTTTGTGTTCTCCTTGAATTCACCTAGTTTGATTCATTCCTTTGATCAATGTTAGTCACCCAAGTGTTTGGCCTCTAGAGGTAATCCACCAAGTAAGAGCAAGTATTCAAGAAGATAGGTGTATAGAAAAACCCTAATTCCATCTCTATAAAATATATGTACTCTCCCAACTCTTGGAATTATGTGTTATGCGTAACCCTAACCTATAATAAGATCTTCTTATTTATAGATGTAGGCAACCCTCCTAAACCATTTAGAAATAGGGTTTTAATTTAATTAATTAACGTGACAACCCGATAATTTAAAAGATCTTGAATGATTAAATTAAAGGTTAAAGTCTAAAACCTAGAGTGAAAATAGAGGATTTATTAAAATTTTTAAGAAGAACCTATATGGTTTACTATTTGAAAGAGAATTGAGAAAATAAGGGTTACAAAATTTAAATCCTAGAATGGAATTATATTTGGAGGTATGTTAAGAATAAGGTATTATGTTACCTTTAACTTTATGTGAATTAATGAAAGAAATTATGAGAATGATTGAATTTTGAAAAGAAAGAAAGAGATTATAAATGTGGAAAATATAATTAAGGAAATAAAATTCAATTGAAGAAATGCTATAAAGAAAATGTGTATATGTATAGGTACATATATATATTTTAGTGATGTGCTATATATTTTAGCAAAAGGAATGATAAGGATAAATACTTTGTGACTTATGTGAAGTATGTATGTGATTAAATAAATAAATATATTAACTATATATATTTATTTATTATATAAAGAAAAATTAAATATAAAGTCACATAACCTAATTATACATTAGGTATGTGAATTAAATAACCTAAAAGGGTTATCTTTATTTATTGGTCCTAGTATTTTAATTATATACTAGTGACCTAATATAAGAGATTTATGGAGCGTGTCTTAATCTATTAAATTATTTTGTATGAATATGTGAGTAAGTGAATATGAATATTATGTGAATGTTTATATTTGTTTATTATATTAATAAATAAAAGAAACTAATGTAACCTAATTATATATTAGGAATGAAAAATTGAATAACTTAAGAGTTATGATATTGGAGACTAAGGGTATTTAAAATATATACTAATCCTAAGAGATTTATTTTATATATCTCAATTAATTAATTTTATAACCTAATTAAAGCAAGTCTAATTAGGTTAAGAGATTAAATGTACATGAGTAAGGATTTGTATTCTAATTGAGTAAATGTAAACCCTAATTAAATGAATAGGGTATGATAAAATTAAAAGTATTGGACTATGATAATTTTCAAAGCCCAAGAAATTAATTAGAGAGCCCAATACATTAAATTAAGTTGCCCAAGCTAAGTCTATTTGTTAAGGAACATGTGGGAGAATAATAATATTAAAAATTATACTAATTTAAGAGATATATTTTACTATCTCAATTTATTAATTTTATAACTTAATTAAAGCAAGTTTAATTGGGTTATAAAATTTAATGTACAAGAGTAATGATTTAAATTCTAAATGTGTGGAATGAAAACCCTAATTAAATATTTAGGATAAGATAAGATGGAAAGGATTAGACTATGTCAATTTTTCATAGCCCAAGGAACTAATTGAAAGCCCAAAATATTAAATAAAGTGGCCCCATTTTTAAGCCCAATTGAAGAAGGGCATTTTGGATATTAACTAAAGCATTAAAAAAATATAAAAAATAATTTTTGGAGATAAGAAGGCCACAGGCCGATCATTAAGGAAGAGAAAAGGGGGATGTATGTAGATATTTATAATATATCTATATTTAATAAAAAGAAAACTATCTTCATTCTTTCTTTCTATTTTATCTCATTTCTAAATTAACAAAAAAGAAACTAAAGAGAGAGAGAAAGATGAGAAAGGCGGCAGTCATGAGAGGGAGAAAGAGAAGAGGGTGGCAGCCCCATGAGAGAGAGGAGGAGAGAGAAAGATCATCCATGGAAGAGAAGAAAAGAAAAAGAAAGATTTTGAGCAGAAGTGAAATCCTAAACTAGTTTATTCATTTTATTTTGATTATTCTAAATCAAAACTTGAATTTATGTTCTTGAACTTTAAAACACTAAATCTACATGATCTAGGGTGTGTTATGTGTGGATTTATCCATTTTTTGTGTTAAAAGTTAGATCAAAAAAGAGAAAAGAAAACTAGTTTTTAAAGGGTAGAAAACCATAACTTTTATGTGCTTTGGATGTCCACCGTTTTTTATCTACACATTCTTTTTACAATCCGTCGAAGAGGGGTGCTAGGTGTATAAGTTATCTAGTAAAACCAAGTGGTAGCACTCAAAAATATTGTGTTTACAAGCTGTAGTGGCTATTTTAGCCAAAACAGTCCCGTTATTAGAAAAGAAATAAAACTATTTTGGGCCAGTCATTGCCAGGGGAAGTTTCGTAATTTTTCCGACCTTCAAAAATTTTGGACAAATTTGAAATGATAATATAATGAGTTAACTGCATTGTGTCCAAAGATGTTGATTTTTGGTTGTATAGAATGAGAGATATGGATTTTGCGGAAAATGACTATTTTAAAAGTAGACTCGAATAAGTCCTTGTGGTTAACTCCAAAATTTGTGAAATTTTTACTGGGAGTACATATACATAACAGGAGCATACCCTAAAAGTTTCGGAAGTTTTGGACAAAATCTCAGTTTATGATAAATGTATCAAAATCTGACTGTTTTGTCCATTTAATAAAATAGTAAATGAATTTTAAAAATTCCAGAAAAAATATATGTTCAATATAGAACTATGTTTTGTCCAATCCCAAAATATAATTATTTTTGGAACTTATTTGATATTTTTCATGAAAATGGTTTAGTTATGAAATAAATGAATTAAATTAATTATGTGATGTTGAAAATTTGGAAAATAGAATTTTATGGCTCGAGAACCCTAGACATGCTATATGCAGATATTTTATGGGGGTTTCGGTCATTGGTGATGAGATCTTATGTGTATGACAATTTTAAAATGATTAAATGTATTAATTAGTAAAGTATAAAAAATTAAAATAAATTATTTATAAGTTTAATAAATTATTAAAGTATTATTAAAAGATTAATAATATTAGATTAAGATACTATATATTAAGTGATTGGTAACATTTAGATTAAAGTGTTATTAAATCATTAATTTAAAATATTATTTAATGATTAATAATATTAGTAAATGAATTTAATGTTATTAAATAATTAATAATATTAAATGGAGTATAAAAGAGGAATAAGTTATTAATTGGACATTCAATAGGCCATATTGAATGTATAATATGATGAATCAGAAATTTAATATGTTGGAAAGGAAACACAGTTTACAGAATTGAAATACAGTTTGCATCTAGGTTGTTGGATTGATATATTCAACTTATTGGATTATTTATGTTAGCTTGAATTTGGATTGTTGAATTGGTATATTCGGTTTGCTGAATTGATGAATTAGAGTTGCTGTATTAGTGAATCCATGTTGCTGGATTGTAGGACAGTTTGAATCCAGGTTGCTAGATCGGTAAATCCAAATTATTGGATTAGTCAATCCAAGTTGCTGGATTGGTATGTTTGAATAATCCAGATTATAGTATTAGTATTCTACTTACTGGATTATAAAGAAGAACTTATAATATGAAAGATTAAAGTGTTAAATCATAATGTATATGATATAGTGATTGAAAATTTTTCAAAGGACAATAATAATACTGATGTGTTAGGGTGTTATGTAATATTTGATTTTGTGATTAAGTGTTAGATAATTTATGGATAAAGTAATAGTATTATGAGCCGTGGTATGTTATGCTGACTGAAAGATCAATCTTATAACTGATAGGTGTCGACGTCGGGATTTTTTTTGTTCCCTTTTATGTTATTGTCTTTTGGTGTTCTCGTGTTAGGTGAGATTTATTTGAAAAAACAAGTTATGAAAAGGTTTGACATTTATATGTCGACGATTTGACTATAAGAGTCGTCAGTTAGTTTTTTAAATGGTTGTACCAACACAACCGAGAAAAGGTTTGCACATTGACCCAGTGATGTGACACTGCTAAACGAGTCAGTGAAATCGAGATTCATTAGGGTCCGGGGACTTGCTTATGCGGAGGGGGGATGTTAGGCAACCCCCGACATCCGTGTTACTACGGTGACAGCCACTTTTCAATTAAATTGTTATATGAATGTGTGTGTCTGTGGGTCAATGTGCAGTTATTTGGAAGTATTGCTATGCCTCGTTCGCACCTATATACACAGGGTTTGAATTTATGTAAAAATTTAATTTTAAACAAGATATAGCAATGATGTTTTATAAAAGAGGTTTTTCAAACTCGGTGCTCAATAGTAATTGAGGCCTTTAATATTTCCATTTTATTATTAAATGTTCGGCTTGATTGCTTTTATTTTCGAGATGCGAAGCATCTTCGAAATAATATATAGCAGTGTCGAACTCCTCATGGGCATGAAAGTCATCTAAGGAAATTCAAACACTGTGAATAATTTACAAAAGTCGCTTACAACCTGAAATGTCCATCACGGGAACCGAATCTAGATTCGATGAGATCAATCTGTGATTACATGATTCCTAGGCTCACATGATGCCGCAATTTATATGAAAGCGATGGCGATTATATATATAAAAGTCAGAAATATATATATATATATATAAAGACATGATCAACCACCACGAATCACCTCCATAGGGGATCGGAAATGTAAATATATAAAAGCGGTAAATATATATAGAGACATGATCAACCACCACGAAGCACCTCCACGGGGGATCAAAAATGTAAATAAAGCAATAAAGACGATCAACCACCACGAAGTAAACTCCAGACGGGATGAAATGTAAATAAAGTAGTAAAAACGATCAACCGCCGCGAAGTAAACCCTAGGTGGGATGAAATGTAAATAAAGCAAGAAAAGGCCACGAAGTAAACTCCAAGCCTGACAGAAATGTAAATATATATATATATATATATATAAAAGCGATAAACGCACCGGATATAAAATCCAGGCTCATCGAACATAGTTCAACAACAGTTATATATATATATATATATATATATATATATATATATATATATATATATAGCGAGAAATGCTCCGGATATAAAATCCAGGCTCATCGAACAGAGTTCGACAACAGTTCATATATATGTATATATATAAAAGTAGTAAACGCTCCGAACGTGAGTCTAGGCTCAATCGAGGCATAGCTCGATAATGTTAATCTATATATATATAAATATATATATATATATATAAAGAAATAAAAGCCATGGACCGAAGTCCGGGCATAAACGCACGCAACACGACTCTCAATGTGAAGAACAATGTGTGCATAGTAGAAGAGAAAGGCTTAAAGAAAAGGAAGAAGGCTTACAGTGGATTGTCAAAGAAGACTTCAATAGCTTTAAATGGATGAACACTCGGTTCCCACCGGTAAAAATATGACAGAATATAAGCTCACAAGTGTTTAATGAGAAAGCAATCAGTTTATAGTGTGTACAGAGCAAATTGGGCAGGGCTTCCTTGCCATTTCTATTGAAAATATGGCCACCCCAAACCCTCTATTTATAGAGGGGCGCAGTGTACTACCTTGGCGTGATAGAGTAGGTGTACCGCGACAAGATCAGTGTACTACTGGCGATGCGAGTGCACTACTTGGCAAGAAGAAAAGTTATTGTGGCTGCCCGGGATGCCCCGAGAAATGTGAATCCCGCCATCTCGAAGTACCTGCACTCGGACGACGCGTTATTCGCTCAAACCTTCATAACTTTCAATCCGGGAGTCCGATGGAAGCGTGCCATACCATTCCAAAAAGCTCTTTCCGAGAGCTATGCAATACATAGGATTTACCCTTTTTGGAATCTAAAAAGATGGGTCCATGACATAAATGACATTTTCGGGTTTCTAGTCAGGCAGTCCGTTGAGCTGTTTTGCGTAGTTTGTGCTCAGAAGTTAAGATATGGTTCTTGTGGGATTTATTTTGAATAAGTTTGAGTTGAAATGAGTTGATGTGATTTGAGTTGAAGTTGAGTTGGCAAAATGACCATTTTGCCCCTCCCGGGGTTATCTCCGATTTTAGCGCAGTTGTAGCAGTATTTTCTCAGGGTTATCTTTGAGATTGGCCTACTGTTGACTCTGAATGTCCTCAGGGTTATCTCTGAGGTTGGATTGACCTCCCAAGGTTGACTCCGAGCTTTGCACTTGATTTCCCAGGCTATCTTTGGGGTTAGAATTGATGTTGTGGTCCTCCAGGGTTATCTCTGGAGTGTAAAAAGACGCTTTTGTCCTCCTACATAGTTAGTAACAGGAAAATGAAATTTCGAGTGTCTACAGATGCCCTTCTTTATCATGTTCATGCAATACAATGAAATGGACATGATAAAGATTACTAGACACTTAAAATATGACAAGGTATTTTAAATGATGCAAATCGCAATGTAATGAATGTTATGATAAATGTTAAAATGCTTTCGCAAATCGCAGTTCATAAATCGCATTTCGCACTTTGCACTTCGCATTTGTCCAATCGCACTTCGCAATTCGCACATCACATTTTGCATATTACAAATCGTAAATCTCATTTTGCACATCTCACATCGCACATCGCACATCGCACATCGCAAATCGCTTTACCTTTATCGATTATTGTTAATGCCTATGCCGGTGTTGACTCCCACGGTTTAGCTTTTTATCAGTGTTGTTGATGCTTGTTTGATGAAGATAAGTTGATATGTTTTCTACATCTCTGTTGGGGATGAAGTTCTGAAATCATCGGACCTTCCCGATGCATACGCTGGTAGTTTACAATGGTGCCTACCCTGCTGGTAGTTTTCTACGCTAACATCACCAAACTATTTTGGTTCTCACTCGAACGGTGGTATACAAAGCTTTCATCGCTGAAATGGCTTGATGTTATGCAGAATTGATGCCAATGGTTTAGAATACCGGTTCTTCCGATACCTTCACTGAAGCAATATTCAATGGCTCAATTCACCAGACTCCGCCTGATGTTACGCTGGATTGATGACAACCAACTGATGTCTACGACGGAATTTTCCTCTAATCTAGACATTTAATGTGCGCGCATATTTAAATCTACAGGAGATGCATGCTAAATGTTGATGGAGATGTACATTGATGTAGCGCTTTTGTACATGTGCATATCATGCATGATGTGATGACCTAGATTTGTCCTTAAGAGTCTATTGTCCTAGGTTGATGCACATTTTAAAGTTTCTAGAGTAGAAACTTACATCACCCTTTCTGAGGCGATTTGGAGTTTCTTTTCGCTGTTGGGGTGCTTGTGCCCCATTCCCTTGAGCTTTTGATTTACAATCCGGCTGAACTGATAATCTAAATTTTGCTGACATCCCTGGAAGGTACAGCCTGTTCTTTCACTTCCCAGATTTGAACTTCGGTGTAGAGGTCTCGACTCATGAGGACTTGATGCAGGTTGACACATTTGATGGTGAGGATTTCATTCGCTAGACCTTTCGTTATTGGCCTTCTGCTCTTGAGTTAAGGAATTTTTTGAAAAATTTCCCCTTCTTCTGTAGACTGTAGGGGCAAGCTTACGTCGCCATGATTTCCTTCAGGAGTTCTCTCCTTTCTTTTGATGAGAAGCTTGATCTCTCCTTAAACTCCTTCCATTTCTTGGAATTGGAAAATGCCCCTGTAAGACCCCTACTTATTATTAATAAAATTAAAATTTCTCTATTTATTATCTTGAAATAGTAAGGAGTTAATTTGATATAATACTTTGGTTATGGGTGAAATGTGCAAATTTTACAAAATAAGCAAGTGGTTATAAAATATTCTTTTTGTCGGGGAATATTCGTTTGGTCGTGAAATATTCTTTTTGTCGGGAATATCCGTACGACGGCGCAGTCATTCGTGGACCCCATAACAGGATAATTGTCGGATGAAGAAAACGACAAAGTATGAGTTTTATAATTAACGGCGTAATGGTTACCGCTAACAATCGTTGAAATACACGGTAGTTAAAATACGATGTCTGCGTGGTTAGTTGCACAAGAGCACCTGTATTGCACAAAGATAGTTGAATTATTGATTCTTACGTGAAGAAGGCACTCAATAATTGTTATAGTAGTTCTTGCTTAATATTTTATTTTATTGATTCAATAATTCTTTGCGTTGATAGTTTATATTATTGTTGTTTTAATAATTGTCACCGCACAAAGATTTCCCATTATCAAATCAATAATTCATATTATTTGAATAATATTATTAGATAGCATTATTGGCAATGTCTAGAAATTTACATCGAGGAGAGGTTTGGTCATCTAATTGCTTGGCAAGATGAAGAGAGAAATCCTTATCTGAAAGCCCCTCTTTCCGGAACTACCACAGGTTTGTCATAATTGTGATTCAGTAATATTATTTGGGAATAATTAATTATTGATTTATATGATAAGGAAATATTTATTTGATGTGGATATAAATGATGGATTTATTTATTTTATATGGTTATTAATGAAAGAATTAATGCTGAAATGTTTTATCGGTATTTTGTCAGATTGGATGTATTAAAAATCATCAGTTTGTGGATTTCAGATATTTTCTGTTTGGAATTTGAAAAAACTTTCTTCTACAAAGTTGTAGAGAATTTGATTTCGTGTGATGGACATAAAATTTGTATTTTTCTGATAAACGGGCTATTTTCTATGAATTGTTAAAGTTTCTAATTATTGTTTAAATGATAAAACATTTTGGAAAATTCTAGAATTGGTTGGTGAGAAATGTGCTTAATTGAATTTCAAATGTGGTGGGTGGCAATAGTAGTAGGTAAAGCCATCGGTGTGGTGTCAAGTCCGCTTGGCGTGCTAACATTTTCTATAAATAGAGGGCTAAGTTAGAATTGAAAATCACACCGTAAACAAAGTTTTCTCTCTCTCTCTCTCTATATTATCGAAATGATTCTTGTGAGTATTTTGATACTTGAGTGTTGCTATACGGTGCAAGTTCCTTCAGCACTATATCCAGTATTCCAGTCAGAAGTACGGTTATTTTGAGGTAAGAGATGTTATTTTCTTCTTAAATGATATTATTTTCTTCAATATCATTATGCCGAAATATTGGTTTGAACTTTTTAATCAAATTTGTAACTTTTGTGTCGGGGTTACTATTCATGTATACGACACTATTCACCGAAAAATGAAATTTTCTCTTTTCTTCTAGATGTCTTTTATGGTTACTATCTTTGATTGTATCCATGTTTTGATCTTTATTTTTGAATTCTACTTCACATTTGGTTATTATGGAGTATTATTGAATTTGGATAAACCGAAATACGAATCCCTAATATTTGTCCTTCTACCTCACTGGATTCGTTCTCTAAAATGTTTTTCATCATCCTCAGTCCTTAATGGTTATACTTGATGAATATTGGCCCGTAGTGCAAAGATGTATATTGATTGATGTTACAGGGATAAAATATTGATGATGGACTTTTAAATTCATAGATGATAGTAGATTTCATTCTCTACTTAACTCTTCTAATGAATTATTGTTTCCGCTGCAGTTGTTGATCTAAAACTTGTTGTCGATTATATTCTATCAGATTTTTTTCCCTGTTGAAGACTAAGGATAATTTGTTGTATATTATCTTAGTCATAATGTTCTTTACTGGGCTAGTTGAGCTCACCCTTTTTCTTTTTGTTCCATTTTTCTTCTCAGGAGGTGAGAGTTTAGCAGGGACTAGTCGGGGTATGGAGTTATGATTCAAGATAGCTGTTTTAGTAGTCCTCCCTATTTTGTAAAATAGTGCATCAATAATTGTAATGAGGACTTTATTTGGGTGCGGATATTATCTAGAAGACAATATTGTATTTAAACTCACAATATGTGTTGTCGTATTTTGCACGACAATTGTATTAATAAAGTTGTAGTTGTTTTTCTGTACCATGTATTTGGCGACTCAGAATGGGTAATGTATGCCTATTTTGGGGGGTCCACGGTTGGTATCGAGCTTAGGGATATGGTCTCCAAGCGGAGATCGGGGAATAAAACTAGGAGGGGAGAGATGAGTAAATCCTTCGCTAGTGTGTCCTACCTAAGCTTATTTGTTGGTCGGTCATAATATAGTAATATTATGTGATATGTTAATTTATTTAATTAACCCATGTTTTATGGCAGTTTTTAAGAATGACAGCTGAAAACGTTAACAATGGAGTGAACGAGATCGTGGAGACACCTCTAGTCACCAACCAGGATAATGTGATGTCAGGTGAAGAAGGAATTAGAGATATCCATGTGGTGAGTGAAGAATTAATAGTTACACCTGAGATAGTCACAGAGGTAGCAGCTAAGAGTGAGGAAGAAGAGGAAGAAGAGGTACCTGAGGAGAATTTATTAGTAGAATTTTATGATCGAAATTTAGAATTGCAAAATCGTATTCATGAGTTAGAAGAGCAGGCTGAAGAACGACAGGCGGTCGTGGAGCAAAAAGATGCAATAATTCAAGCTTGTGTTACCCGATATGTGATGCTTGAACAGAAGCACTCTTTGGCAGAGTATAAAATGATAAAGCTGGAATCTGAGCTAAAAGAAGAAAGAACTGAACGAGTGAGAATGAGTGATGCATGGGAAAAAACCGTACGATGCGTTGATATTGTGGAAAGAGATGTCCGATCTAAGAAGGCTAAAATAGATTATATGTATTTCTCTTTTTGGACAGCAATTGAGAGAACCCAACATCGAGTTTTAAGTTACCCTATACATTGCGGTCAACCCCAATTCGATATGGATCGAAGATTAATGATTTAGATCGTGAAATAGGAGTACGGTGAAGTAGTTGAGGGTGGAATATGCCCTATATAAAAGTTAATTTCAACGGTAGTGAGACACCAAATGCTGCCCCAGACAAGTCAAAGCCGGGTAGTTCAAGGGAGAGCGATTGTCATGACTTCCCAACAAGTGAGGAACCCAAATGAAGTTATCACGGGTTAGTTAATCATAAATTTTTGCGAAGTTTATACCTTACTAGATACCGGTTCTACCCATTCTTTTATCTCTCCTACTTGTGCTCAACGTTTAAACTTGACTCCGGAGAAATTGGACTTTAACTTGTCTGTTGAAACTCCGTTGGGTGAAACCTTTGTTATATCTACAGTTTATAAATCTTGTTTGATCCAAGTTGGCACAATCACATTACCTGTTGATCTTATCTCTTTAAAGATACTTGCATTTGATGTGATTTTAGGGATTGACTGGCTAACCACTCATCATGCCAAAATTGATTATTTTCGTAAGGTTGTTAGTTTTTTTTCCTAACCAACCTATTATGCGAATTCAAGCAACCAAACCACTAAAGTCAATCACTGGCATATCAAGCCATAAAGTCATTCATTTATTAAAAAATTGAAGTCAAGCTTTCTTAGCCCATTTCATGGATTTGAACAAAACTACGTCATATTTGAATGATATTTCTGTTGTTAGTGAATTTCCTGACGTATTTCCTGAAGAACTTGTTGCCCTACCCCCAGAGTGTGATATTGAATTTTGTATCGACTTTGAACCCAGTACAAAACCCATTTCTAAAATCTTTTATCAAATGGCTCTTATTGAACTTCAAGAGTTAAAAACCCAAGTACAAGAGTTGGTACCCAAGCCTCTATCTGATGACTTCCTTTGTGGAGTGCACCAAAGCCAGACTCTCCGTAGGGGACGCTATATTTGTGTGGTGGTAAAACGATAGGTGTCATTGTGACGTGCAATCCAAGATTGGGATATGAATCACATATGAGAGCAACTTAAGTCAGTAATCGAAATATCTAGCTTTCTAGGCTTAATTGGTTACTATCAGAGATTCGTGGAAGGACTTTCTCGAATCGCTACTCCATTAACTTAGCTGACTCGAAAAGATACAAAATTCGTATAGAGCGAGCAATGCGAGAAGAGTTTCCAAGAACTCAAGAGGAGACTCATTTCTAAGACTGCTCGACAATACCATCCGGTTCGGATGGATTTGTTATCTCATGCCGATGCTTCGTGGAAAAGGGTTAGGATGTGTTCTCATGAAACATGGGAAAGTCATAGCTTTATGCCTCGCATAACTCAAAAGAATATGAGAGGAATTATCCTACTCATGATCTGGAGTTGGCAGCAGTCGTTTTTGCATTGAAAATCTGGAGACACTACCTGTATGGGGAGAAAGTGGAGATTTATACGGATCATAAAAGCCTCAAATATTTCTTCACCCAAAAGGAACTCAACATGCGGCAACGACGTTGGCTCGAGTTGTTGAAGGATTACGACCATAACATTCAATATCATCCTGGAAAAGCAAACGTTGTAGCTAACGCATTGAGTAGAAGATCATATGCGGGTACGAGTGCAATGTTGTTAACACAAAGGCCCATTTTTAATGACTTACAAAGGATGAAGATAGAGTTAAAGACTCCAGGGACCCACATGATGATGGCGAATGTACAAGTAGAACCGACTTTAATCGATAAAGTTAAAGCTGCTCAAGCTACGGACCTGGGGCTGATGCGTATGAAGAATAAAATGCAAGAAGGTGCTATTCCAGAAGCAGGAATCAATGAAGAAGGAATACTTCGAGTCAACTCCAGACTTTGCGTTCCTAAATATTTTAACTTGAAGCACAAAATCATGATGGGGGCACACAACACACCATTTGAAATCCATCCTGGGAGTACCAAAATGTATCACGATCTTCGACATACATTTTGGTGGAGCAATATGAAGAAAGAGATCGCGGAGTTTATCTCGAGGTGTTTAACTTGTCAACGTGTAAAGGCGGAGCATCAAGTACCAAAGGGTCCATTGCAACCACTTGAGATTCCAGAATGGAAGTAGGAACACATTACCATGGATTTCGTTACGAGTCTTCCCAAAGTTTCTCAAGGCATAGATGCGATTTAGGTTATTGTTGATAGATTAACCAAGTCTGCTCATTTCTTACCTATACGAGAAACTATTCCCTTGAACGTCTTGCTCATATGTACGTGAATGAGATTGTGCGATTGCATGGCATGCTAGTATCCATAGTTTTGGATCGTGACCCAAGATTCACTTCAAGATTTTGGGTTAGCTTGCAGAAAGCTATGGGCACGGATTTATAATTTAGTTCAGCATACCATCCTCAAACGAACGGACAATCAGAGAGGACTATTCAATCCCTTGAAGATCTATTAAGACTCTGTGTTCTAGATTTCAAAGGAAGTTGGGATAAGTACTTGCCACTGGTGGAATTCTCCTACAACAACAGTTATCAAGCAAGTATAGGCATGGCTCCATTCGAGGCGTTATATGGACGAAAGTGTTGTTCTCCAGTATGCTGGGACGAGGTGGGAGAAACAACGTTGTTAGGACCAGAATTAGTACGCATGACTACAGAAAAGATTCAAATGATCCGGCAACGTATAAAGACCTCACAAGATTGACAAAAGAGTTATGCTGATCTTCATCGAAAGGACGTGTAGTTTAATATTGGAGATCATGTACTGTTACGTATTGCTCCATGGAAGGGAGTTACAAGATTTGGGAAGAGAGGAAAGCTCAATCCACGATTTGTTGGTCCATTTGAGATTCTTGACCAAATAGGAAATGTGGCCTATATACTCGCATTACCTCCAAGTATGTCTCGTGTTCATAATTTTTTTCACATATCTATGCTTCGTAAATATGTGAAAGACCCAAACCACATTATTGCGTTAGAACCAGACGAGATAGCTGAAGATTTAACGTACGAGGAGGTACCTGTTAAGATCTTGGATAGAAAAGAGCATGTCCTACGCACCAAGGTTATACCACAAGTTAAGATTTTATGGAGAAACCATGTTATTGAAGAAATGACACGGAGTTGGAATCGAAATGAAAGCGAGGTACCCTCATCCATTCGAAAACACCGCACGTGCGTCGCCAATTTCGAGGATGAAATTTCATAAGGAGGGGAGGTTGTAAGACCCCAACTTATTATTAATAAAATTAAATTTTCTCTATTTATTATCTTGAAATAGTAAGGAGTTAATTTGATATAATACTTTGGTTATGGGTGAAATGTGCAAATTTTACAAAATAAGCAAGTGGTTATAAAATATTCCTTTTGTCGGGGAATATTCGTTTGGTCGTGGAATATTCTTTTTGTCGGGAATATCCGTACGACGGTGCAGTCATTCATGGGCCCCATAACAGGATAATTCTCGGATGAAGAAAACGACAAAGTATGAGTTTTTATAATTAACGACGTAATGGTTACCGTTAACACTATTGGAATACCTGGTGGTTAAAATACGATGTCTGGCGTAGTTACACAAGAAGCACACCAGATTGCACAAAGATAGTTAAATTATTGATTCTTACGTAAGAAGGCACTACTCAATAATTGTTACAGTAGTTACTGTTCAATATTTTATTTTATTGATTCAATAATTGTTGTATTGATAGTTTATATTATTGTTCTTTTAATAAGTGTCACTGCACAATATTTCCCATTATCAAATCAATAATTCATATTATACGAATAATATTATTAGATAGCATTATTGGCAATGTCTAGAAAGTTCTGTCAAGGAGAGGTTTGGTCATCTAATTGTGCGCCAGTAAGGAGAAATCCTTATCGGAAAGCCCTCTTCCTGTGAACTACTGGTTGTCATAATTGTGATTCTGTAATATTATTTGGGAATAATTAATTATTGATTTATATGATAAGAAAATATTTATTTGATATGGATATAAATGATGGATTTATTTATTTTATATGATTATTAATGAAAGAATTAATGCTAAGATATTTTATCAGTATTTTGTCAGATTGAAGGTATTAAAAATCATCAGTTTGTGGATTTCGGAGATTTTTTGTTTGGAATTTGGAAAAACTTTCTTCTGCAAAGTTGTAGAGAATTCGATTTTGTGTGAAATGGACATAAAATTTGTATTTTTCTGCTAAACGGGCTATTTTCTATGAATTGTTAAAGTTTCTGATTATTATTTAAATGATAAAACATTTTGGAAAATTCTAGAATTGGTTGGTGAGAAATGTGCTCATTTGAATTTTAAATGTGGTGGGTGGCAATAGTAGCAGGTAAAGCCATCAGGTAGCAGGTCAAGTCTGCTTCGGCGTGCTAACATTTTCCTATAAATAGAGGGCTAAGTTAGAATTGAAAATCACACCAAAAACAAAGTTTTCTATCTTTCTCTCTCTATATTATCAAGCGTATTCTTGTGAGTATTTTGATACTTGAGTGTTTCTATACGGTGCAAGTTCCTTCAGCACTATATCCAGTATTCCAGTCAGAAGTACGGTTATTTTGAGGTAAGGGATGTTATTTTCTTCTTAAATGATATTATTTTCTTCAATATCATTATGCCAAAATATTGGTTTGAACTTTTTAATCAAATTTGGAACTTTTGTGTTGGGGTTACTATTCACGTATACGGTACTATTCACGTATACGACATTATTCACGAATACGGCACTATTCACCGAAAAATGAAATTTTCTCATTTTTCTTCCAGATGTCTTTTATGGTTACTATCTTTGATTGTATCCATGTTTTGATCTTTATTTTTGAATTCTACTTCACATTTGGTTATTATGGAGTATTATTGAATTTGGATAAACTGAAATACGAATCCCTAATATTTGTCTTTCTGTCTCACTAGATTTGTTCTCTAAAATGTTTTTCATCATCCTCAGTCCTTAATGGTGATACTTGATGAATATCTTTGGCCTGTAGTGCAAAGATGAATGATTACCTGATGGATATCTTTGGCCCGTAGTGCAAAGATGAACATGTGTTGAGATGAACATGACCAACTGGTGATACAAATGAATATATTTGGCCCGTAGTGCAAAGATGTATATTGATTGATGTTACAGGGATAAAATATTGATGTTGGACTTTTAAATTCATAGATGATAGTAGATTTCATTCTCTACTTAACTCTTCTAATGAATTATTATTTTCGCTGCAGTTGTTGATCTAAAACTTGTTGTCGATTATATTCTATCAGATTTTTTTCCATGTTGAAGACTAAGGATAATTTGTTGTATATTATCTTAGTCATAATGTTCTTTACTGGGCTAGTTGAGCTCACCCTTTTCCTTTTTGTTCCATTTTTCTTCTCAGGATGTGAGAGTTTAGCAGGGACTAGTCAGGGTATGGAGTGATGATTCAAGATAGCTGTTTTAGTAGTCCTCACTATTTTGTAAAATAGTGCATCAATAATTGTAATGAGGACTTTATTTGGGTGTGGATATTGTCTAGAAGACAATATTGTATTTAAACTCGCAGTATGTATTATCGTATTTTACACGATAATTGTATTAATAAAGTTGTAGTTATTTTTCTGTACCATGTATTTGGTGACTCAGAATGGGTAATGTATACCTATTTTGGGGGCGTCACAGCCCCAGTACTTTTGCATGTTGTTGTCGGGGATTCATATGGGAAACTCTCTTTGTTGACCAAGTCTCGAGTGAGCAATATCTTGTACATTAAAAGAGCAAAATGTAAGTAAAGCTTGACGGCTTGGCTGTCAGGATTAGTATACTCTTGTGAATAAGGAATTTGAAGTAAAAATTATGAAATGGAATGAGTTATGAAATCGCAAGGAAATTTTTAAACATCCATGGTCTTTATTCATGGGTAGGATTAGATTTTAAAAGACTTATCTCCCTTTATCAGAGAAACTTCATCTTCGCTCTAGACGTTAT
Organism: Panax quinquefolius; assembly: GCA_020205615.1. Lineage (NCBI taxonomy): Eukaryota > Viridiplantae > Streptophyta > Magnoliopsida > Apiales > Araliaceae > Panax > Panax quinquefolius. The sequence continues at coordinate 86,733,860 of CM035173.1, forward strand.
TCTTCGCAGAATTAACTTTATATGACAGACACACACTATGAGTGATGCAACTCTTAGTAGAGGTTTCACTTCCATGCCTTGGCAAATTTTTCTTGATTCTCGCTCTTTTTTTCTCTCGCCTAACTTATCTTATTTTTTTAGGCTATTCAGAATTACACATGTAACGAGTTTTGGACCAATGACTCCCAAACCAGAGGGTTTTAGGGCACTAGATGTTAAGACACCCCTCCGGGTTTACTTGCTCGAGTAATAAAGGCCAGGTGGGTTTAATAACAAACGTAAATGGGATAATTCTTTTTCTAACAACCCAGGGAAAAAGATAGGAAATACTAACAATAACTTTAGTAATAATAATATTAAACCTTGTCCTAATTGCGGTAAGAAACATAGAGGAGAATGCCTTCATAAAAAATGTTTTAATTGTGGACAGTCAGGATATTATTATCCACAGTGTCCTCTTCCAAGAAAAAATAAATGTTTTAATTGTGGTTCCTTAGACCATTTTTCAAGGAACTGTCCCAAACCTAGGAATCAAGGAGGAAAAGGGGTTAGAATACTAGAGAATAATAAATCAAAAGTAGCTGCAGTTGGGGTTCAGAGTCGACCTACCGCGAGAATATTTAATATGTCGGTGAGGGATGCTGTTGCTTCACAGGATGTGGTGACAGGTATCATCCCTATCAACACTTTAAATGCATGTGTTATTCGATTCTGGTGCTACATGTTCTTTTGTGTCTAGAAATTTCTCTACAAACTTGAATACACCTTGTGAAAATCTAGACAAACCATTCTGCGTGGAAATTGCTAATAATGAAAGAATTCCGATTGAGACCATATACAGAAACTGTAGTGTGATAATAAAAGGACATAATTTTAAGGTAGATTTGATACCAATTCAGTTGGGAGAATTTGATGTAATTTTAGGAATGGATTGGTTAGTTAATCATAACGCGATGATTGATTGTCATCAAAAATGAATAAACCTTTTGACTACTTCGAAGTCAAAGGTAGTGTTCAACGATAGTTGTTCACCTAAGCAATCTCGATGTTTGACTATAGTTCAAGCAGAAAGATTACTTAGAAAAGGCTGTTTAGGATATTTGGCCTATATAGTTGATACTCGATAGAAGGAGTAAAACTAGATCAAATACCTATAGTTAAGGACTTTCCTGATGTATTTCCAGATGACTTACCAGGTTTACCTCCAGATAGGGAAATTGAGTTCATCATTGATCTTACACTAGGAACGACACTAGTTTCTAAGGCACCGTACAGAATGGCACCTATAGAACTGAACGAGTTACTTATTCAATTACAGGAACTCTTAGATAAAAAGTACATACAACCTAGTGTTTCACCCTGGGGAGCACCAGTTCTGTTTGTAAAGAAAAAGGATGGAACTATGAAACTATGCATAGACTATAGGGAGCTAAATAAGTTAACTATTAAAAATAAATATCCTTTACCAAGGATTGATGATTTGTTTGACCAATTAAAAGGGGCTGAACATTTTTCAAAAATTGACCTTAGAACAGGTTATCATCAATTAAAGGTAAGAACGGAGGATGTACCAAAAATAGTGTTTAGGACACGCTATGGACATTATGAGTTTCTTGTAATGTCTTTTGGATTAACAAATGCACCGGCAGCATTTATGGATTTAATGAATCGAGTGTTTAAACCATGCTTGGACAAATTTGTTGTAGTGTTTATCGACGATATTCTGGTATACTCGAAAACACGGGAAGAGCATACTGAACACTTGAGAGTCGTATTGGAGATATTACGAAAGGAACAACTTTATGCAAAGTTTTCCAAGTGTGAATTCCGGTTGAAGAGAGTTCAATTTTTAGGTCACGTAATTGATAAGAATGGAATATCTGTAGATCTAGCTAAGATCGAAACGGTTGTGAATTGGGAACAACCAACAACTCCAATAGAAGTACGAAGTTTTCTCGATTTAGCGGGTTATTATCGACGGTTTATAAAAGATTTTTCAAAAATAGCAACCCCATTAACTAATTTAACTCGAAAGACGGTGAAATACGTCTGGACAGATAAATGTGAGGAAAGCTTCCAAGAGTTGAAGAAGTGACTGAGCATGGCTCCAATGTTATCCTTACCAGATGATACAGGAGGCCTTATAGTATATAGTGACGCATCACACAGAGGTTTAGGGTGTGTGTTGATGCAACATGGGAAAGTGATAGCTTATGCATCACGACAACTCAAAGATTATGAGAAGAGGTATCCTACTCATGACCTAGAGTTAGCCATGTAGTTTTTGCTCTAAAATTTGGAGACATTACTTCCTCGGGGAGAAGTGTGAGATATATCTGATCATAAAAATCCAAATATATTTTTTACACAAAAGGAATTAAATTTAAGACAGAGACGATGGTTAGAACTGATAAAGGATTATGACTGTGAAATCTTATATCATCCCAGTAAAGCCAATGTTGTAGCTGATGCGTTAAGTAGAAAGAATCAGGAAAAATTGAATGTATTAACCACCAATAATAGGTTAATAAAAGACTTTGAAATTTTAGAAATTGAGGTGGAATGTCCAACTACCTCTACCCAAAAATTGTATATTTTAGAAGGAGTTTCATCTCTGCTTAATAAAGTTAAAGAGATACAGGAGAAGGATGAAGAATGTCAGAAATTTAAATCTAATTCAACACATGATAAGTATAATAAATTTAGAATATATATGGATGGAATAATAAGATATGAAAATAGAATTTGGGTTCCGTTAGACCAAGCTTTAAAAGATGAAATTTTAAACGAAGCTCATAATTCTAAATTTGCCACACATCCTGGCAATACAAAAATGTATAAGGACGTAAGTCGACACTTTTGGTGGTCGAACATGAAAAGAGAAATAGCTGAATGGGTAAGTAAATGTCTCACGTGTCAAAGGGTTAAAATTTGAGCATCAAAAGCCGAGTGGTTTACTTCAAATTTCTTTACCAATTCCCCGAGTGGAAGTGGAAACATATAACTATGGATTTTGTTGTTGGTCTTCCAGCTACACAAAAGGGCCATAATGCCATTTGGGTAATAGTTGACCGTTTAACAAAATCAGCTCACTTTTTACCTATTAAGATTACTCATAACCTAGATCACCTTGCCAAACTTTACATCAATGAAATTATCTCTAGGCATGGAGTACCTGTGTCCATAGTATCAGATCGAGATCCAAGATTTACTTCTAATTTTTGGAAAAGCCTACAGAAACACTTAGGAACACAACTAAGATTAAGTACAGCTTATCATCCTTAGACTGATGGTCAGAGTGAGAGAACCATACAAACATTAGAGGATATGCTAAGAACTTGTATTATAGATTTCAAAGGAAGTTGGGAAGATCAGTTACCCTTAGTCGAATTTGCCTATAACAATAGTTATCATGCTAGTATAGGTATGCCACCCTATGAAGCTTTATATGGGCGTAAGTGTAGAACACCATTATGTTGGGATGAAGTCGGGGAAAGACAAATGTTAGGACCTGAGATAATTCAACAAACAACTGAAACTATCAGAATTATTCGTCAACGATTACAAGCATCTCAAGATCGACAAAGAAAATACGCTGATCCACATCGTCAACAACGAAACTTTAACGTAGGAAGTCACGTATTCTTGAAAGTATCTCCTTGGAGAGGCAAGATACGTTTTGGCAAGAAAGGAAAATTAAGTCCGAGATTCATTGGACCTTTTGAAATTTTGAGAAGGGTTGGTGAAGTTGCTTATGAAATAGCACTACCTCCTGAGTTAAATCATATTCATAATTTGTTTCATGTGTCCGTATTATGACCATATAAACCTGATTATAAACACGTTATACAATATGAGCCAATCCAAATAGAGGAAGATCTTTCTTATGTAGAAGAACATGTGCAGATCGTCGACCGTAAAGAGCAAATCCTGAGAAATAAAGTGATAGCATCGGTCAAAGTAATTTGGAAGAATCTGAACGTTGAAGAAGCTACATGGGAGCTTGAAGATAAAATGCACGAGAATTATCCTCAATTATTTACTTAACTTGTACTGTAATTTCGAGGACTAAATTCTTATTAATGGGGGTGAATGTAAAAACCCAAAACCCTAATAAGACTCGTATGTATAAAATCCCATTATATAAATAAAATTTCTCCGTTCTGAATGTGTTATATGTTAATATATACTTGGTTTTATAAATTTGACCAAATAATTTTTTGTCCGAAAAACATCGTGTTTGACACCTCGTGCTTAATTTTTTTTTTCTATATTTGGACTTTTCGGTAAAATTATTTTGACAAGTTGTTTTGTCGTGCTTACACTGACAAAACGCTTTGTTGTTATTGATACTTTGGATTTTGGATAGATAGTTAATATCGATACGATAGTATAAATTCGTTTGGCTTAGACTATACATCTAGGTGAGGGTTTTAGTAATATGGACTATTCATGTTATTGATGATACTCTGAATTTCTGATAAATAGACTCTAGTCACAGATACAGTTCATATCTCCAAGTGAGGGTATCCAAACACAGTAAAAGTTCTCTTGAGAATTAACAACTGTTATGGGATACTATGAATTTTGGATCTATGAGAATTATATCTATTTAATGTAATTTTATATTCAGATACCATAGGTGTATAGATTTAAAAGCATTGTGTTGATTTTCTGTAAACATCATATCAAATACCATGGGAGTATAGATATGGGGGCGTTACACTATAACCACTTCTTTCCATAAAGATCTTTCTACAATTATTAAACTTTTCTATTAAAAGTTTTACATTATTCTTTGATAACTCATCTCATTCTCATTTAAAAATTTCTTTTCTCACTTATTCAATATATTCATCATTCAGTGTCGCATTCTAGGACTCACTTCTTTCTAAGGAATATCATCCTTACCACATTCACCTTTTAGAATAGCAAGAATCTTCCACAATTGCTCAATAATTGGGAAGCAGTATGAATAACTCAGGAATTTAAAAGACTCCAAATCATGCTGAGGGTCATAAGACCTTGAACTACGTCCATGGTTATAAGTACTCTTTCAACTTAAACCTTAACAGTCATTAGACTATAGGGACTCCCGTACTTAGGGTGTTAAACCATTCGTACGATGTATTGTGCACAAACATTTAAACGCTATGCGTATGTCCATAGTTATAAGTAATCTTTCAACTTAAACTTTAACAGTCATAAGACTATAGGGACTCCTCGTACTTAGGGTGATCAGTCCTTTGTACAATGTATTGTGCACAAACATCTAAACGCCTCCGCGTAATCCCCTATAAAAGGGTTGTTCATCTCAGCTTTTCAACATCTGAATTCGCACCAAAATAATTTAGTTTGGCATAGTTTGACAAAGAACGCTTGAATTCCATGAACATCTTTCAATATTCGTCTAGCTGAATCAAATAGCATAGACTTCTACAACAATTCAGACATCAATCAAAATATACATATACATATATATATATATTCTCATATCTTAAAGAAATCTTAAAATCTTTTTATGACGTCCTGATACCGCACTGTATTTACAGTCCGTTTGAGGATTCTGTCATTTGGTGATTTTATCATACTATATCATACCGTAGTGGGTTGACGATCCTTAGATCACATCCAGCACTAAGTAATACTGCATTGATGACTCTATCGTTTTTATCATCTCTGTACCAGGTTCCATGATACATTAATGATATATAAAAAATATATTTTGATATATTTCAAATCATTTTTATCTAGCCAAAGAAATTAGCATAGACAAACGAATAATAGTACTATTTTTAAAAATTCTTTGGTTCACTAGTGTGACCCAACATTTTTTTTCCCCAAAAATCAAAAGTATAACCATGGGCACGAAGTCAATAAATTTCGAAAGTCTAGCATAGCTAGTAGATTTAGAATATCCAGGTATCCATCAACTTCAATCATTACTCCATTACTTCATCACTTAACCATTCTATCAATCTTCAACTTCATCAATGCTCTCTATACTATAACCATTTTCTACCCAATATAGTTCATCAAACTTACCGCACATTGGAAGTTCAGGAACTTGCCACAATAATATGAGTTTAAGAACTTATCCTAGTCAGACCATAGGCGTCCATTCGCTGAGGGGTTCAAAATACACCATATTATTGTGAGTCACGAACTTACCATATGCATTAGTTTTAAGAACTGCACCTAATCCTAATAATATCTGACTAATCTTAATAGTTTCTAACTATAAAATATTCACATGAGAAAAGAATCACCTTTTCGCCACATATACATTGATAGCGCGACACCAACATTCCAATGATTATCAATGTGATAAACTAAGCGCAAGTACAAAACCCTCGCCCATACAAATGTTTGCATAACTCAGCCATCACATGAGTCCTCAATTGAAATCCCACCTAACTCTATCTTACTATTAACAACTTACCCTTAACTTGCTCAATACGAATTCTTCGTATCACATTATCTATAACTCCTCGTGAGTTTACCTCGTACTATATCATAGTACATTACCTTCATAGCATCAAGCTATAATTATTCAAACATTACAAACCATCTTTCTTTTATAACTTAAACAGATCACGTCGTGATCTTATTCTATAATCGTCTCCCTTAAAATTCATTTCTTAACTTGTGATCGTTTTGTTTTACGATCCTCTTTCTTTCCTTTTTCATCATACGTATCCATTTCTATACTTGGTACACATCGAGTCTCTAATAGTTTCAATATGGTACACTGAGTGGTTTCCCATAAACAACCAACAAACTAGGTTCCGAGTTGCTAGTTCGTATATACCTCCGCTCTATGAAGGAATCGTTTAGCCCAGATACCACACATCAACTATTAAAGAGTACAATTGTACCACACTTAAATATAACTTTTTATTCCTAACTTCTTTATCACTCTCTTTTTATAGACATTGTCTATTAATTATCACCTTATATTCTTATTATTGGAGTTGGGTAACCCCACATTCATATTCCTTATAACTCTGTGAGATTCTTCTTTGAATCCTTTCACACACGTTTTAATCCCTTCTATATAAATTTCTTAAATTATTTCTTATCGTTCAAACTTTATTTGAGCGTATTCTTTCATTATCTTCACCTTCCTTCTCTAAGGTTATAGCCTACGGTACTCCTACCTAAGGTTTATAACCTACAGCTTTGATACCAACTGTAACGACCCCAAATATCATACAATTTAATTCTCAACTTCGGTCGTTAATAAAGACATAAAAGTTTAAATTATTCTGCATTTTATAAAGTTTAACATCGAATAATGATGTAAAATCAGAAGGTAAACGTGTTATTAACGACCGAAGTTGAGAATTAAATTGTATGATTTTTAGGGTCGTTACAACAATGACATAATAATTCAATAAAACAAGTTCAAGGATAAATTTTAAAGATTTATAATTTAATTTATCTAGAAATCAATAATGTCCAAATTCTCAACATGATACTGCTTTGTAGAGTAAAATTCAAGAATAATATTCATGTACCAAAAATAATTTGGACAGAAAAGAAATATATTTTTCAGCTAAATAGTACCCCGTGAATAGTACTTCGGGAATAGTACCCCGTGAATAGTACCCCGACACGAAAAGTGTCTCGAATACCCGAGTGAATGATACCAGAGTGGATAGTAATCGGGTGAATAGTAACCCATGAATAGTAACTCATGAATAGTACTCCGGCATGAAAAGTACCCAGAATACCCGAGTGAATAATACCAGAGTGAATAGTAATCGGGTGAATAGTAACCCATGAATAGTAACTCGTAAAAAAATACCAAAGAAAATGATATTCCATGACGAGTAAAAAAGAAATGATATCTCAGATGAGTATAATAGAATATACGAAACTACAAATGGATTTTCACCCGCCATGAGGTAATCCACGTAGACGATCATTTCCACAATTTAATAAAGAATGAATACAAAGGATCATTCACCATGCATGAAGTAATCCACATAGACAGGTTATTTCAACAGAATAATATAGAATGGAATAACAGAAGAATTCACCATGCATGCGATAGATCGCATTACATGTGTTATTCCCAGCAGTAATAATAAATAATGGAACCGAATCATGCGTAATACGCATTTAATCCGCACGAATATTCCAACGTAATAATAAAGAATGGAACCGTGTCATGTGTAATCATGACGCATGACGATATTCCAACGTAATAATAAAGAATGGAATAACAACGAATTCACCGTGCATGCGATAGAAACGCATGCATGTGTTATTCCAATAAAATAATAAAGAATGGAATAAAGAAGAATTTCACCATGTATGCGGTGCCTTACATTATGAGCGTTATTCCAACATAATAATAAAGAATGGAATAACAACCCTTACGAGTATTGAAAGAAAATAACTCTCTTCATGAATACAAAGAATAATACCCTTACCTTAAAGAAAACCGAATCTTTGGAATAAAGAGGTAGCGACTTCTCTTCTTCTTTCTCTCTATAATTTCTCTTTATAATAATTGCTCTATAGCTTTAGTAAATTGGTGGGAAATGAAGGAAGAATGAGCTTCTATTTATAGGAAAATATAGTTTCGATAATTAAACGTTTTGGGGCTCAAAATATTATAGTATAATACCTTCCTCTTTTTTTTCATTTTTAATTTAGTCCTGCAAGTATTATCAAACTTGCACCACCTCCCCTAATAGTAAATCATGTGAATCAATAGTAAATCATATGACTCAATAGTTCCAAATATGTGAAAATACGAATTACAGTATAGTACCTCTATCTATACCTCCATTTTTAACTTAGTCATGAAAGTATTATCAATCTTGCACCATCTCCCCTAATAGTAAATGAATGTGAATCAATAGTACACACATGTGAACAAATAGTTATAATCATGTGAATCAATAGCAATTAATTGCTCATTTATCCAATTAATTACCCGATTGGTCAGTATAACTTCCAGACATCAATTATTATCGAAATAAATGTCGATTTCCACTAATACTAATAATTCCCACACAATGGAATTATCAATTTCATATTTAATCAACACGAACTTATTCATCATTAATATTATAACTCACAATATTTAACAACCAGGTCGTTCCCAGGAAAGAGGGGGCTTTTCAATAAGGATTTCTCCTTATCAAGCCGCAATTAGGTGACCAAACCTCTCCTCGATGTAACTTCTGAGACATTGTCAATATTGCAAATAATAATATGAATAACTTTGTCGTCTCAATTATTGATTTAATAATATAACATATTATGTAGATGATACTGTGACAATAATTGAATCAATATAATGAGAGATATGATGCAAAGAATTATCGTAGTAATAATTGAGTATAACCGAGTGACTTCTTACGTAAACATCAATAATCAATACCGCTGTGCTACTATGCAACCACGCATATTACTGTACTTTTACTACCGGGTAGTTCAACAGTTTTAACGGTAACACTTTTGTCGTTATTTTTATAAAATGATAATTCTGTCGTTTTCTAACTACGAAAATACTTCCATTGTGGGGTCCACCAATGATTGTCGTTGCATTTATGATATTCCCCGTAAAAAATATTCCCCGACCAATCGAATATTATATAACAACTTACTTACTTTGCAAAATTTATAAATATTACCCACAACTATAACATTATATCAAATCCACACCATAATATTCAAAAAAATATTTCGAGAAATTTAAATATTTATTCATAAAATTTGGGGTCTCACAATCTCCCCTCCTTATGAAATTTCACCCTCGAAATTTATGTACGTACCTGGTATGCCGTAGAGATGAGGATACCTTGACTTCATTTCAGATTCTAACTCTTTAGTTATAACCTTTGAGTGTTGAATACAATCCTTCTTATCCAAGAATTTAACACGTATCTCCTCATACGTTAAATCTTCTGCTATCTCGTCTAGTTCCAATTCAATAATGTGGTTCGGGTCATCCACATATTTACGTAACATCGATACGTAAAAAAAATGTTATGAACGCGCGACATACTTGGCTGTAAAGCGATTCTGTAGGCCATAGTTCCTACTAGATCGAGGATTTCAAATAGACCAATAAAATCAAGGGTTGAGATTACCTCTCTTCATCGAGTCTTACTTCTAGAATAACGCCCTCTTGAACCTTCTTCTTCACATTCATCAGCTCCGGGTGTGTAGCTTGAGCGGCTTTAACTTTATCGATTAAAGTCGATTCTACTCGTATATTCGTTATCTTCACATGGGTCCCTAGAGTCTTTAACTCTATCTTCATCATTTGTAAGTTATACGAAATGGGTTTTTGTGTTAACAACGTCACACTCGTAACCGCATACGATCTTCTACTCAACACATCAGCTACCACGTTCGCTTTCCCACGATGGTATTGAATGGTATAATCATAATCTTCAACAGCTTGACCCAACGTCTTTAGCGCATAATACGTTCGTTCTAGATGAAGAAATATTTAAGGGTTTTAGAAATGGATTTTGTATTGGGGTCAATACAAAATTCAATTTCACACTCTGGGGTAGGCCAGGAAGTTCTTCGAGAATACGTAAGGAAATTTATTAACGATAGAAAAACAAAACTGTGACTCTCATCCAAGACTTGGATAGCACGTCACATTGATACCTATCAACTTGCCATCGTCATTCACGGTGTCCCCTACGGATAGTCTAGCTTCGGTGTATTCCAAGACTTGGAAGTCACAAGCGAAAGGCTCGGGGCTCTTTACTTATGGCTTGATATGATAATGATTGACTTTAGTGGTTTGGTTGCTTGAATTCGCATAACAAGTTGGTTAGGAATATGAAAGCTAACAACCTTACGAAAAGCATGATGAGTAGTTAACCAATCAATTCCTAAAATCGCATCAAAGGCCAATATTTTCAAAGAGATAAGATCGACAGGTAACGTGAAAGTGTCGATTTAAATCAAACATGATTTATAAATAGTGGAGGTAACGAAGGTTTTTGCTAACAAAGTTTCAATCGATAAGTCAAAGTCTAACTTCTCTAGAGTTAAATTTAAACGTTGAGCGCAAGCAAGAGAGATAAAAGAATGGGTAGAACCGGTATTTAATAAGGTATAAACTTTGCAAGAATTTATAATTAACTAACCCGTGCTAACTTCGTTCGGGTCACTCGCTTTTTGAGAAGTCACGAAAAATGCCCTTCCTGAAACCACCGACTTTGTTTTGTCCGTATCCGCCTTTGGTGCCACCGTCCCAGCAGGACTTGACTTTGGTGCACGACAAAATTAGGCTAGGTGACCTTCTTTTCCACAATTGTAACATGCTTTGATCGCATCACGCAGCTTGACCGATATGTCCTCCCTCCGCATTTGAAGCATATAATTGGTGGTCGTTTCTCCTTCCTTGAAAACGGTGTTGGTGCCGCTTATCTTTCCATCGTCGTTTGAACCTTCTCTTCTTGAAATTTCCACTCCTATTATCTTAGCCATGATTACCACCGAAGTGGTTACCATTCTTGGCATGATAATTTCCCCACGATGGTTATCATTGTTCGAATGGTCAAGTACCACCGATAATGATTATTATCGTGTTGTTGGTCGTTGCATTTTGGTTGTGCTGACTCATTATCGCACTCCAATAACTGAGCCCTATTCACAACATCTGAATATATACAAGGCTTATGAGAAATGAGGTATTGACGTATATCGGGTTTCAAACCTCTTAGAAACATTCGCGTCATTCACTCCTCATTATATACCAAATGGGATGCAAACCGGGATAACTCCGCAAATTTAGCCTCGTATTGCGACACGATCATATTGTTTTGCACCAACTTGATAAACACTACCTCCTTCATGTGACGAATACTTTCAGGAAAGTACTTGTCGTTGAACAACTCTAGGAACTTCTCCCAAGACATCTTGAGTGCGTCCAGTCAGTACGCTTTTACTGATTCCCACCAATGAATCTGCCTTCACGCAACATAAAGGTGGCAAAGGAACCTTTTGCTCTCTGAGCATCCCAAGACATCAAATATCTTGGTGATCTCGCTTTAACCACGCCTCCGCCTTTAGTGGTTCTGCTTTCCCAAAACTCCGGGGTCCCAGCCTCCTGAATCGCTTAGCAGTGACCGACCGTGGGTTGCCATTATTTCCACCTATATTTTGAATGAAGTCTCTCTTACCGATGTTACATGAATTGCATAAAGCCTCCGAACATCCCATCGCTCATCATTTGATCGGTGTTGTTATTTTCCGAGGATTATTGTCTTCATGTTGCACATTATCCTCGGTATTGATCGCAGACTCAACGGTCTCATGTGCTTCATTGTTGATCTCAACATTTTCGATGCCATTTTCAAACACTGTCACAAAAAAGGGTTAATTGACATATCACATATTATCCCTATACTCTGACCGACCAATTAAATACCAAATAAACTTAGGTAGGTCATACTAGCGAAGGAATTCCCCGTCTCTCCCCTCCTAGTTCTTGTCTCACATCTCAACCAGGGATCATATCCCTAAGCTTTGATACCAACTGTGACGCCCCCAAAACAGGTATACATCACCCATCTTGAGTCGCCAGATACATGGTACATAAATTCAAATACAACTTAATTATACAACAATGTAAAAATACTGACAAAAACATAGTCGAGTTTAAACAAGAATATTGTCATCTAGACAATATCCACACTCAGTGGTGTCCTCATTATAATTATTATCACATTATTCCGTAGAATAGTGAGGAATAATAAAGCCATTTATCCTGGACCATCACTCCATTCCCCGACTCGTCCCAACTATATTCTCATTTCAAGAAGAGAGAACAATGAAAGAAAGGGTGAGCTCAACTAGCCCAAAGAAGAAATATTATGACTAAGATAATGCGAATAAATTATCCTTAGCCTTCAACAATATAACAACCGATAGAATACAATAGACAACAAGTTTTAGATCAACAATCGCAGCTGAAAATAAGCAATCCATTAGAAGAGTCAAGTAGAGCATAAAATCTACTATCTTCTATGATTTAAAAAGTTTTTCATCAACTTTATCGCTGAGACTCAGCTTAAAAAGATAAACCACATCATCGAATCATCCCTGCATCATGGCTAATGATATTCATTAAATCATCAATGGTCATGACTATACCGAATAATCCCTGGTCATAATCATACCAAAAATTGTCCATCAATGCACTACAGGCCAATGAAGACTTTTACCACATCATTCGTCACATTACGGTCATGATTATACCGAATAATCCCTGGTCATAATCATACCAAGTTCATCTATGCACGTAAGCTAAAGATGACTTTAATCACAATATAAGCATGAGGATGATGACAATGACATAATAATTCAATAAAACAAGTTCAAGGATAAATTTTAAAGATTTATAATTTAATTTATCTAGAAATCAATAACGTCCAAATTGTCAACATTATACTGCTTTGTAGAGCAAAATTCAAGAATAATATTCATGTACCAAAAATAATTTGGACAGAAAAGAAATATATTTTTCTGGTGAATAGTACTCCGTGAATAGTACTTTGGGAATAGTACCCCGTGAATAGTACCCCAACACGAAAAGTGTCCCGAATACTCGAGTGAATGATACCAGAGTAAATAGTAATCGGATGAATAGTAACCCGTGAATAGTAACTCATGAATAGTATTCCAGAAAGAAAAGTATCCCGAATACCCGAGTGAATAATACCAGAGTGAATAGTAATCGGGTGAATAGTAACCCATGAATAGTAACTCATTAAAAAATACCAAAGAAAATGATATTCCATGATTTAGTACAAATGAAATGATATCTCGGATTTAGTATAATAGAATATACTAAATCGTAAAAATGGATTTTCACTCACCATGCGTGCAGAATCCACGCAGATGATCATTTCCACAATTTAATAAAGAATGAATACAAAGGATCATTCACCATGCATGCAGTAATCCACATAGACAAAGTTATTCCAATGTAATAATAAAGAATGGAATAACAGGAGAATTCACCATGCATACGATAGACGCGCATGCATGTGTTATTCCCAACAAAATAATAAAGAATGGAACCAGTCATGCGAATCCTCACGTGCATGTGATATTCCAAATGTAATAATAAAGAATGGAACCAGTCACGCATAATCCGCATGCAGAGGATATTCAAACAGAGTAATAAAGAATGGAATAACAACAAATTCACCAGCATGCGATACACCATTACATGCATGTTTATTCCAATGTAATAATAAAGAATGGAATAACATGAAGAATTTCACCATGTATGCGGTATTTCAGATGAGACAAAGTTATTCCAACATAATAATAAAGAATGGAATAACAACCCTTACGAGTATTGAAAAAAAATAACTCTCTTCATGAATACGAAAGAATAATACCCCTTACCTTAGAAGAAAACTGGATACTGGAATAGAAAGCTAGCAGACTTCTCTTCTTCTTTCTTTTTATAATTTCTCTCTATAATAATTGCTCTATAGCTTTAGTGAATTGGTGAGAAATGAAGGAAGAATGAGCTTCTATTTATAGGAAAATATTGTTTCAATAATTGCACATTTTGGGGCTCGAAATATTACAGTATAATACCTTCCTCTTTTTTTTCATTTTAATTTAGTCCTGCAAGTATTATCAAACTTGCACCACCTCCCCTAATAGTAAATCATGTGAATCAATAGTAAATCATGTGACTCAATAGTTCCAAACATGTGAAAATACGAATTACAATATAGTACCTCCATCTATACCTCCATTTTTAACTTAGTCATGCAAGTATTATCAATCTTGCACCATCTCCCCTAATAGTAAATGAATGTGAATCAATAGTACACACATGTGAACAAATAATTATAATCATGTGAATCAATAGCAATTAATTGCTCATTTATTCGATTAATTACCCAATTGGTCAGTATAACTTCCAGACATCAATTATTATCGAAATAAATGTCGATTTCCACTAATACTAATAATTCCCACACAATGGAATTATCAATTTCATCTTTAATCAACACGAACTTATTCATCATTAATATTATAACTCACAATATTTAACAACCAGGTCGTTCCCAAAAAAGAGGGGGCTTTCTAATAAGAATTTCTCCTTATTGGCGCGCAATTAGGTGACCAAACATCTCCTTGATAAAACTTCTAGACATTGTCAATATTGAAAATAATAATATGAATAATTTTGTCGTCTCAATTATTGATTTAATAATATAACATATTATACAGATGATACTGTGACAATAATTGAATCAATAATATGAGAGATATGATGCAGCAATTACTAGCAATAATTGAGTATAAGTGAGTGACTTCTTACGTAAGCATCAATAATTAATACCGTGTGCTACTATGCAACCACGCCAGATTCATCGTATTTTTACTACCGGGTAGTTCAACAGTTTTAACGGTAACACTTTCGCCGTTATTTTTATAAAATGATAATTCTGTCATTTTCTAACTACGACAATACTTCCATTGTGGGGTCCACCAATGATTATGTCGTCGAACGAATATTCCCTGACCAATCGAATATTATATAACAACTTGCTTACTTTGCAAAATTTATAAATATTACCCACAACTATAACATTATATCAAATCCGCACCATAATATTCAAAAAAATATTTTGAAAAATTTAAATCTTTATTCATAAAATTTGGGGTCTCACACTGGACATTCATTTCAGATAAACAAACGGTATAAACATCTATCCATTTTATATATATATATATATATATATATATATATTGTACTCCATCATTTATTACATTGATTGCATGTTTCTGATAAATTACCTTTTTTGTCCCCAGGGTTTGATTAATGCTTTAGAAGATGTGGTCCCAGGTGCTGAACACAGACATTGTGTTATGCATTTATATAAGAACTTTTTGGCAAAAACATAAAGGCTCTGGATTAAGAAAATTGGTTTAGAATGCTGCCAAAGCTACAAATCCTTATATCTTTCAAAAGTCAATGAAGGTGTTAAAAAAGGAAGATAAGAGTGCATATGAATGGTTAACTCCTAAGCCAACTGGTCAGTGGAGTAGGTCTCATTTTCAGACCATATGCAAAAGTGACATGTATGTTAATAACCATTGTAAGGTATTTAATAGCAAAATTCTTAAGGCTAGAATGAAACCAGTAATAGGGTGTCTAGAAGGACTTAAATTATATTGCATGAATAGGATTGTTAAAATAAGAGAAATGATGTTGAAACAAAATGGTGTAGTATGCCCTAGAATAGCTAAAAAGGTAAAAAAAAAATGGAAAGGTCAGGTAGGGGGTGGATTGCCATTGTGGTCAGCTGGTGATGGGAGGTTTACAGTGACTATGACTTCTATAGACACTCGAAACTTTGTTTTCCTATTACTAACTATGAAGGAGGATAAAAACATCTTTTTTACACTCTAGAGATAACCCTGGAGGACCACAACATCAGTTTCCAAACCCGGAGATAACCCCGGGACATAAGTTTCAACCATGGGAGATCCAGTTTCTAACCTCGGAGATAACCCCGGGAAATCCAGTTTCCAACCCCAGAGATAACCCTGGGGGATCCAGTTCAAAAGCCAGAAGTTAACCCCGAGAGGTTAAGCCAACCTTAGCGATAACCCTAAGGACAGTCAAAGTCAATAGCATGCCAATCTCAGAGATAACCCTGGGAAAAGACTACTACAATTGCGCTAAAGTCGGAGACAACCCTGGGAAGGGCAAAATGGTCATTTTACCAACTCAACTTCAACTCAAATCAAATCAACTCATTTTAACTCAAACTGCTTCAAAAGAAGTCCCACAAGAACCATATTTTAACTTCTGAGTGTAAACTACACAAAATAGCTCAATGGACTGCCTGTGGAGACCCGGTTCGAGCGAACAACGCATCGTTTGAGTGCATTTACTTTGAGACAACGGGACCCACAATGCTCGGGGTAGCCCGGACTGCTTCCGTGGGTTGACCCGCGACACTTTTGGTCTATAAATAAACCCCCCATCAGCCATAAAATATAAGAAAAAAAGGTAAAAAATAGAGAAAACTCTGTCTATTTCAGCCGGTAACCTCTTCTAGAGTGCTCCAAACTAAGTGATTCTTCTTTCTAAACACTTGTAAGCTCGTGTTTTGTAATATACTGAAGTTTAACCGATGGAAACCGAGTTTTCAAGTCTTAAAAGCTATCTGAAGTCTTCTTGGCAGCCCATTGTAAGATATTTCAGATTTTTAAGCTTTCTACTAATATATATTTATATATATATATATATATTTGTCGCTTTTATATAAATATCTTCTTTAACTGCATTCATAATGTAGATATTTAATTTTTCAACCTGCGAGCTAGATTTGCCTAAATCTGGCTATTTCTAACTTTGACCGGTTCAAAGGTAACTAAACTGGAACCGTTGAAGCTGGAATGGTTTAGATTTACTCAAATTTAGTTTTTTTTTTTTCTAGCTTTTGTATATATCACTCTTTCATGTAAGCCTAGGAATCATGTGATCACAGATTTAGCCTCTGAATCTAGATTCGGTTCCCGTGATGGACATTTTGCAGGTACAACTAGCTTGTAAATTATCTACAGTGTCTGGATATCCTTAGATGGATTTCATGCCCATAAGGAGTTTGACACTGCTATGTATCTTATTTTCTCGAAGATGCCTCGCATCTCAAAAATAAAAGCAATCAAGCCGAACACATAATAAAATGGAAGTATCAAATGCCTCAATTACTATTGAGCATAAGGGTTTGAAAAACCTATTTTCCAAAACTTAACTGTTATATCTTGTTAAAATTGAACTTTTATACAAAAGTCAAACCCTTTGTATATAGGTGCAAACGAGACATTGTACTACTTCCAGACAATTGCACATAGGCCCTACACACACATACACGCAGATAAAAGTTAATGAAAAGTGGTTGTAACTGTGTTATCACAGAAGTCGGGGGGGGGGGCTTGTAAGACCCCAAATTTTATGAAATGAAAGTATTCAATTTTTTTATAATTATTATTCTATTTAGTAAATGGTTAAATTGATAAAAGTTTAAAGTTAAGGGTGATATGTGAAAATTTTTGCAAAGTAAGCAAGTTGTCATAAAATATTCGTTGTGTCGGGGAATATTCGTTTGGTCGGAGAATATTCATTTTAACAGGGAATATTCGTATGATGGAACAATTATTGGTGGACCCCACAATAGAATTACTTTCGAAATGAGAAAACGACAAAAATATCTTTTTATGAAAATAACGGCGAAAGTTTTACAGTTAGATTGTTGAAATATCCAGTGGTAAAAGTACAGTAATACGCGTGGTTGCATAGTAGCACACGGTATTGATTATTGATACTTACGTGAGAAGTCACTCAGTTATACTCAATTATTGCTACAGTAATTGCTGTATAATATCTCTCATATTATTGATTCAATTATTGTCACAGTATCATCTGCGTAATATTTTATATTTTTAAATCAATAATTGATACGACAAAGTTATTCATATTATTATTTACAATATTGACGATGTCTAAAAAGTTTTGTCGAGGAAAGGGGTTTGATCACCTAATTGCGCGCCAATAT
The DNA here is from genome assembly GCA_020205615.1 of Panax quinquefolius. Classification (NCBI taxonomy): domain Eukaryota; kingdom Viridiplantae; phylum Streptophyta; class Magnoliopsida; order Apiales; family Araliaceae; genus Panax; species Panax quinquefolius. The sequence goes on from CM035173.1 coordinate 86,752,450, forward strand.
AGAGAAATCCTTATCGGAAAGCCTCCTCTTTCTTGGGAATGATCTGGTTGTTAAATATTATGAGTTATAATATTAATGATGAATAAGTTCGTGTTTATTAAAGATGAAATTGATAGTTCCATTATGTTGGGATTATTAGTGTTAGTGGAAATCGATATTTATTTCGATAATAATTGATTTTTGGAGGTTATATTGACCAATCGGGTAATTAATTGGATAAATGAGCAATTAATTGTTATTAATTCACATGCTCATAACTATTTATTCACATGAATGTACTATTTATTCACATGCATGTACTATTAGGGGAGGTGGTGCAAGATTGATAATACTTGCACGACTAAATTAAAAATAGAGGTATAGATGAAGGTACTATACCGTAACTATTTTTTCACATGTATAGAACTATTTAATCACATGAATGTACTATTGATTCACATGATGTACTATTAGGGGAGGTGGTGCAAGTTTGATAATACTTGCAGGACTAAATTAAAAATGAAGGAAAAGATGAATGTATTATACTGTAATATTTCGAGCCCCAAAACGTGCAATTATCGAAACTATATTTTCCTATAAATAGAAGCTAATTCTTCTTTCATTCTCACCAATTCACTAAGACTCACAAGAGCAATTATAGAGAGAGAAGCTATAGAGAGAAAGAAGAAGAGTATTCTGCTACTTCACTATTGTAGTATCTAGTCTTCTACTAAGGTAATGGGTATTATTTATTTCATATTCTGAAGAGATATTATTTTTCGCATTCGTATGAATATTATTTTCGTTCAATATTCGTAAGGAATATAATTTTCGTTCAATATTCATTGTCTTCGTTTAATATTCGTAAGGAATATTATTTTCGTTCAATATTAGTAAGGGGTATTATTTCTTTCGTATTCGTAAAGGATATTATTTTGTTCAGTATTCATAGGAATAATATTTTCTTCCATACTCTGTAGTATGTGAGTAATATTATTCTGTCTCGTATTCCTAATTATACCCTCATTTTGTTAAAGTATTGCTTCTATACTCCGTGAAATTAGTAGAATATCCTTAAAATTTGCGCTTCATCTAGTATCGTTTCACAAGGATATTTTCTACACATTCTTGTTAAATTTTAAGCTTTTCATGCTGGAGTATTGTTCATGAGTACTATTTATTTATACGGTACTATTCACAAAATACTATTCATGCGTACTATTCACGGGTACTATTCACAAAGTACTATTCATAAAGTACTATTCATGAAGTACTATTCATGAGTACTATTCACAAAGTACTATTCACGGGATACTATTCTCGAAGTACAATTTACGGGGTACTATTCACCCGGGTACTATTCATCCGGAGTACTATTCATAATAAAAATTGAATTCTTTTCGGTCCAAATCATTTTTTATACAATATCATTCTTGAATTTTACTCCACAAAGAAGTATCATGTTGGCAATTTGATCATTATTGAATTCTAGATAAATTAAATTATAAATCTTTAAAAATTTATCATTTGCTTTCTTTTAATTGAATTCTTATATCATTATCATCATCCTCATGCTTATATTGTGATGAAAGTCATCTTTAGCTTACGTGCATAGATGGACTGTTGATTGGTATGATTATAACCAGGGATCATTCGGTATAATCATGACCCGTAATGTTACAAATGATGTGGTAAAAGTCCACATTGGCCTGTAGTGCATTGATGGATAGTTGTTGGTATGATTATGACCTTACATGAATATCCTTGGCCCATAGTGCAGGGATGATTCGATGATGTGATTTATTTATTAAGATGAGTCTCAGCGATAAAGTTGATGAATTTTTTTTTTAAATCATAGAAGATAGTAGATATCATGCTCTACTTGACTCTTCTAATGGATTGCTTGTTTCGCTGCAATTAAACTTGATGTTTATTGTATTTTATCAGTTTAATACTGTTGAAGGTTAATGATAATTTATTCTACATTATCTTAGTCATAATATTTCTTACTGGACTAGTTGAGCTCACCCTTTTGCTTTCATTGTTCTCTTCAGGAAATGAGAATGTAGTCGGGACTAGTCGGGGAACGGAGTGATGGTCTGAGATGGTGTTATAGTAGTCCTCACTATTTTATGAAATAGTATGACAATAAATGTAATGAGGGCTCCATTTGAGTTTGGATATTGTCTAGAGGATAATATTCATGTAAAAACTCAGCTATGTTTTGTCGTATTTTTACACGACAGATGTATTAAAGAAGTTTGTATTTGATTTCTGTACTATGTATTTGGAGACTCAAGATGGGTCATGTATACCTATTTTGGGGGTGTCACAGTGCCTAACACCTTCCCTCCACTTAATCAAGCCCCAGAACCATAACGAATCTCGGTTTCCAAGACCAGTTAAATAGTGTCAAATCATTGGGTCTTTGTGCGAACCTTTTACCGGTTGAGTTGGTGCAACCATTTAAAATTACCAACTGGCAACTCTAAAAGTCAAATCGTCGACATATACATGTCAGACCTTTTCAAACTTGTTTTTTCAAACAAAACTCACCTAAAATGAGAACACCAAAAGACAAGCACATAAAGAGACAAATAAAAATCTCGACGTCGACAACTTCTGGGGGTTATTCATTTGTGGTGGATTTGGGGAATAAAACATGTACTTGTAGGAGGTGGGACTTGTCTGGAATACCTTTTGCTCATGTTGTGTCATGTATTAACAAAATAGGATATGATCCATACACATATGTACATGAGTGTTTAACCAAGGACATGTATTTAAAGGTTTACAGTCACAACATTGAGCCTATAAGGCATAGATCTGAGTGGGATCCTACTGGGATTGAGCCACCTTTGCCACCAGTTAAACATACTCATGTAGGCAGACCTAAAGTTGTTATGAGGAAAAGTAATGATATTCCATAATCAAATCTAGAAGGTACATGTTTGAAGAGGAAAGGAACATCATTGAAATGTGGATTTTACAAGGAATGGGGTCACAATTCAAGAAGGTGTCCTCAAGTAAGTTAAGTGTATATTTTTATTTTTTTGCTTTTTCAAGATCCTATATTGGATTTAATACATTTCATTTTGTCTGTTTTAAGAAACTGAATAAGAAGCCAGATGTGATTTCACAATCTTCATAGGCTCCACAAAGTCAATCATCTCAACATCCTCCAAAGGCTAAGAGGGCTAAAAAGGTTCAAAAGACTTCTCAGGCACATACTCAAGCTTCTCAATCTCCACCAATGACAGCAACATATGAGTCTACAATGCAGTCAGGTGGAATGAATGTTGAGTAAGAGCAGGAGAAAACGAGATGTTCTACAAAGTGGCAAGGTGGAATCCATTATGAGGGTAGCCAAAGAAATGACTCAGATGATATATTACAACCCAAAGAATACACATGGAAGGGAAAAAATGTACAACACTAAGAGACCTAGAAGCTGTAGTAAGATCCAAAAGCGAGAAGATCCAGTTTAGGAAATCAACTAGTGGAGGGCCTACTGCAGATAAATAGTATTGACATGAGATTTTTTTGAATCTTTTTGTTCTTTTTTAGGGTACTAAGCTTATGAATTATTGATGTATGTATCCAGATTAGGGTCTTTTTGGGACCTACTGCAGATAATTGCTCCTAAGCTTATGAATTAGTGATGTATGTATGTTGCCTATGGCCAAGAAGGTGTGGATGAGATTGTAAATTGCAGTGTATGATGCACTTTGTTAATAGGCCTGTTAAGACAATTGTTTTGAATTACCTCTGATTTGTGGAATGTACTGGGAATTAATTACTTAATTGAATGGCAATAGCAGTTCCTGGAAGTTTATAACAGTATGGTTTGTGCATTAATGCAGGGCTTGCTATTATACCAGTATGGTTGGTGCATTAATGGAGGGTGCCTATGAAATGCTCCAAGTATCATAAATTGCACACCAACCATTTTATAGCATATATCATAAATAAGTTGTAAAATTGCAGCAATTCACACATAAAACATCAATAATTCTTGGTTTACAGCATCTTCATTTAAAGATATTGCCCGTAGATTACAACTAATAAATTTCCCATAAAAGATGCCCAACAATTACATTCCAAAAGTGTCTTAATTTCTACCACTATATTGCTAATAATTACAATCCCATAAATTCCATCCCCAGTAATTGCCCACAAAAGCTGTCATATTTAGTCAGATTACTACCAATACATTTACAGCCAAGTTGCAGTTTACAATCCAAGTTCCTTGTTTTCAAGTCTGAAGTCTGGAGGGGTGTTTCATCCTTTGTTGAGATGAACATGAAATAGAAAATCACAACCCAAGTTGCAGTCAACAGACCCTTTGCAAACCTTTCCATAATTCTGCACTCTTTCAGTTTATCTTTCAGAGCTTTGATTTCAACATCCAAATTCTCTAATCTTCTAATTAATCCAGGTATTACTTCCTTTAACGCTCACACATTGGAGGATCAACCCAAGCGAAGAAATTACAACCATCGTGCCCATCTTCACACCAATCTGGACAACCAAGGAATCTTCTACCGGCATTATTTGAGCTTCTCCAAGCCGTCTTCATTTCTGATTTCTTCATACATCAGCAATTTCGATCCATGAGCCCTAATTTTGTTGATCGAATTTCTTGGATTTACAATCTAATCGAGCTGCACGTATACTACTGAATCACTTTGAGCTTTAGTTGTGACGCCCCCAAAACAGGTATACATCACCCATCTTGAGTCGCCAGAAAATACACTATAAAAATCATTTACAACTTCATTTATACAACTGTCATGCAAAAAATACGACTATTTACATGTATCTTGTGAGTTTAAATACAAATACATATACCAACTCTGAATCATGTCACAATTGCACCTTACATAAAGGTACAGTCAAAAACTGTTTTAGAAATTAAAATCTTTTGAAAGTGCTCAAGGAAACCTTCGTACATAGGAGGCCATGAATCTAAGTTATGATAGATATCATATGTCCAGAGAATTATCCTTGGTTGACCCAATAGACCCCAAAGAAGAACGAGAAGATTACTATCATATTCATTCTAATGAGGTGCACTTTTGACGCTGTCAAAGTCGGGTTTCTCATCACCCTATTGTTGTTCGCCAAAATCAATTATTAAGTGACATATAAAATACGACACACACATCTTAGGTCCTCAATACAATTATCTGTTGCATGTTATGCGGTTTTATAATATATTGAGAAACTTCAACAGTCTCGGACCATCCCACTATTTCCTCATTATCCCCATTTCGACCCAATTACACTCTTATTACACGAAAGGAATTCAGAAAGCAAAGGGTGAGCACAACTAACCTAGTAAAGAATATCATGACTAAAGATAATTACATTATCAATAGCTTTCATTAATAATAAATCAGAGATTTAGAACATATGGTAGATATTAAAACTTTTCAACCATAGTTGCAGCGGAACGAGCAATCCATTAGAAGAGTCAAATAGACCATCAGATCTATTATCTTCTCTATATTAAAAGTTCACCAATAATGTTTTATCCCTGTAACGTCAATCAACAATTCATGTCCACAATCATATGAATAACTCATAATCATAATTGTGATTCTGAATTCCTTTTCGCACCCAGGACGAAGATAATTTTTATCACCTATCTTCACCTGAAACATCAAAAATCATGGTTATACCAAATCACAATCCCTGCTCATAATCATACTAATAAATTCATCTTTGCACTATATATGGCCAAAGATATTAATTAACAATTCATCTTTGCACTATAGGCCAAAGACATTCAACTGTATTTTAGAAGAGTCAAGTAGAGCATGATATCTACTATCTTCTACGAATTTAAAAGCTTATTATCAATATTTTATCATTTGAGACTCGACAATAAATAATCCACATCATCGAATCACCCCACGCACTACTGCCAAGGATATTCGTTAATATCACATCCATGAATTATCCATGCACTACGGCCAAGGATATTCATTATTATCACATCCATTAATTAATATTTCATTGATGAGACTCAGCTCAATAATTAATCCACATCATCAATTCATCCCTGCACTATAGGCCAAGGATATTCTTTTAGTATCACGACCACGAATTATCCATGTACTACGGGCCAAAGATAATCCTGTTTTCATCAACGGTCCTGATCATGCCATAAAACAATTCATCTTTGCACCCTTGGCCGAAGAGAATCCATAGTAATAATCATATCAAAAACTGTCCATCAATGCACTACGGCCAATGAGGACTTTTTCCATATCATTTGTAACATTACGGTTAAATGATTATACCGAATAATCCTCGTCATAATCATACCAAGTCCATCTATACACTACAGGTGCACGAGATGACTTTCAACATAATATATACATGAGGATGATATGATGACAATGATATAAGTATTAATCAAACGAAAACAAGGATAAATATTAAAGACTTTAAATTTATCCAAATATTATCATCCACTCATAATCTAATATTATTAATATCATAACAATATTTTAATCACTTCTTAAACTTATAAACAATTTATTTCAATTGTTTACACTTTACCAAATAATGCAATTAATCATTCAAAAATGCCATACTCATAATATTTCATCACCAATGATTAAATCCCTCATTAAAAATATGAATATACCTTATATAGGATTTCCAAGCCATAAAATCCTATTTTCCAACTTTGTTACTTCACATAACATATTTAACTCATATGTTCGTAACTAAACCATTTTCATGAAAAATACCAAAATAGTCCCAAAAATATTTCTTTTCTGGGATTTAGCAGAATATAGTCCCATAATGAACATATATTTTTCTCGGAATCTTTAAAATTCATTTACTATTTTTCAAAAATCAATTTCTAATTAATTCCTTAAGAAATTAGCTACCTCAAGTTTAACTCCAGAAATTCCCAAATCTTGGCAGGATCTTACACATGATAACGTGATCTTTTAGTTTAAATTTCATGGTCATCAGAGTTATAGAACTCCGGTTATAGCGTTTTTCGTCGGAAAAACCTAAATATTGAAATGGTCATAACTTGCTCATTTTAAGTCAGAATGAGCTCATTTTTGGACAGGAGGTACCTTATACTACATACTTTCATGTCCCAAAAGGCCCGAATTTTTCTCACAAATTAAGTGGCGAAAAAATTTCCCTTTAAAGTTTCTCAGGCGTTAGCATTTTCCTCTTTTACGACTTTGGAATCTTTTGCTAAAAACAGTCCACACGAAAATCTACAACACTTTTTCCAGTGATTCTACTTGGAGATGCTACAAAACTCATAGATCTAACTCTAGAACTTGCCACACTCAAAAATTCAAAATATAATAGGAGATATGGCCAATTGAATTTCATGTTCCATTTTCACCAAAATCTGATTTTCAACTCTTTGTGATTTCTAAGAAACTTTCATGTTTTCTCATAATAACCAACATAACTCATCATAACACTTACTAATACTTCATATACCCATGATTTTCATCTGTCCAATGCCTTTATTATGACTCTCATCATAATCAATGTAAACAGATCATTTCCATAATTTAATAAGGAATGAATACAAAAGATTATTCACCATGCATGTGGTAATCCACATAGACAGTTTATTCCAACAGAATAATAAAGAATGGAATAACAGAAGAATTCACCATGCATGCGATAGAGACCGCACAGACAGGTTATTCCCAACCGAATAATAAATGATGGAACCTGGTTTAGTGTAAACACACAGACAGGATATCCGACAGAATAATAAATGCAGAATAATAAATAATGGAACCAGGTCCGACGTAAAACGCACAAACAGGATATTCTGACAGAATAATAAATGCAGAGTAATAAATAATGGAACCAAGTCCGGCATAAAATGCACAGACAGGATATTCTGACAGAATAATAAATAATGGAATAATAAAAGAATTTCACCATGTATGCGGTATTTCGCATAAACAGGTTATTCCAACATAATAATGAAGAATGGAATAATAGAAGAATTTCACCATGTATGCGGTATTTCACATAAATAGGTTATTCCAACATAATAATGAAGAATAGAATAATAGAAGAATTTCACAATGTATGCGGTACTTCGCATAAACAGGTTATTCCAACATAATAACAAAGAATGGAATAATAGAAGAATTTCACAATGTATGCGGTACTTCGCATAAACAGGTTATTCCAACATAATAACAAAGAATGGAATAACAACTCTTACGAGTATTGAAAGAAAGTAATTCTCTTCATGAATACGAAAGAATAATACCCCTTATAGGTACAACAAATAATATCCCTTACCTTTGAACGAAGAGTATTCCGACCGGTAGAGCGGAAATATACTTGAAGAAAACTTGCACTATCTTTTACGCTCAAAGCTGTCTTAAACTCTAAAGAAATATGCTTGAGATTACAGAAGAAGAACTCTCTCTATAGTTTCTCTCTCTAGAGTTTCAGTGAATTCGTAAGAAATAATGAAGGAATGAGCTTCTATTTATAGAAGAATGGACTGCATAGTAACTAATTCATGAACGGTCCAGATTAATTTACTTTTAATCGGGCGGTCCATATTTAAAGCAAAATCTTTTAAATAAAATATAATATATTCTATTTATAATCTAATAAAACGAATAACTTTATAAAAGTATTCTATTTTATATAAAAAGATTTTTACTATCTGAAACACTATATCACGAGACATATGCAAATACTATGCATAATAAAATATAATATATTCTAATTATTGTCTAATAAAGCAGATAACTTTATAAAAGTATTCATTTTATATAAAAAGATTTTACTATTAGCCTAATAAAACGAATAACTTTATAAAAGTATTCTGTTTTATATAAAAAGCATTTATGTTTTATTACATTAATAATACTAATAAAACAAAACTTCATCATCACTTACTTTGAAAAAATTTCAAATGTCACCCTTAACTTTAAACTTTTATCAATTTAACTATTCACCAAAATAGAAAAATTGAATACTTTTATTTCATAAAATTCGGGGTCTCACAATCTCCCCTCCTTATGAAATTTTGCCCTCGAAATTTACGTACGTACCTGGTATTTTGAAGAGATGAGAATACCTTGCTTTCTTTTCGGATTGTACCTTCCCGATTATTTCTTCTGTATCATGATTTTCCCATTTCTCATCTCCTGTGTTTCAGATATCATTCTAGAATATACTTCAAAACAAAGTTAATTGACATATCACAATTTGTCAATTTATCAAGTAAACAATTTCAGCTTAGGTAAGTCACGCACTAGCGAAGTATATTACTCGTATCTCCCCTCCTAGTTCTAGACTCATATCTCCGCCAGCGACCATATCCCTAAGCTCTGATACCAACTGTGACTCCCCCAAAACAGGTATACATCACCCATCTTGAGTCGCCAGAAAATACACTATAAAAATCATTTACAACTTCCTTTATACAACTGTCGTGCAAAATACGATGACATGTATACTATGAGTTTAAATACAAATACATATACCAACTCTGAATCATGTCACAATTGCACCTTACATAAAGGTACAGTCAAAAACTGTTTTAAAAATTAAAATCTTTTGAAAGTGCTCAAGAAAACCTTCGTACATAGGAGGCCATAAATCTAAGTTATGATAGATATCATATGTCCAGAGAATTATCCTTGGTTGACCCAATAGACTCCAAAGAAGAACGAGAAGATTACTATCATATTCATTCTAATGAGGTGCACTTTTGACGTCACAAAGTCGGCCCTCATCACCCTATTGTTGTTCGCCAAAATTAATTATTAAGTGACGTATAAAATACGACACATACATCTTAGGTCCTCAATACAATTATCTGTTGCATGTTATGCCGTTTTATAATGTATTGAGAAACTTCAACAGTCTCGGACCATCCCACTATTTCCATGTTATCCCCGCTCGACCCAGCTACACTCTTATTACCTGAAAGGAATTGTGAAGCAAAAGGGTGAGCACAACTAGCCTAGTAAAGAATATCATGACTAAAGATAATTACATTATCAATAGCTTTCATCAATAATAAATCAGAGATTTAGAACATATGGTAGATAATAAAACTTTTCAACCATAGTTGCATTGGAACGAGCAATCCATTAGAAGAGTCAAATAGACCATCAGATCTATTATCTACTCTATATTAAAAGTCCACCAATAATGTTTTATCCCTGTAACGTCAATCAACAATTCATGTCCACAATCATATGAATAACTCATAATCATAATTGTGATTCTGAATTCCTTTTCACACCCAGGACGAAGATAATTTTTATCACCTATCTTCACCTGAAACATCAAAAATCATGGTTATACCAAATCACAATCCCTGCTCATAATCATACTAATAAATTCATCTTTTTACTATATATGGCCAAAGATATTCATTAACAATTCATCTTTGCACTACAGGCCAAAGACATACAACTGTATTTTAGAAGAGTCAAGTAGAGCATGATATCTACTATCTTCTACGAATTTAAAAGCTTATTATCAATATTTTATCACTGAGACTCAGCTTAATAAATAATCCACATCATCGAATCACCCTACTTTTACTGCCAAGGATATTCGTTAATATCACATCCATGAATTATCCATGCACTACGGCCAAGGATATTCATTATTATCACATCCATTAATTAATATTTCATTGCTGAGACTCAGCTCAATAATTAATCCACATCATCAATTCATCCCTGCACTATAGGCCAAGGATATTCTTTTAGTATCACGACCACGAATTATCCATGTACTACGGGCCAAAGATAATCGTGTTTTTCATCAACGGTCCTGATCATGCCATAAAACAATTCATCTTTGCACCCTTGGCCGAAGAGAATCCATAGCCATAATCATACCAAAAATTGTCCATCAATGCACTACGGCCAATGAGGACTTTTTTCACATCATTTGTAACATTGCGGTCATAATTATACCAAATAATCCATGGTCATAATCATACCAAGTCCATCTATGCACTACAGGCCACAGATGACTTTCAACATAATATATACATGAGGATGATATGATGACAATGATATAAGTATTAATCAAACGAAAACAAGGATAAATATTAAAGACTTTAAATTTATCCAAATATTATCATCCACTCATAATCTAATATTATTAATATCATAAAAATATTTTAATCACTTCTTAAACTTATAAACAATTTATTTCAATTGTTTACACTTTACCAAATAATGCAATTAATCATTCAAAAATGCCATACTCATAATATTTCATCACCAATGATTAAATCCCTCATTAAAAATATGCATATACCTTATATAGGATTTCCAAGCCATAAAATCCTATTTTCCAACTTTGTTATTTCACATAACATATTTAACTCATATGTTCGTAACTAAACCATTTTCATGAAAAATACCAAAATAGTCCCAAAAATATTTCTTTTCTGGGATTTAGCATAATATAGTCCCATAATAAACATATATTTTTCTCGAAACTTTTAAAATTCATTTACTATTTTTTCAAAAATCAATTTCTAATTAATTCCTTAAGAAATTAGCTACCTCAAGTTTAACTCCAGAAATTCCCAAATCTTGGCAGGATCTTACAAATGTTAACGTGATCTTCCAGTTTAAATTTCATGGTCATCGGAGTTATAGAACTCCGGTTATAGTATTTTTCATTTAAAAAACCTAAATATTGAAATGGTCATAACTTGCTCATTTTAAGTCGGAATGAGCTCATTTTTGGACAGGAGGTACCTTATACTATATAATTTCATGTCCCAAAAGGCCGGAATTTTTCTCACAAATTAAGTGGTCGAAACATTTCTTTAAAAGTTTCAGGCGGTAGAATTTTCCTCTTTTGCGACTTTGGACTCTTTTGCTTAAAAGCAGCATTATACTTAAAATCTACAACACCTTTTCCAGTGATTCTACTTGGAGATGCTACAAAACTCATAGATCTAACTCTAGAACTTGACCACACTCAAAAATTCAAAATATAATAGGAGATATGGCCAATTGAATTTCATGTTCTATTTTTACCAAAATCTGATTTTTCAACTCTTTGTGATTTCTAAGAAACTTTCATGTTTTCTCATAATAACCAACATAACTCATCATAACACTTACTAATACTTCATATACCCATGATTTTCATCTGTCCAATGCTTTTATTATGACTCTCATCATAATCAATGTAAACAGATCATTTCCACAATTTAATATGGAATGAATACAAAGGATTATTCACCATGCATGTGGTAATCCACATAGACAGGTTATTCCAACAGAATAATAAAGAATTGAATAATAGAAGAATTTGCCATGCATGCGATAGAGACCGCACAGACAGGTTATTCCCAACCGAATAATAAATGATGGAACCAGGTCCGGCGTAAACGCACAGACAGGATATTCTGACAAAAATAATAAATACGAAATAATAAATAATGGAACTAGGTTCGACGTAAAACGCACAGACAGGATATTCCGACAGAATAATAAATAATGGAATAATAGAAGATTTTCACCATGTATGCGGTACTTCGCATAAACAGGTTATTCCAACATAATAATGAAGAATGGAATAATAGAAGAATTTCACCATGTATGCGATACTTAAATAAGCAAAGTTATTCCAACATAATAATGAAGAATGGAATAATAGAAGAATTTCACCATGTATCTTGTCAGATTGGCATAAACAAAAGTTATTCCAACATAATAATGAAGAATGGAATAATAGAAGAATTTCACAATGTATGCGGTACTTCGCATAAACAGGTTATTCCAACATAATAACAAAGAATAGAATAATAGAAGAATTTCACAATGTATGCGGTACTTCATAAAACAAGTTATTCCAACATAATAACAAAGAATTGAATAATAGAAGAATTTCACAATGTATGCGGAACTTCGCATAAACAAGTTATTTTAACATAATAACAAAGAATGGAATAACAACTCTTATGAGTATTAAAAGAAAGTAATTCTCTTCATGAATACGAAAGAATAATACCCCTTACAGGTACAATAAATAATATCCCTTACCATTGAACGAAGAGTATTCCGACCGGTAGAGCGGGAATATACTTAAAAAAAACTTGCACTATCTTCTACGCTCAAAGCTGTCTTAAACTCTAAAGAAATATGCTCGAGATTACGAAAGAAGAAGAACTCTCTATAGTTTCTCTCTGTAGTTTCAATTGAATTATTCGAAGAAATAATGAAGGAATGAGCTTCTATTTATAAAAGAATGGGTACGCATAGTAACTAATTCATGAACAGTTCAGATTGATTTACTTTTAATCGAATCATTCCATATTTAAAGCAAAATCTTTTAAATAAAATATAATATATTCTATTTATAATCTAATAAAATGAATAACTTTATAAAAGTATTATGTTTTATATAAAAAGATTTTTACTATGCAAACACCAAAATAGAAAAATTTAAAAAATTTTCAAATGTCACCCTTAACTTTAAACTTTTATTAATTTAACTATTCACCAAAATAGAAAAATTGAATACTTTTATTTCATAAAATTCGGGGTCTCACATTAGTAGCTTGTTCCAGCTCAATGTTAGAGAAGATAAGAAGGAAAAGACTTAAACACCCCTCCAAATCCACACGTGTGCCTTAGCCGGTCACTTTTGATCGGTTAACTGACGAAAGTGTGCTTTCTGTTACGTTTAATTGAAGTTTGGGGTGTACTTAAACACCTTTTTTTCAGTTTGGGGTGTAAAAATTAACATGAATATAAAGTTTGGGGTGCACATTGTCTTTTAGTCTAATTGTAAACCTAAAATCTAACCCCAAATAAGATTTTATTGATGTTTTAAGTTAATTGGGTGAGAAATTTTTAGATCAATTTGGGGTTGGTGTGGGTTAAGGTTTTACTCATTGATGATTAAAATCGATTTGGATGAATTTTTTTTATCGGGGGATGAAACAATGAATTGAAGTCACAATCAATTGATTATGCCACTGCTTTGTAGACATCACATTGCTAACCATAGCTGATGAAGATGAACTGAGTGAAGAGAAAGAGGGAGAGAGACGGTGATGTCATTAAGTTTAATTAATTTTTATTTTTATTTATTAGTTTTAATATTATTATATTATTTTTGTTAATAGTTTACTTATTTTATCATTAAAAGAATAGAGCAACCTGAACTCCCAATCATTTTTGATCGGTTGAGAGTTAGAAGAGTACTTTTTGTTACGTAAATTAAATATTAGGGTACAAATAGGCACATTTAAAAGTTTAAAATGAAACTTCGACATGCCTTAGGGTGCAAAGTGTATTTTAGTCCCTACTTTATTATGAAAACGGGAACATCTTTAACATAGAAAAGAAGGCCAAACGAAACGACAGAGAAAAATTGGGTATATAAATTCATCCCAATCCCAGCAGTTTTAGCTGCTACTGCCCAAGTGTTTACCTCCACTTCTGTTGAGACAGGTATTTTCATGTCTCCCATGTATTTCCTCGCTAAGAACATTATTTGAACGTGTACCCAGCTGGGTTTTTAATACGGACCCGAAATAATTTGTGATTTTTGAATTTTATTCTAGATTTTAATAGATTCAGATTATTATGTGTGGTGTGAACTTTGTACTATTTGTATTTTGACATTTGGATTGTGATTTTGAAAGGGTTTGGAACTTTGGATGGAGATTAAACAGATTTTTGTAGGTAGATATTTCTGACACATTTTATGGAGCATTGGAATTTTGATTTTTGACACATTTTGTTTTGTGACTTTGTCTGATGAATTTTATGCATCCAAATTCTAACCCACCCCTGATATTGCTTGTTGCTATTAGGGAATTCAAATATTCAACAATTTCTTGTTTTTTGTGGTTGTCAATAAATAATGTGCAATTCTTGACTTTGGCTAGTTGAGCTTTTAATAGGGAAATAAAGAGAATATAAGGAGGAACATGTAGTATGGGTGTTCCAATATAGACCAATTTATGAAAAAAGATTTAATCTTTGGGAAATTCAATACATAAGTCTGTGAAGTACATACTGAAATTCAGTTTGACTGGTATGCTTTTTCTTTTTATGTTTTATATATATATATATATATATATATATATATATATATATATATATATATAAGATGATTTTATTAAGAGAGACGGTGTATCTACAGAGGACAACAAGTCAACAAGTCATAACAAAAGAGTTCAAATTCTTAATTTATATCCCTGTTTCTTAATTATTTTGAGACCAAGGATTTGGTCCATTCTTACATGTTAAAAAACCAATCCATTTAAGCATTTACCTTGAGTTTATGTCTCGCGAACCTTCTGGCTCTGGATGATGGTGTAGTGAGCTCTTCCTTAAACTAAAAGAGTTAGTTATTTATATTTGAATTCATTCATGTGTTTTGGAGACAGCGACCTCATACTTGCCCAAACTTTGATAATGAGATTATTTGAATTTGAACTTTTTCATTTGGATTGCTTATGCCTTATAGTCCCTCTTAGCTGAGGATGCTTTTTATCAAAAGCTATTTATGCTATATCAATGTGATATTATTTGTGTTTGAACAAGGAGTAGTATAGAGGAGATTTTATGTAGATGAGATTTCCTAAAATGTGAAATGGATACTAGTATTCTTGACATAACATTTTGGTAAAATGTTAGTTCTGATATTGAGTTCAGTTTTGTATGTTTTTTTTACTCCCGTCCCGTAGAAAAAAATTTATACCTTATATGAAATCTTCAGCCTCTTTAACCAAACTCTGAACTTGCCTCTGGCATTTGGCTGAAACTAATCTTCTCATCTTAGCACTGAAGTTCTTCTCGATTGTTACCCAGAACGCAGATCTCTTCAGTTTGTGGAACTAATACGGGAATTTACGCTACATAGGCTAAATGTGGTATGTTAGGGGTAGCTTTACATGGATGCTTATAGTTAGGAATTCTTTTAGAATCTATGTCAATAAAGTAAAATTTTATGAGAATCTACGTCAATAAAATAAAATTTCATAAAAGTTTTTTAGTTGCATCAACAAGTGATTTTTTCGAAATAATTTAGTGCACATTTGAGTAAAATATTGATTTTTGGTGCTATTAGAGGTAGAAAACAAATAAATATTTGGTATGCTAAATTTAAAGTTTTGGAACATGTTTGGCAATGCAGTACCAATACGTAGTTCGTTAGGCTACTAAGACTATTTGCTACATTTGTTCTTCTTTTTTAACTTTTTCATAACAAATGGAACCTCTCTCTCCCATTCCCAAGTTTCATTTTTTTTAATGAGGCTCATATAAATAAGATATGATATCAATGAAGACATAAATACATAGCTTGGCAGTTAAACTTTTTCCCTCAACTTTATAATTTTTGGCCTTTTGGCGTTTACCATTAGTTTTTTAAACTTATGTTGTCAAAGTTATATTATTATTTTTCTTTCTCAAGCTCCTTTATTACTTAAATACTATTGACTATTAAACCTTTAATTTAGTCTTCAACTGTAATTTGAATATTTTTTTAAAGTTTGTTTTAGGCTTATTGTTGCTAATGTAAAATTTTTTTCTAGGCTTATACAGTATTCTAAAATCCCGCTTTAGGCGCTAGGCCCCCCCTTGGGCATACTGTCTAGGTGCTTAGTCCCCCGGTGTGTCTCACTTAGGCCCAGGGTCACAAAAAAATCCCTCAGAAATTAGGTGGGGCCTAAAGCGAAGAGATTTTTTTTATTTTAATAACTATTCAAACTAGATCTTATATATTTATTTTTCTAATGATTTATCATATTCATAATATAGGTTGTAGCATATCAAATCACGACTATAAGAAGTGAACAATATCAAGTCAAAATGGATAATTTTATTATAGTTATAATTTTTGAACTTAAACCAACTTCAAATTATATAAATGATGATACATTTGTAATATTTAGTTGCATTCAATATAATTCTTAAATTTATGTTTAGTTTCTTAAGTTTTAATATTGAATTAAATTCTTAAAATTTTAAATTTTATTATTTAATAGGAATCTTGTTTATGAATAAAAATAATACGTTAAAAATATGTTTGAACTTTGAACAATTGCATGTTTATGTTTGTGTTTGAACTTTGACATTAACAATATGGATATGCATTTGAACTTTAAGCAAATGTCTTTATTATCTTTATTATAGATTGTTTTGCATTATATTATTGTTTTATTTGGATAAATGTAAAATAAAATATTAAAATTGGTTTAAAATAAAAAATCTCATCTAGGCCCCGCCCAGGCCCCCTAGGCGCTAGGCCCCCCGCCTCCCGCCTAGCCCCTTTTAGAACATTGGGCTTATATGACTACTTTAACGTTTAGCTCAAAATTATATGCTTTATTTTCCAATAAACTGGGTTTTCTATGTATACATATGTCATTATTGGGTTTTGCATGTCTTTCTATATCTTAAGATATGATACACAAGGGATTTTCAATACACGATTAGGTTCATGATTGATCACTATGTTACAAAATGGTAATGAAGGAATTTTTGTCTGAGCGAAAAGTTAGTTTTGAACAAGCAAAGAAGAAGCCAATGTCTTCCGGTGCTTTCTTATTGGATTTCCTCACCTGGATCATGAATTTCTTTTTTGAAATTGGAATCTGAAAGGAATCAGCTATATATTCTTAGATTTTGTTGTTGTATATGTTTATGTGGATTTTTAATACTCATCATTTAATATTTATTTAATTTCAGCGAATATGAAGTGGAAGAAAACAAGAATAGCTGATTTCCACTATGATATATTGAAATATATCATGATTTTTGTAGCTAAATCTTCTGACGGGGCTACCAGTTTTGCAAGAGCAATATCCGTGTAAGACATCAGGTTATAGAGTTAGCTATTCAAGTTGAATTTGATCTGTGGTGTGATGCTATTAGTGTTAGCTTCAACCAAAAATTTGATATCTGCTGTGTATTAAATGATCTTTAAACCAAAAACTTCATTTTAATCTTATGTTTCTTATGAATAACCTTGCATTACAGCTCTAAACTTTTTAAGGAGCTTTCTACGGATAAAGACATCTTAAGAGCTGTGGAATTTCCGAATACAATGCTATCTGAAATTAATGGGTCATTTTGGCTGAATAACGGTTTGTTAGTCCAATGTGCGCGTGCTAGAAATTTGTCTGCTTGCAAGATTCTTTTACAGGTATTTTCTGACTCAAGGAACAAATAAATGTTTGTGGTCTTATCTCCATGTTTGAGAGAACTTAGCTCTTTATCTTCAATCATATCATACCTTGAGACCTTGTTATATTTTTTGAGCTCTATCCGTAGTTGGCGATATTCTGTGCAGCATGTTGAAGACTTGTTAGAGTCCGCAAATATAAAACTTGGCGCTTCATCATTGGCATCTACGGTAATCATAATTTTTGATTTTCGATGTCATCATCTTCAGTCTTGTAGTATATCGATCACGTATTAATTCCACTTGCAATCACTGACTTATGCATTAGAGCAGGAGTTGGAGGAGTGGATTGCAATTGTTGACAGGCAAGCATGTACGAGAGCGATGAGTAGACATATTACATCAACCATGGATGTAAGTATACTTCTTATCTGTATATGCCTTGTTTACTTGTGCTTAAAGCTGTAAACGAGCCGAGTCAAGTCGAACTTTGGCTTGTCGAGCTTTGGCTTGCCGAGCTCAAGCTCATTTAGAAGTGAAATGAGCCGAGTCTAGCAGGTCTTTAAATGAGCTTGAGATTTGGTGTACGAATTCGGACCGTTAGGTAAACAGTTGAGCTCAAGCTCACCTTAAGCGAGCCGAGTCTAGTCGAGCTCAACACCAACTCCCTTAAGCGAGCCGAGTCTAGTTGAGCTTAACACCAACTCATTTAACTATATTATGAATATATAATTAGTTAAATGCTAAACAAGTCGGACTTACTCGAGCTGGACACTCCAATTTTTGATCTCGGCTCTTATAACTAGGCGGGCAAAGGAATTTGTTTGAACTCAGCTCGTTTAACTAGCTTGAGTAGAGCTTAGATACTCTTTGCTGTTGTTTTGGGATTAGACATTAGTTGATCCACTTGTGTGGTTCCTAATTAACAACCATGTACATGTAGGTGGTGAAGATGCTTTTAGGTGCTGTTGAAAAGGACATCCGAAAAGCGAATGAGCTCACACTTGCCCTTAATTCTGGTGTGAAGAGCTGTTAGTTTAGGTTCGCTTGTCGGCTGAAATTAGTATCATTATTTCATCTTTTGCTTGTAGTAGTATATCAACCAACTTATATAGTTGTGCTGTTGCAATATATATCAGTTCACTCTCTTGTAACAGAGAATTTTGGTAGAGAATATGCTATAAAATTGTAATTGCTATCATTTTTCTTCTCCCTAGCCTTACACTTGCCCTTTTCTTTTGTATTTATGAGTGGGGAAGGAGATTTCAGTTTTGTAACATTGGGACATGGGAGCACACAAGGTAGCCAATGTAGGCTTTGCAATGAAGAGGTTTTCAGTATAGTGATATAATGACATTTTACTGTTAATAAAATTAGTGAATTAACAAAACTATCCATAAAATATAAAGAGGCAATATGTTGATATTATTTTGTTTTCTTGAAAGATTTGCATCCCTTAATTCTATTTTTTTTTTTGGGTTATAAAATTTCTTAGTTACTAAACAACTTTCATCCTTGCTAATAATTTTCTAATACATCTTACTTGATATCCACAAGATTCACATTTGGCTCTAAATTTGGTTTTGCTGAGCCACTTGGTTAAATTGTTTCTAAGCTTAGCGGCACAATAAAATCATACACAAGATGCTCATTTGGTTATACTAGTGTGCATTGCCTATAATCTTTTTTTAATATGTTAGGGAGTCCATTAGAGTGTTCTAGATTTATTATTGTGATTGATTTTTAAATATTATTGAAATTTTAGAGGAAGGTTCTAAATTGTCAATCATAGTCTTCCATTAGATTTTAATTTTAGCCACTGGTTGTATGGCTGACCACTGGTTGTATAGTCCAAGGTTATATAAAAGGATGTTGCTCATTTATAAATCATAAAAGCAAAGTTGTAATTATGTTGAAATTATTCTTTTTGTAATAAAAAATTAAGTGAAAGGGAAAAAAGTTTTGGATGTCTATATTTGCTATTTAAGAAAAAGATTGTATCATGCATGTTTTAGAATGTTATTACTGGTTTGCATTTCAATACTTTAAAGATTTTTGATATGTGATTTTGAGGAGTTCTGTTATAGCTACTGCTTCTATTTATTAAATCTTCATAGGACATGCATCAAAATTTTCATTTGCTGTTTTTGTTTTTGTGTTAATTGATACTCCCTCCATCCCGTATTAAACGTCATAATTTTTTTTAAGATGTTCTACAATAAATGTCCTATTTTTATATTAGTAACTATTTTTATCTTATTTTTCCACTTATACCTTTATAATCTTTTTAGTCAACTTTTGTTGAAAAACTTAAGAAATGATAAAAAGATTTACATTGGGAAGTAATTTATTGTAATATTTTCTCTCTCATATTATCATTATAACATTTCTTTTATTTAATGTGAGAATAACAACAAAAATGATAAAGTTATTAGAAATATACTTATTGGAATGTGAGAATAACAATAAAAATGATTTAGAGAATTGATTTATGTGGGAACTAGCAAGTAATAATTAATGTTGGGGTCATTAAAAAGTGACTGAATACTTCAATTAAAAAGTAATTTAGAAAGGCAATTTAGGTAAAAAAAAAATATATTATTAATTAGCGTGTCGAAACTAATTAGGACGTTTAATACGAGACGGAGGGATTACTATTTTTTTGTTGTTTATTTGAGTTTGATTATTACTCCAAGAAAAATCCGGATGATTCCTCCATCCCGAATTATAAACATTCTGATATGACTGTTATGGTCAAATCTGATTTCCTAAAAACTGCATTGACTCCACACTAACAGCACACTGCTCCGTAGAGTGATTTCCTGCACATAGCTCACAAACCCTCGCTACTTGTGAAGTTGTTTGCGATCCCCATGTCTCAATCTTTTTCGTTAATGCAGATAATTGTGCGTATAAAGCTGTCACCGCATCCACTTCTAATTTTCCTGTTATTTTTGGTGGATTGCCCTTTGCCGTAGGCCACTGATAGTTGTTAGCAACCATAGTTTCAAATAACTGGTAAGCGTCCTCGAAATTATTTCCCATAATAGTACCTCCAACCGCTGCATCAATACTTGTTCAAGTGGGACTATGTAATCCATTGTAAAATGTCTGTCCATACAACCATATAGGGATCCCATGATGTGGACACTTGTAGAGCAAATTTTTAAACCTTTATCACGTCTCATACAATGTCTCAGAATCAAGCTGATTGAATGAGGTAATGTCATTCCTCATTTTTGCCGTTTTCGCCAGTGGAAAGAATTTAGCAAGAAACATTTGAGCTAAATTGTTTTAGGTGGTAATTGATCCTAACGGCAAAGAGTGCAACTAACATTTCGCTTTATTGCGAAGTGTAAATGAGAAAAGTCTCAACCTGATTGCTTCATAGGTAACCCCATTAAACTTAAATGTATTGCAGATTTCTGGAAAACTTTACAATGTGCTCATTCGGATCATCATTCGGACCACCCCCAACTGCACTGAATTCTGTAACATCCGAATGGTACCCAGTTTGATCCCGAAACTATTCGCATTGATGGCAGGTCTCTGAATATTAGAGTGAATATCTGTCACTAATAGTGTGGCGTAATTCTTAAATGATTTCTACTCGTCTGCAGCCATGGTTACTTGTGTATCAGTTCCCCCTGCCATTTCTTCTTTTGTCTGTATTTCCTCACTAGTTAACCTTAGTTTTTGGAACTTCCTTTCAATATTGTCTGCGTAAGGCATAAGTTCCTCCTTACTCTTAGTGTGCATATACGACTGAAAAACCTACAAGAAGAAATAAACTAATAAAATAAAAGCGTTTAAATTAAGACTAAATTAATTGTAACTAATAAGAAATTAAATACTAAATACATGTGACGCCCCCAAATCCGGGTTACCTTTACCTCAGACTTGGTGCTCACAATACTATAAGTATTCATTCAACCCTACATATAATAACTTAAACATGTCTTAGATTACAATAATAATCTTAACTTAAATTCCATGTTTTATAGACCTTTACATAACTAAATACCAAAAAATATTATAAAATATAACACTAAAAGGTATTTACAATAACTTCTTAAGTTCAATTAAGTACATGCGCTTAATAATAAATTACTCCACAACCTTGCCTTTTCCTTTTTCTTTCCCTGATAAATGTACCATCGTTCTCGATTTTAACTGAAAACATTATATTCAACGCAAGGGTGAACAAAAGCTTGCTCAACAAGGAAATAAACAGTTGAATATAATGGAACAAGAATAATTATAACAAAAGAAATATAATTCATGAGATACTGATTAAAACAGTTCTTTAAAAGTTTTGAGTTTGAAAATCAGGCTTTTGCAATTAGTAGGATCAAATGACTAGTGAACTTTGTACTAGAATTGACAGTACTAAAACTGCAATCCATGGATACAAATAGCTATTAAAACTGAAATATATCCTAGACTTGTACTTTAGGGGATCATCCTAAGTACCCTATATTGTGCACAACATAACAGTCTAATGACACATTACATGTCTTTCGGAATCATAATGTCCGATATCATGTCTCTATAAAAGGGTTGTTCGTTCACATCATTACATAAGAGTCCGCACCACAACAAAATGGTTTGGAGAACATTAAATGAGATTTTCATGAATGAAGAATATCAATATATCTCAACATTTGTCTAGCCAAAATAATGACATTGACATACACTAAATATCATAAGAATAACTGAATTTGAAATATTATAGTTCAATAAGTTAAATAACTTAAAAAGATAAACTTTTGGGTTGAGTACTTACAACATAAACTCATTTAAAAAAGAAGGTTGATATACTTGCCTATCGCGTCGTTTAAACTTTAATAAAGTATCTTGCCACTGAGTAGCCCACATATATATAGTGTCAGCTTACTTAGTTATCTTATAACACAAAGTCTATATTTATTGATATACATAGCTCAACTATGGTTATTGAAGTAATATTCAATAATTATCATCTATGATACTTACTAACATCAAACAATTATATAAATATTTTATCACAACACATTTTCATAGCTTACAGGGGCGGACCCAACCTCCTAATTCAGTGGGGTCAATTTTTTTTTTTAAAACCTTATGAATAAAATTTATTAACATGAAACACAACTAAATAATTCTCAAATTGTATTCATATCAATTTTAAACTTGAAAATACCACAACTTAATATCAAAATTCATTCCTTATTTGGAACGGAGATACCAAATTACTCCATCAAGCATTAAAGAAGGAAAAAAATCTAAATTTATTTATATACTATCTCTCCCTAAAATTTGTATAAAGAAAAAGAAAATTTATAAGAGTGAGCCAAAGAATGAATTTTTTTAAATAGAAATAATGAGTAAATAGTAAAAGAGAAAGTGACAATAGAAATAAATGTTAGAGATAAAATGTGTATAAAAATTAAAGAGAGAAATCTGAATAAAAATTTAAAATTAAATATAACAAAATTTTAGAGAGGAAATTAATTTAAGGGATGTTATATTCAATATTTATTGTTGTTAAATGTTGGGAAAAAAATACGAAATCAAATAAATTATAATCATAAAAAAGAGTACAATTTTTTTAAAGAAAAAACAAAAAAGTACAATTATTTATTAGTTATACAAGAGAAAAAATAAGATGAATAATTTAATGAAAATATATAGTTGATATTTGATATTTTAATGTGACGCAGTGAAAGTATACAACACATGCACTTAAAATTTTTTTGGTAAATTTATTTGTATATTAATTTGCAAATTAAAGATAAGACATTGTAATTCAATACATTAGTCCCGACTCCCGTGTGACTAAAAACCCTATAATTTAAGAAACCAATTCCTAACCTATAATAAATAGCATCACATCCCGAGGCTAGGAATAGAAAAATACAGCCAAACAAGTCATAAGCCCAAAAGCTCCAAGATTATGTCTATGTGCAGCCAGAAAATTCAAAACAAGATCAACAAATATGAACACATCCCAAGATAGGACCATGACACTAGAAAATTCAGTGGGGGCAGGTGCCCCATCTGCCGCAAGCATGGATCCGCCCTTGTTAGCTTAGTATATATATAGCACTTTTACATTGCTAGCTCACATAGGCACATATCACCTATATAGTTTACATACATCCCAAAGTATACTTGTTTCAGTCCAAACATGACATATTATAGACTTTTGATTATTAAAAACTTTTATTATCACATTTAGTCATGCGAAGACATTTATAAGCTTTAAAACTTTATTTTTACAACACACAAAATATGATTTTTGAGATACTTTCAAGGATTTTTATGAATTTCTATAGTAGCATTTTTAGTCTCTCACATGTTCAATCTTATAGACCCCGTAGCAAAGTATTTTAGTTATAGTTTAGGTCTTTAAAATTATCAAGTTAAGCATTACAAAAACAAACCCCAACTGGGCAATTTTACACATTTTCATTACTTGGCAAAATTATAATTTTAGTTATTTTCTAGGCTACTTTGATAATTTTTATGAATTTTTGTATTAGACTTTTAGACTTGAACTCTGAGCATACTTAAAGACTATATATTAAAGTAATTTTCTACTAGTTTAGGTTCTCAAGCAAGCAATCTAAGCTTTTTGAAACTGGTATCCAAACCAGGTTGTTCACCATAGTTTTTAATTTTTACCAACTTTAGTCAATTCTTTCCAAATTCATTTCTGGCCACTTGGGCTCATTCCAAAACTTGAGTTACTACTAGTTAAGACTAGTTTTAGCATTTTCCTGACCTTGCTATGCATATATATATGGTTTTGACCCTCTAAACCTATCATTTTCAAGCTTTCATATACTAAATTCTCATTTTCTTGTATGTATTAGCATTCCATCACTTGATATAGTCTCACATAAATCTAACTCACTTATTTAAGATGTTAAAAATGATCTTGAAGCAAAGTAACAAAATCTCAAATTTGACACTTAAGAAAACTGTAGAAACTGCAGTTTTAGTGATTTTTCAAGTAAGTTTGGTGATTTGTTTGAATTTATGGGTTAAGTTCTTAGTTCAACCATTTAACACTACTCCTAAACCATACATCAAAGTATTTTAATCAATGTGTAGGTTTCTTATGTTAGGTTTGTAATATTTATGAACGCAATCAAATTGCACAAAGTAAGTGGAAGCATGGAAAAAAAGAGTTTTAAAATTTTACAAACCATATACCCGGATCATCCTTTATGCACAATTATTAATTAAACGAAAATATGAAGAACAAGAATTATTCCCTTGAAGATTCGAGCTTCCTCAGGTACAAGTTCACCTCTAATCCTTTTCGCGTTCAACTTGAATCCACCGGGTTTGGTTTCTTCCTTTGATCAATGTTAGCCATCCAAGTGTTTGGCCTCTAGAGGTGATCCACCAAGGAAGAAGAAAGATTCAAGAAGATGAGTATTTGACAAAACCCTAGTTTTTCTATCTCTCATAGAAAAGGGTGTACTCTCTCAACTATTGGAATTACATCTCTTTGATATATGATATAAGACTCCTTTTATAAAGATATCAGTTAACCCTTTTAATCTAATTAGAAAATAGGGTACTTTTATTATGAATATATGAGAGTACTTTTATTAATTAATTCTCAAACTCCTTTAGGAATTAAATAATAATAATATTATTATTATTAATTTATATTTAAATATTTTCAAAATATTAAATCATAAATATTAAGCTATTTAATTTATTCTATCACCACAAATTAAATTAAATACACTTAACTTATTATTACGATTATGCCATTTACTTTTTAAATAAATATTCTTCCTTTTATGGTGTGACCCTTTAGGTCTCCATATTAAACTGGCTGTGAATAAATCAATTAGAATAATTCTAATCTTATTTAAATAAATAAATTAAACTGTTAATTTATTTAAATAAATAATATTTATTCTATAATAGGGATAAGCCTCCCTAGTGATCAACGACTTTCCAGATATAGATTTCAATATTAATCATAAAAGAACCTTTGAGTAAATAGTTACCGTACAATTCAATCCTTTCACCATACAATGTCCCAATTAAATATAAGACATGAAATTACTGTCAGGTCCTATTTTATTTAATTATATGTATTTCGACTCTTAAATGCACAACTCTAAATAATGCAAATTAGAAACTACTTTCTAATTTCATTATGCCTTGGCCAATGACTACTGAGTTGTCATTTATCGATTGACATAAGACATTTTCTCTTCTTTTACTAGAAGCGGTAGATTCTTTATTGATCATATATTATCTCCATGTACAACTTATTTTACCCAAGCATACCCTTTGATATACCCTAAGAGTCTTAAGGAATAAGTCAAAGTATAATTCATCATATACACAAGATACTATGATGATCTCAAGTCTAAGGATCACTTGTACTACTATCACTACAAGAATTCCTATTGACATGCAAGTAAAACTCCATTATGTAGTCTTTAGCGAGCCACGTTCAGTGTAATTATTCTCCAATAAGCACCTACATACTTGCTTTAGTGTCTCCACACAAATGATCATGAGATCAATCATCCTCATCCAATGAGCAAGCAACATATGTACCAATCTATCCGGATTTATTAATCCCCAATTTAGTAATCCAACGATTGAGAAGTATTTTAGTTTTAAGCTTTCTAAGAATTTAGATCTCATTAGAATGATCATCATCATTATTCTAAAAGCATTGCTTAAAACTATGAGTTTATCACATATTATAAAGCAGCATCATATAGATAATTAAAGGCCTTTAATAAATTAATACTTTTTATTAATAAATGAATAAGATTGTTACAAAGTATATGCTTTATTATCAAACATGATTGGCTTGTGTGCATACTACTTTCATCTTATTCATGTCAGTTAGGCCTCCTATAACAGGGGCTCAAACTAGTCTATTTCTCATTTTTCCCCAAAAATTGATTTTGACACTTTTCTATTTTTTTCCAATTTTGGTTACTTGGATAGTCTAGGCATGTGTATTTTAGTTACTTAAGGCTACTTTTATTAGCACTTCACTTTATTTAATCACCTAGCCAAATTTGACCTATTAAAGCTCACTTTAGGCTTATAAGATAGACCATAACTTGGTTTTCTTGTTAGCTTTTTGTCTTGGCCATGTTTGGGAACCATTACTAGCAATTATTAGCAGCGTTGTATAAGCTCATTACAGTCCATTAAGGTCAGGTACAAAGGATTGCCCAAAACAAACACTTTTGGCCTAAAACATGTTTTTTAACAAGTCTAACACTCAAAATAGTCTAGACTTGGTCTGCTTATCTTTTATAGCTTAATTGAGTCATGTTATTGCTAATAAAACTTTCCTACATGGTCTAGGTATTGTATTTCTTTAGTTAGGTGTTAATTGACACTTAAAGCTTACTTTTTATAGCTTTTGAACATGATTTTTGGACAACACACAATCTAGACCCCAAATAACTTCAACATCATCTTTTAAATGTTATTTATCGACAATGTATGTACACCTCACTGTCTAACAACCTCAGTTGCTAAAATTGGCCATAACAGTCCTCTATTAGGCATAATTTTGGCTACTAACTCACAAATAATCCACATTATGATCCAAGAAACCTTTAGATAATCAAACAACCTTTAAAGCATGATAATAACATAACATTATATCCATTAGCATGCTTGCAACAATCAGCTAACATTCTAACATCAAAAACAGTCCATACAAGGTATTTTAGACATATTTAGTACTAAACCAACATAACAGGCCCCAAGCCTTTAAATACAAGCATTATTACATCATGTATTTGCTATGTAAAATATATTCATGGTTTAAAACTCATAGATGCAATGCCTTAAGCTTTTAATTAAAAACACCCCTCTATAGCCTTTAAATTCCACAAGAAAACATGGTTTAGCAACCTAGTCAAAAAGGATAACATGGTTATACAATCCATAAGCATGAACTAACTTTTTACATGAATAGCCTATATCCAGATGACTTAATAATTTACACATAATAGTCCACAAACAATCCTCTTTCTAGGCTTTAAATTTGCAAGGAAACATGAACTAGTTATATGATTAATAAAGGATGACATAGTCTTGTAACACATGAGAATGGACTAACTATGTACATAACATTCAACATAATTTTCTCTATCCGGTTAGCTCAAGCATTCAACACCTAAATACGTCCATACCCAAGCCTTTTAACTAGCATACTTGTTCACTAAA
This sequence comes from Panax quinquefolius, assembly GCA_020205615.1. Lineage (NCBI taxonomy): Eukaryota > Viridiplantae > Streptophyta > Magnoliopsida > Apiales > Araliaceae > Panax > Panax quinquefolius. The sequence continues at coordinate 86,780,818 of CM035173.1, forward strand.
ATTCAGATATTAAAAGAGGGGTTGAATAAGTGTGGGAACAAACTATGCCAAACTTTTATGTAGTGTTAAAACTTTCTTATCTGAGAATTCGGTTTGCTGAATAGACAATGCAGTATTCTATATTTACAAATTCAGCTTACTGGATTAACAATGCAGTTTGCTATATTATGAATTAGTTTGCTGAATTGACAATTTTAACAGATTATCATATATAGCAATTTATTGTAAGATTTTTAATAATTATAAGTTTATGCTAATTTATGACCTGAGTTGAATTGATTAATATTATGACGAAGTATATAAATTAATGTATTCAAATTAAAGTATCTAATGAGCAATTAACATAAGCATAATCAAACACATGAACACAAAGAATTTTTACATGGTTCAACCCCTAACCTCTACTCTAGTGGTCTAATCCACGTCCAATACCAACTAGTATTGGAGACTCACTTTATTAATCAATATAATACCGTTACACAACAATTTTACAAATTACTCGAACACTTTTGTTTACCTTGTGCACTAATGCAGCCCTTGAGCACCAATACTCACTTGAGCACTTTTGCCCACCTTGTACACTTCTGTACCCCAAGCACCTATGCTTCCTTAAACTTATTTGTAACAAACATAATTGAACCCGAATTAGAAATTTTTTAGACTAGCCTTAGTCTACTCACTATTAAAATAAAATTACAAGTAAAATATATAATGATCAAAGCAATATATAAATCCTAATACAAGACTCAACTAATATGCAATGATCAATATGAAAGATAAGGATATCACCGATTTAAGCGCAAAGAAGAAAGCTAAAAATTTATCAGAATCTTGAATGCACAGTAGCTTGATTAAAACTTCACAATAGCAACACTAAGTACTCCTTCAATATTATGCCTTTTTAATTACTTCACAATTAAAAACTTTGAACAACCCTTATGAGGTATGTGAAAAGAAAGAATTCAGAATAGTTTTCTTAAGTATTCTGCTTGTAGTTGTAGGCACTCGAAATTTTGTATTCCTATTACTAACCTTGCAGGAGGGCAAAATCGTCTTTCGGAGATAACCCTGGAAGTCAAATTAGCTCAATCTCGGAGACAACCCCGAGATACTCAGTTTTCCATCTTGGAGACAACCCCGAGATACTCAGTTCTAGTCCCAGAGATAACCCTGGGAGATTCTGTTCCAACCTCAGAGACAACCCCGAGGGCTGCAATTTCAGTTCCGGAGATAACCCCAGAGAAGTCCGTTCTAATCCGCAGAAGTCAGTTTCAACCTTGGGGACAACCCTGAGGCACTCAGTTCCAACCCCGAAGATAACCCCGGGAGGCCAGGCACACCTCAGAGACAACCCTGAGGACATTCAACACCCACAACAACCCAATCTCATAGATAACCACGAGCACGATCTAAATCTCAATCACCCGAGCCGCGAGATAACCCTGGTGAGGGAAAAAATCATCATTTTGCCACCTCGATGCTACATTCAATCTAGCTCAACATCATTTCATACCACATTCTACACAGAAGTGTCCCACAAGAACTATAGCTCAAATCCTGAGTGACTACTACGCAAGACTGTACACCAGATAGAATTTGAAGACTTAAAAATCTAGTCATGGACTGTTGTCTCTTTTTTAGTTCTAACAAAAGAGCTCTAACTCATACAAGCATACATGTGTCAACAAGTAATACATAATAAGTAGAGTATCGTTCCCACAGAGAAAGTTGTCTAATTTAAACTACTATGCATCAACTAAATCACTATTTTTATATGCTTAAACTAATGCTTATAATTATGATTGCAAATTACTATAAAATCAAATAACAACTAAAATAAGAATAATAACAAAATAAATCAAATCTGAAAATAATGGGATTCTAACTTCATTTAATACTCCATCTAATTACCACCATCATGCAAGATTGTTCACATATCACAGGAAAGTAGCCAAGAGCACTATTGTAGACATAACCATTTTTCAATGCATTATGACCTACTTACACAACATCTACACGCAATAGACACCATATAATCATCAATATAACCAAAATCACTATATGTCTATGTGAAATTGCAACCATATTGAATTTAAGCTCAAGCCCTTATTTAACTCACACGGTGAAACAGTATATGTCTATCTGATTCACGAAATACAAAGCTACACAAAACAGCCCCGTATATGCATGCTATCATGATTAAAATCCATAGCCGCATGTTATTTTTCAATTCCGTACAAGTACCTAAAATGAATGGTGATCAATCATTCATGCATGCAAATCAACCATGATAGAAATCCTCAATGATATGTAAAACAGTCCAGCAGTCAAGCATGCAATTAAACTATATATTAAAATCCGTTAGAATCCCATAATGGAGTTTAGTTCATTACTGAACCAAAAGCCATTATGGGATCAAAGAAAAACATGGAGAATAAACAAACAATTGAAAGAGAAAGGATAGAATCGATCAAACCCAATTGCTAATTATAATCCAATAGTAACGTTCAAATCCTCAATTAAATCCAGCAAAATAACAGTAGTTTTCCACAATGATTGAAAATCCAAAGAAGAAGTAGAAATGATGAAGTTTTGGCTTAGTTCTACGTTGGAAAATCTCCCAAAGTGTAAAACCCTAGTTCCAATATGAAAAACACATAAAACTATTGAATGATACGCCTGACACTAGTCAAAATTATTTTAAAACCCAATTACAAACTCTTAAAATTAAAAATTAAAATAAAACATATCAACAGCTTCAGTTGTCTCGCACGGGTGCGCGCTCCTCCTTGGTAATCCTCGCGCGGGCGTGCGTGTGTCAAGTCTGTGTAATCCGAGTGATTGCGCGGGCGCGTGTGTGTTTGACTCACAGTAGCCGCATGCGGCCTCATGGCTTCAGAACTTAAATTCTAGTTCTGCTCATTGCCATCGATTTGTTCTGCTGCTCATTCCTTTCATGCTGCTCATTCTTTTGTCCACCCATGCTTGGTTTCTTTGCTCCACTAGATCCTTACGCCATGCATCCATTAGCCTCATGCCATCTAACATCACCAAATTATGCCATATCCTGCACTTTTACACCAAAGGAGTTCTCAATACATGCAATGCAAAATAACATGAAATGCAACTAAAAACACACTAAAATGTACTTGAGATGGGCATAGTTCGCGTGAATTGACATCCAATAAGTAGGTATAAAACCCACTTATCAAATACCCCCAAACTTGAACTGTTGCTTGCCCTCAAGCAATGCATAAACCCTAAAACATTAAAAATGCAACTACATGCTATGCTACTAAATCATGATGCAAACAAGTCTCACTTTGTTCCAGCCATAACTGAAATTCAGTCCAAAAATGCCTCAGCGAATTATCCAGATTCAAGAATACAAATTCAAACCGAACTATAGGCATAATATCATACACTCAGATAATTCATAAATGCTATAGAGATGCTATGTGTGTGTTGTGTTTATAAAAACTTGATTTAAGCAAAGAATACACATGCTAAACTACTCAAAACAGAAAATTACAGTCTAAATCAAGACTCATGTATACTTATGCAACAAAGATTGTTTCAACATATCAAGACAAATTAAAGTTCAACAATGGGCTTAACTGCTTTATTGCTACTCACGAGGGCGATTTTCGCTCTTTCCCGTGGTGGTTACTGCTATTTTATTTATTTATTTTTTATTCATTTCACATGACTGCAATGCCTCATTCCATTAGGCAACACTGCTACCAACCTTAGAAGCTTTCAACCAACGACTCCTGCCATCTATGAAAGACCTTAGGCTAGAATCGCTAGGTGTTAAGACACCCTCTACGTGTATTTTACTCAAGTAGCTGTATTCCCCAAAATAAGACTAGCCACGTTATTATTTATTTTTTTTTTTTTTTTATACATGGCATACCCATATTTTCCCAAAGTTTGAATATCAATGTTTTATACGGTCCTAAGTTCACTTTCCACATATTTCTCTTTTAAAACTACATTTTCTATCGAGCAATGCAACACATAATTTTATACCTACAAGCAAATAGAACACTAACAAGGCAAACCGAAAAGCATTTAAACAAAGAATATGAATTTCATCGTGTAAAACATTATAACTCAGTTCATGTTATCCAAAATACTCAAAAATCCTTCAAAATTCACTATCATCATCGGCTAGACAAAATTTTTATAAAGCTAGAACTGTGAGACATGCAAACTAAAAATATACTAACACAAGTAATAATAACTAAAACTTAATTTTTTTTTGTAAATTTTATCTAACACAAAAACATACAAAATTTAAACTAAACATGCAAATACTATATGAACCTAAACTATATATAACTACACTACTATCCTAATACCCCCAAACTTATAATATTCAATGTCCCAGTGAATGAAGGTAAAGGGTAAAGAAAACTCCCCTAATGATCAGCCGCACTACCCTCTTCGGGTGGTGAATCTGGTGGTGGATATGGCACAGCTGTCCCGAACTGAGGCCACTCAAGCGTTGTTCCTTTTAGTGCAAATGCCTCTGCCAAAGACCTCGTCAAACTCATTGCAAATGCTAAAAAATTATCGTACATGGCGTCGACTTTTCGCTCCAACCTTCGGAGCTGCCGATCCCCATGAATAGTGGGTGCTTGCGTTGACGGGCCCGCCTCATCTGTCTGAGTGGACTGCTGTGGTGGCTCTGGGAATGTGGGCTGGAGGATAAATCCTCTTCCTCGTGGTTGTGGTACGCCTCCTGCCCAATCCTCAAATTTCTCAATGGTGGCATGAGTGATGTCCTAGCTCGAGTTTTGTATTTGTTCGTTGTCCCAATGGCATCCCTGATGAGCACATAGCATAGCAACCACTGCCGCGTGTGGAATGCTCCCAGTAGTGCTTCCCCACAGATATCGCAGCATATTCTGATGGATGAGACATCCCACATCAATAAATTTTCTGATAATTATGCCCCATAGAATGATTGCCCTTTTCGCTATGATCTCATGCTGATGAGACGAAGGCATTAGCTTGGCACATATGAACAAATTCCACGCCTTTGCGTATTGATTCAAAGCTACGGCGGGGAATATGCGAGGCTGATTCGTGCCAACTTTATAGGTCCATTTCGTGTCTGGCATGCACAATTCAGCAAGAACCAATTCTAAGTCTGTTTCCATATGTACACCGGCGACCCAATTAGCAGACCCTGTTGGTGGGGTATCAGTAATTCTAAAAATAGCTCTGATGGCGGGTGGTCGGTAATCTATTTCAAAACCACGAACCATAGAGATACTGCTCATGGTGACTTTGGCACTTTCATAGAACTCTCAGACTATACTCATTAGAATGGGCATAGGAGTGGCAGTCAATCCACCCCAGCCTCGTTCGTGAATCATGACATATAATTGACCATCTTGCCCCTCCGGTTTGAAACTGCGCTCCTTGACAAACGTCTTCGCCACAATTCTGTAATACTCCTGCTGGGCTTCCAAATTCAAAAATTTAGTATGGTCCACTACATCCTCCCCTTGACTGCTAGATGCGGACGATGATGAAGAAGAAGAAGATCGTGCGTTCTTAGGACCCATCTGAATTTGATAAAGAATTAGAAGGTTTGCTTGTTACTGAGTGCTAGCAGAAGCTTTGATTTTCCCCACACTGAGTTTGCACAACTCTCTCTCTTGAAACCCTATTTTATATCAGTAGATGAGATCGTGGGTGTGAGCTTTGAATGTGGAGAGAATCGTGGGTAGGCGAGGAGAGATGTACAGCTTCAATTTGTAACTGAAAGAGAGGAGAGACATGCGTTTTGGAGAGAGTACTGTGAACACGCCTTCTATTATAATTTCAAATGAGAGACCAAATAAGCCCCGACTCATTTTTAAGACTTTAAAAATTTTCAAATCCCTGTATCGCGAGCGGCCGCGCGGCCTTTCAGTGGAGATTTGGCGCGAGCGAGCGAGTGTGCTTTTTAGTTTGACTGGCATGTTGCGCGGGCGCGCGAGTTCTCAAGATTTTCAAGGCACGGCCACGCGACCATGGATTCTCAGCAGTCCCAGATTCATCTCCAAGATCGCAAGCCAAGAATGCATGCATGCGGTCCAATACACCTGCAATATTACCAATAGACATGTCAAAGCAAGATTTATGCAATAAACATGAGTGTCTATTTTGCCACCCTAATTCCAATACAATGCACAAACGTACTCTTATTCAATTATCGCTACTAAGCTAATTATGCAGAGATAATCACATGATCCTAAATAAGGATGAAAATGATCTAACAAAACAACTTGAACTAAATAAATACAAAAGAGAGATAGAAACAATGGGTTGCCTCCCATCAAGCGCTAAGTTATAGTCATTTAGCTTGACTGTCTCTGAATCTCATGTCGAAGAAAGAACTGAGGTGACTTTTTGTCTGTCCACCTCACCACCAATTTAATGCTTCAATCATTCATCCATTCACCTTAAATGGGCGATCCGAATTTATCAAATACTTCAATCGCACCATGCGGAACGACAGTCTTCACTGTGAATGGTCCTGACCATCTCGATTTCAGCTTCCCGGGAAAAAGTTTAAGTCTGGAGTTATAAAGCAAAACCCTTTGTCCCGGTTCAAATGTCCTCTCGAAGATCTTTCGGTCATGCCATTTCTTTACCTTCTCCTTGTACAGCTTTGAATTCTCATGTGCCTGTAATCTGAATTCCTCCAATTTTGAATTTTCAGTAGTTACACTTCTCAAAGGTTCATAATCCACCAGACTCTCTACTTCATCATTTAAGACCCGATCCACCAAATCAACTCGAAAACATTCATCTTCATTTGCTGGAAACTTCATTGCTTTGAAGACATTAAAGATAACCTCCTGATCATGTACACGCATAGTGAGTTCCCCTTTCTGTACGTCTATCAAAGTCCTGCCTGTGGCTAAGAATGGTCTCCCCAGTATGATTGGTATACTCTTATCTTCCTCATAATCCAAAATGATGAAGTCAGCTGGAAAGATAAATTTGTCCACTTTCACCAACACATCTTCAATTATTCCCCGTGGATATGTGATGGATCTGTCAGCTAACTGCAAAGAAATATTTGTCGGCCTTGGAGCCGGCAATCCCAACTGGTTGAATACTGACAAAGGCATCAAATTGATACTTGCCCCAAGATCACACAAACATTTATCAAAGTTCGTCTTTCCGATCGTGCATGGAATTGTGAAACTGCTCGGATCCTTTAGCTTTGGAGGTAATTTCCGCTGAAGCACTGCACTGCATTCCTCTTTCAATGCCACTATCTCAAACTCGTCTAATCTCCTTGACAATATACCCTTCATAAACTTTGCATAGCTTGGCATTTGTTCCAATGCCTCGGCGAAAGGTATGTTGATTTGCAGCTTTTTGAATACCTCCAAGAATTTGCTGAACTGTTTATCTTCCCTCTGCTTATTCAATCTATGTGGATACGGAACCTAGGGTGAATTGGTGGTACTGAACTCATAGGCTTCTCAATTGAACCTGCTTTATATTTCTCTTCATGCTGTACCTCAGAATTTTCTAGATTTTCTTTCTCGCAAAGCCAATTGTTTCGCTTTCACACGCATTGCTCGCGGCCGTCTCCTCAAGATATAACAAGGCATGGGCGCGCTCTCGCCTCGCAATGTTTTTCCCAGCACCTCAATGTAATCGCTGACACCGCTCCTTCCCGCTCTTCTTGGATTTGTCTCTCAGACATTTGGCAATGAACCTTGGGGCTCGTTGTTAAGAATGCTCGCCATTTGCCCCATTTGAGTCTCCAAATTTTTAATAGCCACTGCTTGGCTTTTGATCATCACCTCCGTGTTTTCCATGTACTTCAACATCATCTCCTCCATTTCTGATTTCTTCTCTTGTTGAGGTGCAGCTGGAGTGTGATGTTGTTGTTGTTGAGAAAATCCTAGTGGAAACGGTGGTTTTGGTGTAAACTATGGTTTGAGATGGTCGCGATCGAAATTGTTGATTCTACTAAAAAACGATTCTCATGATTCCTCGGTTATTTGACCAACTGAAGTTTGGATGATTGTGGTTGTTGGGGTTGTATATGTTTTGAAACTGTCCTTGATCTTTCCTGTAATTTTGCACATACTGTACCGACTCCGAGTTGATAGCATATTGATCCGTGGAGTGTGACCCTGTACAAATCTCACATACGAAGGCAACTGTTTTCGTCTTGCTCTCTGCCAATGTATCTATTTTCTTCGCCATAGCTGCCATCTGTGCCGACAACTGAGTAATAGCATCCACCTCTAACAAACCTACAACTTTGGGCTGTGGCATCCGCGATGTAGGATTTTGAAAGTCATTTGCTGCCATAGTTTTGATAAGGGTGTAGGCCTCTTCATAGCTCTTTGCCCATAGTGCCCCTCCTGTAGCTGCATCTACAATAGGTCTCGACTACCAACCCAATCCGTTGTAAAATGTGTTGATCACCATCTAATCTGGCATACCGTGATGTGGACACTTCCTTAACATCTCTTTATATCTCTCCCATGCTTCATATAAGAACTCTCCCTGTTGTTGCTCAAACTGAGAGATAGCTGTCCTCATCTTCGCAGTCTTAGCCATTGGGAAAAACTTGGTTAAGAATTTCTGTGCTAAGTCCTCCCATGTAGTAATTGACCCTGACGACAAAGAATGCAGCTAACTTCTCACCTTATCCCTCAATGAGAATGGGAATAGCCTAAGTCTGATAGCATCCTCCGTCACACCGTTGTATCTAAATGTATCACAAATCTCAATAAAACTCAACAGGTGTTCATTGGGATCATCTGTAGCAAGACCCCCCAAATCAGATCAATTCTCGCACCATCTGAATAGTGCCCGATTTAATCTCGAAAGTGTTTGTTGCTATCGCCGGTCTGACTATGCTAGACTGAAGTCCATTAATATTCGGCATGGAATATTCCCTTAGAGCCCGGTGCTTTTCTCTTTGCTCGATTCTTTGTTCTTCTGCCATATCAGATGTAGTACTTTCTAATTGAGCTTGCAAATTTCTCCGCACACTTGCTTTCCAACCTCTTCCGTTAATATTACCCTGTGCTGGTGTCAATTCGGAATTAGATGATCGCGTGTGCATAAAAATCTACAAGTACCTGAAACCAAAAACAAAAGCAAAATAAATAGAAATGAGATAAGATTAGATTTGTCTAAGTCATACAATATAGCTTAAAATTGATGATAATTATTTAAATTTAAACGCTTTTCCCAAAGAATTCTAGCAAAAACTTGTTGCCTCTTTTTTTAGTTCTAACAAAAGAGCTCTAACTCATGCAAGCATACATGTGTCAACAAGTAATACAGAGTAAGTAGAGTATCGTTCCCACAGAGAAAGTTGTCTAATTTAAACTACTATGCATCAACTAAATCACTATTTTTATATGCTTAAACTAATGCTTATAATTATGATTGCAAATTACTATAAAATCAAATAACAACTAAAATAAGAATAATAACAAAATAAATCAAATCTAAAAATAATAGGATCCTAACTTCATTTAATACTCCATCTAATTACCACCATCATGCAAGATTGTTCACATATCACAGGAAAGTAGCCAAGAGCACTAATGTAGACATAACCATTTTTCAATGCATTATGACCTACTTACACAACATCTACACGCAATAGACACCATATAATCATCAATATAACCAAAATCACTATATGTCTATGTGAAATTGCAACCATATTGAATTTAAGCTCAAGCCCTTATTTAACTCATACGGTGAAACAATATATGTCTATCTGATTCACGAAATACAAAGCTACACAAAACAGCCCCATATACGCATGCTATCATGATTTCAATCCATACGCGCATGTTATTTTTCAATTCCATACAAGTACCTAAAACGAATGGTGATCAATCATTCATGCATGCAAATCAACCATGATAGAAATCCCCAATGATATGTAAAACAGTCCAGCAGTCAAGCATGCAATTAAACTACATATTAAAATCCGTTAGAATCCCATAATGGAGTTTAGTTCATGACTGAACCAAAAGCCATTATGGGATCAAAGCAAAACATGGAGAATAAACAAATAATTGAAAGAGAAAGGATAGAATCGATCAAACCCAATTGCTGATTTTAATCCAATAGTAATGTTCAAATCCTCAATTAAATCTAGCAAAATAACAGTAGTTTTCCAGAATGATTGAAAATCCAAAGAAGAAGTAGAAAAGATGAAGTTTTGACTTAGTTCTACGTTGGAAAATCTCCCAAAGTGTAAAACCCTAGTTCTAATATGAAAAACACATAAAACTACAGAATGATACGTCTGACACCAATCAGAATTGTTTTAAAACCCAATTACAAACTCTTAAAATTAAAAATTAAAATAAAATGCAGATTAAGCTTAGCTTCGGTTATCGGCCTCGCGGCGCCATGCGTGTCAAGTCTGCGACTCCGAGTGATCGCCATGCTGGTTTTCGACTCCTTGCACTTGCAATTCGCATTTAATCGCTCTACTATCGCTTGATTTGTTCTCATCGCTCATTCCTTTCATGTTGCTCATTCTTTTGTCCACCCATGCTTGGTTTCTTTGATCCACTAGATCCTCACGCCATGCATCTATTAGCCTCATGCCATCTAACATCACCAAATTATGCCATATCCTACACTTTTACACCAAAGGAGTTCTCAGTACATGCAATGAAAAATAACATGAAATGCAACTAAAAACACACTAAAATGTACTTGAGATGGGCATAGTTCGCGTGAATTGACATCCAATAAGTAGGTATAAAACCCACTTATCATGGACCCATCTTCCCGACTTCGTACAACCTCTTATCCCATATCATTGTGTAGCTCTCGACAACAACATTTTGGAAAGGTATTATACGCCTCAATCGGATGCCAGGATTAAAAGTTATGAAGGTTCGAGCGGACAACGCGTTGTATGCGTGCACGTACCTCGAGACAGCGGGGCCTATGAAGCCTGAGGCACCCCGGGTAGCCACAAAAGCCTGTGAAGATCAGAAGATTGCGTTTGCAACATTTATGTTGAAAGCAGAAGGCAGATACTGGTGGCAGGCAAACAAAACCCAAGGAGGACAGAGAGTAATGGCATGGAATAGGTTTAAAGAAATATTTTTTGAGACCTTTTTTCTAGAAAGCTCACAGAATTAGATGGAAGTTCAATTTTTAGAGCTGAAGCAGGGTGCGATGACGGTGTCAGAATATGTGGAAAAATTCAATGAGTTGGCGAGGTTTGCACCGTATCAAGTTAACATCGATGAGTGCAAGGCAAGAAGATTTGAACAGGGACTGAAGCCCTGGTTGTACAATAGAATCTTTATGTTTCAGCTGAAGACATTTGCAGCAGTGCTTGAGAAGGCGATTATCGTGGAAGGTGGAAGCGATGCCTTAACGAAGTACAATCATGAACTGAGAAAGAAGAAGAAAGAGTGTGAGACCCCAGATTTTATGAATAAATATTTAATTTTCTCAAAATAATTTTTTTGAATATTATGGTGTGGATTTGATATAATGTTATAGTTGTGGGTAGTATTTATAAATTCTGCAAAGTATGCAAGTTGTTATATTATATTCGATTGGTCGGAGAATATTCATTTTAGCAGGTAATATTCATACAATGACGCAATCATGGGTGGACCCCACAACAGAATTATTGTCTGATTGAGAAAACGACAAAAATATATTTATAAAAAATAACGGTAGGAAGTTTTACCGTTAATCTTGTTGAACTACTTTCGGTATTAAAAGTACAATGTCTGGCGTGGTTGTATAGTAGCACACGGTATTGATTATTGATGCTTACGTGAGAAGTCACTCGCTTATACTCAATTATTGCTACAAAGAATTCTTTGCATCATATCTCTTATATTATTGATTTGATTATTGTCACGATCATCATCGCATAATATGTTATTTTATTAAATCAATAATTGAGACTAGAAGTTATTCATATTATTAAATTGCAATATTTACAATGTCTAGAAGTTATGTCGAGGAGAGGTTTGGTCACTTAATTGCGCGCCAATAGGGAGAAATCCTTATTGGAAAGCCCCCTCTTTCCTGAGAACGACCTAGTTGATAAATATTGTGAGTTATAATATTAATGATGAATGTTATTAAAATTGAAGTTGTGGTCGGAGTTGAATTTGGAGACGCGGACGTGATATTTGAGTCCGGAACGATGAAATTAGTTAAAATAGACTATAAACACAAAATTTTCCAGATTTTACTATTTGGTCAAAAAGTCAATAGTTAATTTTTCGGGAAAAGTCAAACTTCAAAATTTCAAAATTTATATTTTTGATAAAAATAGTTTCATTGTGTTGGAATTATTTGTGTTAGTGAAAATCGACATTTATTTCGATAATAATTGATGTCTGGAGGTTATATTGACCAATCAGGTATTTAACCGGATAAATGAGCAATTGATTTCTATTATTTCACATGATTATAACTATTTGTTCACATGTGTATACTATTTTTTCACATTCTTGTTACTATTAGGGGAGTTGGTGCAAGATTGATAATACTTGCATGACTAAGTTAAAAATGGAGGTATAGATGGAGGTACTATACTGTAATTCGTATTTTCACATGTCTAGAACTATTGATTCACATGATTTACTATTGAATCACATTATTTACTATTACGGGAGGTGGTGCAAGTTTGATAATACTTGCATGACCAAATTAAAAATAAAGAAAAAGTTGGAATTTACTATAATTTTTCGAGCCCCAAAACGTGCAATTATTGAAACTATATTTTTCTATAAATAAAAGCTCATTCTTCCTTCATTTCTCACCAATTCACTAAAGCTATAGAGCAATTATTATAGAGAGAAATTTGTAGAGAGAAAATCTGTAGAAGAAGAGAAGCCTGCTACCTCACTACTCCTATATCCAGTTTCTTTCAAAGGTAAGGGGTATTATTTCTTTCTTTCGTCTTCATGAAAAGAACTTCTGTTATTCCATTCTTTATTATTATATTGGAATAACCTAGTTATGTGAAGTATCGCATACATGGTGAAATTCTTCTGTTATTTCATTCTTTATTATTCTGTTGGAATAACCTGTATACGCGGCCTACCCTATACTTGGTGAAATTCTTCTGTTATTCCATTCTTTATTATTCTGTTGGAATATCCTATCTGTGCATTTTACGCCGGACCTGGTTCTGTCTTTATTATTCTGTTGGAATAACCTGCCAGTGCGGTCTACCGCATGCATGGTGATTTCTTTTGTTATTCTATTCCTTATTATACTCAGTTGGTTAAAGTTTTGACTTCTATACTCCATGAAATTAGTAGAATATCCTTGATATTTGCGCTTCATCCAGTAAGTATCTTTTCATGGAAATATTCTTCTGAGCATTCTTGAATTTTACTCTATAAAGAAGTATCATGTTGACAATTTGGACGTTATTAGTTCCTGGATAAATTAATTAAATGAACTTGTTTTATTGAATTCTTATATCATTGTCATCATCCTCATGTTTATATTTTTTTTTGAAAGTCATCTCGTGGCCCTGTAGTGCATAGATGGACTTGGTATGATTATGACTGTGGATTGTTCGATATAATCATGGCCGTAATGTTATAAATGATGTGATAAAAGTCCTTATTGGCCCGTAGTGTATTGATGGGCCAAATTGTTGGCATGATCATGACCATTGATGAATACACGAATGTCCTTGGCCCGTAGTGCATGGATAATTGTGGTCGTGATACTAAAGAATATCCTCGCCAAAGTGCGGGGTGATTAGATGATGTGGATTATTTATTGTCGAGTCCCAAATGATAAAAGTGATGAATAACCTTTTAAATCATAAAAGATAGTAGATTTTATTCTCTACTTGACTCTTTTAATGGATTGCTTTTTCCGCTGCAGTTAAACTTGATGTCTATTGTATTTTATCAGTTTAACATTGTTGAAGACTAATGATAATTTATTCTGCATTATCTTAGTCATAATATTTCTTACTGGGCTAGTTGAGCTCAACGTTTTGCTTTCATTGTTCTCTTCAGGAAATGAGAACGTATAGGGGACTAGTCGGGGAACGGAGTGACGGTCCAGAGGATAGCATTAGTAGTCCTCACTATTCTGTTAAATAGTGTGACAATTAATGTAATGAAGACTTATTCTGAGAGTGGATATTGTCTAGAAGATAATATTTGTATTAAAACTCACAGCTCTTTTGTTGTATATTAAAGATTGTATTTGTATTATGTACCATGTATTTGGCGACTCAGGATAGGTGATGTATACCTATTTTGGGGCGTCACAGTTAATATCAAAGTGAGGATATGATCCTCGGCTAAGATGTGAGACAAGAACTAGGAGGGAGAGACGGAAATTCCTTCGCTAGTATGACCTACCTAAGTTTATTTGGTATTTAATTGGCGGTTCGAGTATAGGGATAATATGTGATATGTTAATTAACCCTTATTTAAGTGGCGAGATTTGAAAATGGCATCCGAGAATGTTGAGATCATCAATGGAGCACAGGAGACTGTTGAGTCTCCACAGATCAATAACCAGGACAATGTGCATCATGAAGGCGACAACCCTCATGCAAACAATAACACTGACCAAATGATGAACGATGGAATGTTCCGAGGCTTCATGAAATTCATGCAACATCAGGCAAGAGCGGCTCCTGTCCAAAATACAGGTGGAAACACCGCAACTTCTCGGACGACCACCGCTAAGCGCTTTAAGGAGCTGGGACCACCAGAGTTTTTGGGAGAGCCAAAACCACTTAAGGCGGAGACGTGGATAAAATAGATCAACAAGATATTTGATGTCTTGGGTTGCTCCGAGGAACAAAAGGTTCCCTTTGCCATGTTCATGTCATTCTGCAGGCGGCAAATTCTTGGTGGGAATCAGTAAAAGCGTACTCAACTGCCGCCGCATCAAGATGTCTTGGGAGAAGTTTCAAGAACTGCTCAACGACAAGTACTTTCCGAAAGTATTCGTCTACATGAAGGAGGTAGAGTTCATTAAATCGGAGCAAAATAACATGGCCAAATGTCGCGATCGAAGCCAAGTTTGTCGAGTTGTCCGTGTTTGCGTCCCATTTTGTTGATAATGAGGAGAGAATGACGCGGATATTTCTAAGAGGTTTGAAACCCAAGATACGTCAATACCTCATTTCTCATAAACTTTGTTTATATTCAGATGTTGTTAATATGGCTCAGTTATTAGAGCGCGATAGTGAGTCAACCCAACCAAAAGAGAACAGCCGACAAAATGATAATACCAGTGATAACAGTCATCGAAACGGTGACAATAAGCGTGAAGGGAATCAACATGCCAAAAATGGTAACCACTTCGGTGGTAATCATGGCCAAAATAATAAGAATGGACATTTTAAGAAGAGGACTGCCATAGCCAAGTCAAGAATTGTAGACTACACTCGGAGTCGTAGAGTCTACTGATCACTTCAAAGGCAGAGATCGTAGTTGAGCAAGATCAAATGAATACAACGAGCATAAAGTTAAAAATCGTAGAGTATCAACATCTGATCTCAGAGTCGTAGTGTTTGCACAACCCAAGGCAGAATCGTAGAGTGCAGAACTAAGGCTTCAACAAATGTGCTCACAACACCAAGGCAAAATCATAGAGCAAAAATGATTATCAACAAATGAGCACTCCCAGAATATCCAAAGTAATGAAGCCTCTGGTCTGAGCTGCAAAGATACATTCCACCTAAGGGAAACCAGAGAGCACTCAACGAATGGCTAGCAAGCTAACAAAAAATCTAAGCACCAACCCAATCAACATCCAGATTGAGTTGTAAAGATATTCAAAATGAAGTCTTCTACAAGTAGATCAAAAGAAGACTTCAGCAAAAGTGACTGACTAAGGAAAAGTCAGCAAGTGCAGTTGCTATCAAATGAACAGAAGACAACTATCTTGGGGTCAATCAGGATCGTAGTGTTTGCCAAGCAAAGAAGGAACTGATGAAGTGTACACAGAGATACTGGTTGGTTTCTGAAGAACAAGGACAAAATGATTAAGCATGGCTCAGTCCATTGATGATAAGTGAACGGGAGATCACAAGGAGAAAACGAGCTGGGCATGCCACAAATCTGAGGTGTCTTGCTATTCAGAAGAGACCAGAACAAGGAGTCAAGATATCAGTTCCTGAGATCAGTCAAGGCAAATAGAAGTATTGAAGCACTGCACAAATGAAGAAAGAAGTGTTCTACATTGAAGATGCAATGAACACTCTTCAGGATCGTAGTGTTGTCTCAACCGGTCAATGAGCAACATTCAACATGACACTACGATCAGGTCCAAGAACATATGCATCAAAATCATAGAGTTCTGTCATCTGAAGATTGAAGCATTGGCAACGGTTCAATCTAAAGACTAATATTTGAACATTTCTAGTTGAGAGCATAGATGCAAAAGGACAATCTCTGATGTTCTAATCGATAAGTCAGAAAGAAGTAATAAAGAAGTTATCCTGCCTGAGGCATCAAAGTGACATATCTGATAGGGTAGGTGAAATAGTAGACTGCAGTGTCAAAAAGATGAAAAAGGGGATGCCATGTCACATCTGCAGTCTGCATCAAATAACTCGAGATCTGCAAGGCAATTCAAATTACTTTCAATGGCTATATTCCAACAGGAAGATTGGGAAGGAGTATATATCAGCCAGAGCTTCAAAGATCAAGAGTGGCTGAAGTTGCAGAATCGTTGAGTTGTTAGAATGCTATATTGTTGACTCTACGAGTTCCACCAGAGCTAAACAAAACAAGTCTCAGTGATAGTGAGACTACAAAGGTGGAAGTGAAGCAACCTTGAAGAAGGACTCGAATAGACTAAAGCTTCACTCAACAAAGATGACAATGCCACTGAAGATGACAACTAAGCTGAGAGCCGAGAAGGCCAAGAAGATAGCAGCTAAGCTGAGAGCCGAGAAGGCCAAGAAGATAACATTTAGAAAAGTGGCAGAGTATAAAGAAGATCAAGAGAGCCACTCCACAGATCACCATGAACCAAAAGCTAAAAAAAAAAAACATATGTAGAATCATGTCTGCAAAACATTCAAGAAGGGTTCAGGGATTTCTAAGTGCCAAACAAAGTCTACCAAAAGCTCAGAGACTTAGCAAATCCAGATGGTGATGGTGTACACCTGATATAAGATGAAGATGAGTAAAAAAGAGTGAAGATCAACTACACCAGAGAAGATGTGGTCCAGACTCGAAGCAAAATGCAAAAAGGAACACACCAAGCTACTAAGCACAAAAGATGTTCAAGCTTAAAGACATCTTAGCAGCTCAGCACCACCACCAACAACAACAACTACAACAAGTAGCCAGGGCCTAAGGGGTCCTTGTCCGGAGGGACTAAATGAAGTTCCAAGCCTGCTGGGCTTGAAGAGTTCCTAGGGAACTAGAGAAGTTCCAAGCCTACTGGGCTTGAAGAGTTCTTAGTGAACTGAAGTTCCAAGGCTGCTGGCCTTGAAGGAATCTTAGTGATTCAGGGTGCCGCCCTTCCTTAGTGGAAATCTTGCTAGTTAAAAGTAGAAGAGTGGATTAGGAGCTTGAGTCTCTGAACCACTTAAAATCCCTTGTGTCATTTATTTACTGTCATTTACATTATGTACCTAATTGCTATAATTGCTATGTATGTATTAACTGCTTACAACTAAACTAATTCTACGAACAATGTATGTATGTTCATGATTATATCAATGAAGGGGATATTTTACTTATTCCACTGTGCTTGAAAAGATTCTTATGTTTGTCATATGCTAAGTCATTAGCAATACAAAATAAATGAGAAAAATATTTGAAACGAAAAAGGATCTATTCAACCCCCCTTCTAGATCTATATTGTGCCTATTGGGAACTAACAAAATGGTACTAGGAAATTGTCATTGAGACAAGATTTGTTCAAATCCTTGTAATCCACACACACTCGCACCTTCCCTCCAAGTTTAGGTATGGAAACTATGTTGGATAGCCACTCAGGGTAGGTTGATACCATGATGATGTCGGCTTTGAATTATTTTATAATTTCTTCCTTGACTTTCAAACTTCACTCAGGTTTCAATCGCTTAAGCTTCTATTTGATTGGCTTGAATCCCTCTTTAATAGGCAGGCGATGCATGACGATATTAGTAGACAAACCGATTATGTCTTCATGAGACCATGCAAACACATCCTGGAACTGGGTCAATAGAGCAACCAGGTCTTTCCTTTGGCTTGGGGTAAGGTCCATGCCAATTTGGATTTGTTTAGGGTTTTCTGTGGTTTCGATATTGACAAAGATGGTTTAATTAAGGTTTGGCTTGTGTTTATTTTCGACCCATTCTTTGATCTCCTCAGGCACCTCATAGTCCTCTTGCTCAATCTCCATCAAGCTGAAGTCCAACTTTACATCAAAGTTGCTGTCATTATAAAGATTTGGCATTCCATCAGCAAGGTTAGACAAACCTAACTCTGGAGTCCTGAAAATAAAATGCTTTCACTCAATATATGAAATTGTTTGATCATACAAAGTGTTAGCAAAAGCATGAAAAAAGTAAATGCTAGTACTATGCAACAAAAGAAAATAGATAATGATATCTACAGAGCAGGGCAGAGGGATTTTCTACCCTTTTTACCCTTTCTGACAAATGCAAGGAGTGCTACTCCAATTGCCTAGGGTCAAGTGCTGGTAGACAGTTATGATGAAGGGCCGGTTGTCATCCTCCTCCTCTTTGATGATGACCATGACTGAATTCACATCAGTGCCAATGTTTCTCTTTCACCGGTTCTCCTTAGCCCTATTGATGCGAGGGATCGGGATCTGATCTTCTGAACAGTCATCATCTGGGATATTCTCGTTCATACCCTCGGTATGTACCAGGAAATACATCTTTGATAACCATCTCTTTACGTCTTGTTTGCGTCTCTAATTCCTTTCCTTAATGTGTGGGTCTGGAATTTGGACTTCTTTCCCACTAGCTGGTCTGGACCTAGGAATTAGTATACCCACCACAAAAATAGGAATTTTCCTCAAAGGCCTTATAGAATCTGCATCTGTAGGGTTAGGTAGAAAAATTGTAGAGGAAGGAACCGGTGTATGCTTGTGCGGGTTCCTGTAATTTGATCTAGAGGAATGGCCTAATCCAGCCTTCCTTGTCTGGCTGGGAATTTAAATTGGGCTTTTGATTCCTTACTAATTTTTCCCTAACCCTTGTCCAGGCTAGAAACCCAAGGATATTATTTCTTGACTAGTCGACATTACTTCGACGAAAACTCTGGGTTTCAAAGCTGGAGCTCCGATAGGTTGATAGTGAGTGTTGCTCACCTCGAGGGCTTGAAAGCTGACAGGCTCAACTCCTTCATTGAAACTGATTAAAGTCATATCACTTTGGACATGGACATGATACTCTGGTTCAGTATTAACATTGACCAGATTACCGTTGATGATGTACTTAACCTGTTGATGAAGAGTGGATGGAACAGATCCTGCCATATGGATCCAAGGTCTTCCCAACAGTAAACTATATCCTGTAGTGATGTTGAGCACTTGAAAGGATATGTAGAAGGTATATGGACCAATTTCCACTGGCAATTCAATTTTTCCTACAACATTCCGTCGAGACCCATCGAAGGCTCTTATGACTATGTGACTGTTTCGGATCCGATTTGGATTGATCTTCATTCTTTCCAACGTGGCATAAGGGAAGATGTTTAAGGAAGATCTTCCATCTATTAGCACACCTTCGACCATATATCCTAAAGACATTACTGCTATGTGCAGTGGCTTGTAATGATCCGTCCCTTCGGGGGGTATGTCATCATCAATGAAAGATATCACATTGCTGTTGAAAATATAATCTACCAGATGATGAAACTTTTCAACATCCACCGTCTTTGGGAGGCTGATTTCTTCCAATATCTTCATTAAGACTTTGCGATGATCTTCAGAAGAGAATATAAAGTCGAGAACAGATATCTATTGAGGTGCTTCTTTCAAGCTTTGCGCCACCTTGGCTTCATGATGTCCCATCTTGCAGAGGAATTCTTCAATTTTCTCCTCTGACACTTTCCCCTTAGATTTGATGATTGACTTTATCACTCGTTGAGGTAGATACAACGGGTTTTCTTTTGATACCACAACAGTTTGATTTGATGTTAATCCATTAACCTCCCCATAGTTCTATGGGACTTTTTTTAGTTCAATGATAGGATACTGCAACCTGAATGGCAATACCAGTGGTTTTGGTAAAGCCACCTTCAAAGGGTTTTCAACTCCTTTGAGCTTGATTGCTTGAATTGTAAGAGGTGTTGCAGACAAGTATCCCTCAAAGGATATGATTGCTATGACTTCCCTCCATCTCTGCGTTCTTGGAGGAAATATCTCCCCACTTTCAGGTAATACGGTGTCATTGTCTGCCATTTGCAGGTCACTGCTGTCAATCATATTTTGGATGAGATGATGCAGTGCCCAGTAACTTTTAGTGTTGTGACCACGAGTATTGGAGTATTGACAGACCCCGGTAGCATCAAATCTTTTAGAACGTGGATTGATTGGGGGTAGCAGTGCGGTGATCTTCCCTTCATTGATCAGCATCTGCAAGATTTCTTCCATCGGTTAACCCAAATGGGTGAACTCCCTTTGGTTGGCATAGTCCCGACGAGCCTGGGATCTTGCTTTTCTTGCAAGTTTTTCTTCCAAGGTTTCATTTTCTTGGACTTGTTGATTTTTTGTGATAAGAGAGAGGAGACTTGCATGCTCCTGTCTGAGCAACTGCCGTGTGACTTGGTGCTGATGTATCACCAGTTCTGCCAGTTGATTAACTCGTTCACTAATAGAATTCATTTCCCGTTCTATCATAAACCAGAATTCTGAATAATCCCACTTATCGAAATTATCTTTGCTGGTTTGGGGAGAACCACCCCCATATCTGAGGTAATTGGAACTTTCTCCACTCTCTCTGTTGATCATGTTATCATTCTCTTCCTTATATTGAGAGAGAGGGTTATCTTGTACATGTGGTTGTTCTGGCTTTGTTACCACGATTTCACCACTGTCTATCAGATCTTGGATCTTGTGTTTGAGAGCCCAACAATCTTGGGTGTCGTGACCTGGAGCTCCAGAATGGTAAGCACATTTCTTGCTTGTATTGAAATTCTTTCCACTTGGGTTGGCTGGTGGAAGAAGCTGGATAATTTTCTTCTACACTGTTAAAAGCTTGAATATGTTTTTCAAAGAGTCCCCAAGGGTGTGAAAACTCTAAGATGGCTGACTTCTCCATCTTTGGGCAATGGAGGGTTTGAGGATTGTGCTTGAAAAGGGGAATAGTTTCTCCTTTGAATGGGTAAGTTTTGATTGCCTCTCTGAGTTTTTCCTTGCAGCACCAAGGAGACATCCTCTTCTTTCTTTTTATGGACCCTCCGGGAATTGTTCCCATAATTTCAAGCTTGAATATGCTCCGTCATGACTTTTAAAGTAGTGAGGTCTTGAATCTTCCTAGATTTTAACCCCATCTCAGCCATTTCTCCGTGCTTAATCATTTTTTAGAATGATTTTCCTATGCCTGCTAGGACCCTCTCATAAAATGGAGCTTCTTGAATGTTTATGAAGGTCATTTCCATCTCAGTTTCTATCATGGATGGGATTACTTGAGTATCCAGACGCCTCCATCTTTGGGCATACTTTCTAAATGACTCAGTGTTCTATTTTTTGACCTTGGTGATTTGATATCTATTTGGAGCCATTTGTGTTTGGAAACTTTATTGATTTAGAAAAGCACTGAACAATTCCTCCCAGTTATGGATTTTGGAATTGTCCAGTCTGGCATACCATGCTCTGGCTTCTCCAGTTAGACTCTTTTGAAATAACTGCATTCTTAGTTTCTCATTCTCGGCGTAGGATTCGAGTTCTCCAATGAACACTTTTAAGTGAGTGTAAGGATCTCCCAATCCATCATATTTCTCAAAATTGAGAACCTTGAATTTGTCTGAATAATGAACCTCGGGGAAGATGCAAAGGTCTGAGTAAGTAACACTTCCATGTGTTCCAGTCCCTTTGATTGACCGAATGATCTCTTCCATTTGTTGAAATTTCATCCGTCTAGTGTTTTGATCTTCTTTAAGATGGGTGATTTCAGGGGTTTTGTTGGACTTCTCAGTCTGAGATTTATGTATCTGTACTTCTTTGTCAGTACCCTGGATTTCTCTCTGTGTAGAGGATTCTATTTGAATGGGTATTTTTGGACCCTGAGTTTACTTGTTTAGTTCTTTCAGAAGGACAACCAATTCTTTTATCTGATTCCTTAATCCCTCGAACTCCTCTCGGGAAACAGGAGTTGGTTCAGGCTGGGCACTTGTAGCTGAAAGTAGTATGCATACAAGCCAATCATGTACGATGATAAAGCATATACTTTGTAATCAATCTTATTTATTTATTAATAAAAGAATTATTTATTAAAGGCATTTATTATCAATATGGTGTTGTTTTAATAATATATGATAAACCCATAGTTTTAAGTAATGCTTTTAGAATTATGATGAGATCGTGCTAATGAGATCTAAATTCTTAGATAGCTTAAAACTAAAATGTTCTCAATCGATGGATTACTAAAAAGGGGATTAGTGAATCCGGATAGATTGATACATACGTTGCTTGCTCATTGGTTGAGAATTATTGATCTCATGATCATTTGTGTGGAGACACTAAAGCAAGTATGTATGTGCTTATTGGAGAATAAGTTCACTGAACATGACTTGCTAAGGAATACCTAATGGAGTTTTACTTGCCTGTCAATAGGAATTCCTGTAGTGATAGTAGTACAAATGATCCTTAGACTTGAGATCATCATAGTATCTTATATATAATGAATTACACTTTGACTTATTCCTTAAGACCTTTAGGGTATATCAAAGGGTATGCTTGGGTGTAATAAGTTATATATGGAGATAATGAATGATCAATAAAGAATCTACCACTTCTAGTAAAAGAAGAGAAATGTCCTATGTGATTCGATAAATGACAACCCAGAAATCCTTGGCCAAGGTGGAATGAAATTAGAAAGTAGTTTCTAATTTGCATTCATTAGGAGTAGTGCATTTGGGAATCGAAATACATATAATTAAATAAAATAAGACTTGACAGTAATTCCATGTCTTATATATAATTGGGACATTATATGGTGGAAGGATTGAATTGTACGGTAACTATTTACTCAAATGTTCTTTTATGATTAATATTGAAATCTATATTATTTGGAAAGTCGTTGATCGCTAGGGAGGCTTATCCCTATTGTAGAATAAATATTATTTATTTAAATAAATTAAAAGTTTAATTTATTTATTTAAATAAGATTATAATTGTTCTAATTGATTTATTCACAACCGGTTTAATATGGAGAACCTAAAGGGTCATACCATAAAAGGAAGAATAATTATTTAAGAAGTTAATGGCATAATCGTAATAATATATTAAGTATATTTAATTTAATCTATGGTGATAGAATAAATTAAATAGCTTAATATTTATTATTTAATATTTTAGAAATATTAAATATAAATTAATAAGAGGAGTCTTATTAATATTATTACAATTATTATTATTTTAATTTCTAAAAGAGTTTAGGAATTAATTTAATATAAGTACTCTCATTTATTCCTAATAAGGATTAGGAGGAAAAATTAGTTAAAGGAGTTTAATTAATTATTCCTAATAAGATTAGGGAGCCTAATTAATTAATTAAATAAAACCTTATTTTAATTAAATAGGGTTACCTGATATCTTTATAAGAGGAGTCTTATATCAGATATCAATAATACGTAATTCCAATAGTTGGAGAGTACGCCCCCCTTTTTTCTATAGAGATAGGAAAACTAGGGTTTGAGCTAATACACCATTCTTCTTAAAAATTATTCTTTCTTGGTGGATCACCTCTAGAGGCCATACACTTGGGTGACTAACATTGATCAAAGGAAGGAATCTACCCGGAGATTCAAGGAGATCACGGAGAAGTAGAAAGTGAACTCGTACCTGTGGAAGCTCGTATCTATAAGGGTATGATTTCATAACTTCTAGTTCTTCATTGTAATTAATAATATGCATAAAGTATGACCCGGGTAATTGGTTTGTGAAAAATTTTAAAATCCGATTTTACTTTGCTTTCGCTATTTTTGCAATTTGATTGCTACTTTGATTTTACAAAACCTTATAGTAACCATGTTTAGAAGCGGGCTTAGTGCCTTTTTGGACTTTGAACAGGTAACAGGACCAATTGTTTCCCTACAAAAAGACTATGTAGTTTAGTCTGGAAAAACATTAAGAGGCTGTATGTTATGCAATATATCTGTTTTAGGAGTGTTTTAATGTTCTCCTACAAAACAGATGTCAGTTGTTTTGATGACGGGATAACATGACAGGTCTTGATAGGGAAATGAATGCATGTCTACATCTTCCTTTATATTTTCCATTACATTGATATTTACATGAAATGTACATGGAATTAAATTTGCATGGAATTGAATGTGCATGGAATTGAAAGGGGAAGGCACGAAGAGACTTCCCTTCGCGTTTGGTTTATCAGAGGCTGACCTATCTTAGGCTACTCTTGCGGTTTTTTTGGCCTGAAGGTCCCCAAATCATCGCAATTTATTGGATAGGAAGTTAATCTGATCTTTCAATTAGAGCGAATCTGGGTGGTGCCTTTCCTGAGCCTCGTGGGATTAGTCTCCCTTGAGTCCAGTAATCAAACACCGATGGGTTTGCCTCCTGGTGGAGGAATCACATAGCATACATTCACATACATTGTGTCTCACCGTATGGAAATGATGACATGTGCGAAACACTAATATCACAAGCAGATATGGCGTGAAGCACTAAAATGCAATAAATAAAGCATTCGTACACATCCATTCAATGTAAATGCAGAAACTACACAAACAGATAGAAAGGGTTTTTGAAAAGGTTGAACAATGGCTTAAGCTCTCTACTGTCCCCAGCAGAGTCGCCACCTGTCGACATCGAGAAAATTGTGTCCCTTTCTGTTCTTGCCTTTTTGTGTTCTCAAATTGTTGATTTTTGTTTGAAAAGGCGAGTTTGAAAAGGTCTAACATGTAAATGTCAACAATTTGAAAATCAGAGTCGCCAGTTGGTAGTTTTGAAATGGTTGTACCAACTCAACCAATTTTGAAAAGGTTTACACAAAGGTCCAATGGTTGGACACTGTTTAACAGGCCTTGGAAACCGAGATTAATCAAATTCGGGGGCTTGATTAAGCGGGGAGAAGGTATTAGGCACCCCCCGACTTTCGTGAAAACGCGGTTATCGCAACATTCCAATTACCCTAATTATCTGCATGTGTGTGTGTGTGTTTATTGGGCCTATGTGCAATTATCTAGAATTAGTGTTATGCCTCATTTGCACCTATATACAAAGGGTTTGATTTGTATAAAAGTTCAGTTTTAACAAGATATAGCAGTGATGTTTTGAAAAATAGGTTTTCAAACCCTTATGCTCAATAGTAATCGAGGCCTTTGATACTTCTATTTTATTCTGTATTCGGTGGGGTTGATTTTATTTTCGAGATACGAAGCATCTTCAAGAAAATAAGATACATAGTAGTGTCGGGCTGCAGTTGAAAAGTGTCCAGACACCATAGATAATTTACAAGTTGGCAGCAGTTGAAAAGTGTCCATCGTGGGAACCAGATCTAGATTCACAGGTTGAATCTTCGATCTCATGGTTCCTAGGCTCACATGATAGAGTAATATGTACAAAAGCTAGAAAGAAAAGTAGATTTAAATAAATCTAAGCCATTCTAGCTTCAACGGTTCCAGTTTAGTCACTTTTGATTCAGTTAAAGTTAGAGATAACTAGATTTATATAAATCTAGTCCACCGGCAGGAATATTAAATATCTACATTGCGAAAGCAGTTAAAACAAATATATATAAAAGCAGTATATATATATATATATATATATATATATATATATATATATAGTAGTAAATGGCCACGAAGTAAACTCTAGGCCAGACAGAAAAAGTAAATATATATATATATATTGTTGGAATATACATGAGAATATTATTCCTTTTTCTATATGATTTGATTATGATATAAATGAATGAATATGCAAGTATGCTTGCATTATGAAAAGCTGTAAAGTCCTTTGATGGAGAATTGGAACATATGTACAAGGACTTAGAATGAATTGATCAAATATGTTAGGTTGATCCTACATAAGCAAAACAACTTTGTAAAGTCCTTAAATAGAAATGATGTACAAGGACTATAAATATAGAAAGATCAAGCTTGTTAGGTTGATCTTAATAATGTAATAGATAGGTATGTCTGATCGTCAAGCACTGCACCAGAAATCGTAATTTTGCTAAGATAGTCAAGGAAAGCTCGAGAACTATAAAGACAGAATCGTAGTTTGCAAGATAGTAGATCTCGGAGTTTGTAGACTGCCAGGAGAGACGAGGAAGGATCGTAGTGTGTCGAGAAGAACTTCCTCGAAGTCGTAGTCTGTTGAGGAAGTCATGTTCAAAATTATAGAGATAGCCTGTCTAAGAGCTGATCGAGCATCCCCAAAGCCAAGTCAAGAATCGTAGACCACACTTGAAGTTGTAGAGTCTACTGATCATATCAAAGGCAAAAATCGTAGTCGAGCCAGATCAGACAAAGACTTCAAACTTAAAGACAGAAATTGTGATGCCCCCAAAACAGGTATACATCACCCATCTTGAGTCGCCAGATACATGGTACATAAATTCAAATACAACTTAATTATACAACAGTCGTGTAAAATACGATAAAACATAGCTGAGAGTTTAAAAAAGAATATTGTCATCTAGATAATATCCACACTTAATGGTGTCCTCATTAAAATTATTATCACATTATTCCGTAGAATAGTGAGGACTACTAAAGCCATTTATACTTTGGACCATCACTCCATTCCCAGGCTCGTCCCAAATTATATTCTCATTTCCAAGAGAACAATGAAAGAAAGGGTGAGCTTAACTAGCCCAAGAAGAAATATTATGACTAAGATAATGCGAATAAATTATCCTTAGCCTTCAACAATATAACAACCGATAGAATACAATGACAACAAGTTTTAAATCAACAATCGCAATGAAAATAAGCAATCCATTAGAAGAGTCAAGTAGAGCATAAAATCTACTATCTTCTATGATTTAAAAAGTTTTTCATCAACTTTATCGCCGAGACTCAGCTTAATAAATAAAATCGAATCATCCCTGCACCACGGCCAAGGATATTCATGTAATCATCAATAGTCATGATTATACCGAATAATCCCTAGTCATAATCATACCAACAACTGTCTATCAATGAACTACGAGCCAATGAGGACTTTTACCACATCATTAAATCACATTATGGTCATGATTATACCGAATAATCCTCGGTCATAATCATACCAAGTCCATCTATGCACGTAAGCCAAAGATGACTTTAATCACAATATAAGCATGAGGATGATGACAATGACATAATAATTCAATAAAACAAGTTCAAGGATAAATTTTAAAGATTTATAATTTAATTTATCCAGAAATCAATAACGTCCAAATTGTCAACATAATCTTTTTTTTGTAGAGTAAAATTCAAGAATAATATTCATGTACCAAAAATAATTTGGACAGAAAAGAAATATATTTTTTGGGTGAATAGTACCCCGTGCATAGTAATTTGGGAATAGTACCCCATGAATAGTACCCCAACATGAAAAGTGTCCCGAATAACCGAGTGAATGATACTAGAGTGAATAGTAATCGGGTGAATAGTAACTCGTGAATAGTAACTCGTGAATAGTACTCTGGCACGAAAAGTGCCCCGAATACCCGAGTGAATAATACTAGAGTGAATAGTAACTGGGTGAATAGTAACTCATGAATAGTAACTCATAACAGAAAAATACCAAAGAACACGATATTTCATGACGAGTGCAAAAGAAATGATATCCCAGATTAGTATAATAGAATATACGAAACTGCAAATGGATTTTCACCTGTCATGTGGTAATTCACGTAGACAAATCATTTCCACAATTTAATAAAGAATGAATACAAAGGATCATTCACCATGCAGTGATGATCCACACGACATGTGTTATTCCAACGAAATAATAAAGAATGGAATAACAAAAGAATTCACCGAGCGTGCGATAGGCCTAGCATGATGGAGTTATTCCAACGAATAATAAATAATGGAACCGTGTCATGCGTAATCCTTACAGACATGGATATTCAACAGAATAATAAAGAATGGAATAACAACAGAATTCACTAGGCATACGATAGACCGCACAGACAGGTTATTCCAACAGAATAATAAAGAATGGAATAACAGAAGAATTTCACCATGTATGCGGTACTTCACATAGACAGGTTATTCCAACATAATAATAAAGAATGGAATAACAACCCTTATGAGTATTGAAAGAAAATAGCTCTCTTCATGAATACGAAATAATAATACCCCTTACACAATAATGATATCCCTTACGGCTGTTGAACGAAAGTAATAATCCTACGAATATTGAAAGAATATAATATTCATACGAATACGAAAAATAATATCTCTTCAGAATATAAAATAAATAATACCCCTTACCTCAGAAGAAGACTAGATACTGGAGTAGTGAAGTAGCAGATTACTCTTCTTTTATCTCTTTATAGCTTCTCTCTATATAGCTTCTCTCTCTATAATTGCTCTTGTGAGTCTTAGTGAATTGGTGAGAATGAAGGAAGAATGAGCTTCTATTTATAGGAAAATATAGTTTCGATAATTGCACGTTTTGGGGCTCAAAATATTACAGTACAATACCTTCATCTTTTCCTTCATTTTTAATTTAGTCATGTAAGTATTATCAAACTTGCACCACCTCCCCTAATAGTACATCATTTGAATCAATAGTTCAATCATGTGAATTAATAGTTCTATACATGTGAAAATATCAATTACAATATAGTACCTCCATCTATACCTTAATTTTTAACTTAGTCATGCAAGTATTATCAATCTTGCACCACCTCCCCTAATAGTACATGAATGTGAATCAATAGTACACACATGTGAACAAATAGTTATAAGCATGTGAATTAATAGCAATTAATTGCTCATTTATCCAATTAATTACTCGATTGGTTAGTATAACTTCCAGACATCAATTATTATCGAAATAAATGTCGATTTCCACTAACACTAATAATCCCAACATAATGGAACTATCAATTTCATCTTTAATCAACACAAACTTATTCATCATTAATATTATAACTCACAATATTTAACAACCAATTGTCGCTTCACGGAAGAGGGGGCTTTCAGATAAGGATTTCTCCTTATTGGCGCCTGATTAGGTGACCAAACCTCTCGATGTAAACTTACAGACATTGTCGATATTGTAAATAATAATATGAATAACTTTGTCGTCTCAATTATTGATTTAATAATACAAAATATTATGCAGATGATACTGTGACAATAATTGAATCAGTAATATGAGAGATATGATGCAACAATTACTGTAGCAATAATTGAGTATAACTGGGTAACTTCTTATGTAAGCATCATTAATCAATATCACGTGCCATTGTGTAACCACGCGTATTACTGTACTTTTATAGATTTAACCATTTACTAAATAAAATAATAATTATAAAAATTGAATACTTTCATTTCATAAAATTTGGAGTCTCACAATCTCCCCTCCTTATGAAATTTTGCCCTCGAAATTTACGTACCTGGTAGTTCGAAGAGATGAGAATACCTTGCTTTCTTTTCGGATTGTACCTTCCCGGTTATTTCCTCTTTATCATGATTTTCCCATTTCTCATCTCCTGTATTTCAGCTATCATTCTAGAATACATCTTTAAATCAAAGGTTAATTGACATGCCACATATTATCCCTATATTCTGACTGACCAATTAAATACCAAATAAACTTAGGTAGGTCATACTAGTGAAGAAATTCCTCATCTCTCCCCTCCTAGTTTTAGCCTCACATCTTAGCCAGGGATCATATCCCTAAGCTTTGATACCAACTATGACGCCCCCAAAACAGGTATACATCACCCATCTTGAGTGGCCAGATACATGGTACATAAATTCAAATACAACTTAATTATACAACGATCGTGTAAAATACGACAAAACATAGTGAGAGAGTTTAAACAAGAATATTGTCATCTAGACAATATCCACACTCAATGGTGTCCTCATTACAATTATTATCACATTATTCCATAGAATAGTGAGGACTACTAAAGCCATTTATCCTGGACCATCACTCCCTTCCCCGACTCGTCCCAGTTATATTATCATTTTCTGAAGAGAACAATGAAAGAAAGGTGAAAATCAACTAGCTCGATGAAATATTATAACTAAGATAATGCGTAATAAATTATCCTTAGCCTTCAACAATATAACAACCGATAGAATACAAAAGACAACAAGTTTTAGATCAACAACTGCAGCGGAAATAAGCAATCCATTAGAAGAGTCAAGTAGAGCATAAAATCTATTATCATCTATGATTTAAAAAGTTTTCATAAACTTTATCATTTGAGACTCAACTTAATAAATAAAATCGAATCATCCACGCACCACGGCCAGGATATTCATGTAATCATCAATGGTCATGATTATACCGAATAATCCTCAGTCATAATCATACCAACAACTTGTCCATCAATGAACTACGAGGCAAATGTGGACTTTTACCACATCATTCGTCACATTACTTGGTCATGATTATTATCTTGAATAATCCTCAGTCATAATCATACCAAGTCCATCTATGCACGTAAGACAAAGATGACTTTAATCACAATATCTGGCATGAGGATGATGACAATGACATAATAATTCAATAAAACAAGTTCAAGGATAAATTTTAAAGATTTATAATTTAATTTATCCAAAAATCAATAACGTCCAAATTGTCAACATGATCTTGCTTTGTAGAGTAAAATTCAAGAATAATATTCATGTACCAAAAATAATTTGAATGAGAAAAGAAATATATTTTTCGAATTGAATAGTACCCTAGAACACGAAAAGTGTTCCGAATACCCGAGTGAATGATACTAGAGTGAATAGTAATCGGGTGAATAGTAACCCATGAATAGTAACTCGTGAATTGTACTTCGACACGAAAAAGTGCCCCGAATACCCGAGTGAATAATACTAGAGTGAATAATAACTGGGTGAATAGTAACCCATGAATAGTAACTCGTAACAGAAAAATACCAAAGAAAACGATATTTCATGACGAGTACAAAAGAAATGATCCCAGATTAGTATAATAGAATATATGAAACTGGAAAAGGATTTTCACCCGCCATGCGGTAATCCACGTAGACAGATCATTTCCACAATTTAATAAAGAATTAATACGAAGGATCATTCACCATGTGTGCGGTAGTTCACACAGATAGGTTATTCGAACAAAATAATAAAGAATGGAATAACAAAAGAATTCACCAGGCATGCGATAGACATGTTTTTCCAATAGAATAATAAATAATGGAACCAGGTCATGCGTAATCCGCACAGACAGGATATTCCTACAGAATAATAAAGAATGGAATAACAACAGAATTTACCAGGCATGCGATAGACCACACAGACAGGTTATTCCAACAGAATAATAAAGAATGTAATAACAAAAGAATTTCACCTTGTATGCGGTACTTCGCATAGACAGGTTATTCCAACATAATAATAAAGAATGGAATAACAACCCTTACGAGTATTGAAAGAAAATAACTCTCTTTATGAATACGAAATAATAATACCCCTTACACAATAATGATATCCCTTAAGGCTATTGAACGAAAGTAATATTCCTACGAATATTGAATGAAGATGATATTCCTTATGAATATTGAACGAAAATAATATTCATACGAATATGAAAATGAATATCTCTTCAGAATATAAAATAAATAATATCCCTTACCTCAGAAGAAGACTGGATACTGGAGTAGTGAAGTAGCAGACTACTCTTCTTCTATCTCTCTATAGCTTCTCTCTATATAGCTTCTCTCTCTATAATTGCTCTTGTGAGTCTTAGTGAATTGGTGAGAATGAAGGAAGAATGAGCTTCTATTTATAGGAAAATATAGTTTCGATAATTGCACGTTTTGGAACTCAAAATATTAAAGTACAATACCTTCATCTTTTCCTTCATTTTTAATTTAGTCATGCAATTATTATCAAACTTGAACCACCTCCCCTAATAGTACATCATGTGAATCAATAGTTCAATCATGTGAATTAATAGTTCTATACATGTGAAAATACGAATTACAGTATAGTACCTCCATCTATACCTTCATTTTTAACTTAGTTATGCAAGTATTATCAATCTTGCACCACCTCCCCTAATAGTACATGAATGTGAATTAATAGTACACACATGTGAACAAATAGTTATAAGCATGTGAATTAATAGCAATTAATTGCTCATTTATCCGATTAATTACCCGATTGGTCAGTATAACTTCCAGACATCAATTATTATCGAAATAAATGTCGATTTCCACTAACACTAATAATCCCAACACAATGGAACTATCAATTTCATCTTTAATCAACACGAACTTATTCATCATTAATATTATAACTCATAATATTTAACAACCGTGTCGTTCCTGTGAAAGTGGGGCTTTAGATAAGGATTTCTCCTTATTGGCGCCGCAATTAAGTGACCAAACCTCTCCTCGATGTAACTTCTAGACATCGTCGATATTGTAAATAATAATATGAATAACTTTGTCGTCTCAATTATTGATTTAATAATATAAAATATTATGCAGATGATACTGTGACAATAATTGAATCAATAATATAAGAGATATGATGAAGCAATTACTATAGCAATAATTGAGTATAACTGAGTAACTTCTTACGTAAGCATCATTAATCAATATCACGTGCCACTGTGCAACCACGCGTATTACTGTACTTTTATCTATTTAACCATTTACTAAATAGAATAATAATTATAAAAATTGAATACTTTCATTTCATAAAATTCGGGGTCTCACAAAAATCGTAGAGTGTCAAGATCTGATCTCGGAGTCCTAGTGTCTGCAAAACCAAAGCCAAATCGTAGTGTGCAGAACTAAGGCTTCAACAGAAGTGCTCACAACGTCAAGGCAGAATCGTAGAGTAAACATGATTCTCAACAAATGAGCACTCCCAGAATATCCAAAGGATGAAGCCTCTGGTCTGAGCTGCAAAGATACATTCCACCTTAAGGAAACTAGAGAGCACTCAACGAATGGCTTGCAAGCTAACAGAAGATCTAAACACCAACCCAATCAGCCTCCAGATTGAGTAATAAAGCCATTCAAGATGAAGTCTTCCAAAAGTAGATCAAAAGAAGACTTCAATAAAAGTGTCTGACTTAGGAAAGTCAGCAGATGTAGTAGTTGTCAAGAGAACAGAAGACAACAATCTTGGGGTAAACCAGAATCGTAGTGTTTGCCAAACAAAGCATGAACTGATGCAGTTTACATAGAAATACTGGTCATCTTATGAAGAACAAGGTGAAAATGATTAAACATGGGTCAGTTCATTGATGATAAGTGAACGGGAGATCACAAGGAGAAAGCGAGCTGGGCATGCCACAAATATGAGGTGTCTTGCTATTCAGAAGAGACTAGAACAAGGAGTCAAGCTATTAGTTCCTAAGATTAGTCGAAGGCAAACAGAAGTTTTGAAGCACTGCCCAAATGAAGGAAGTGGTGTTCTACATTGAAGATCTAATGAACACTCTTCAGGATCGTAGTGTTGTCTCAATCAGTCAATGAGCAACATTCAACAAGACACACTATGATTAGGTCCAAGAATATATACATCAGAATTGTAGAGTTTGATGATCTGAAGATTGAAGCATTTGCAACGGTTCAATCTGAAGACTTATATTTGAATATTGCTAATTGAAAGCATCGATGCAAAAGGACAACTTCTGATTTTCTAATCGAGAAGTCAGAAAGATGAAATAAAGATGACTACATGCCTGACACGGAAAGATGACAACTCTAAGGTGGTAGGTAAGGTAGCAGACTGTTGTGTCAGTAAAGTCATAAAGGAGCTATCACGTCACATCAAGGAGTCTGGATCAAATAACTCGAGATCTACAAAGCAATTCAAATAGCTTTCAACGGCTATATTCCAACGGGAAGATTGGGAAGGAGTATATATCAGCCAGAGCTTCAAAGATCAAGAGTTGCAGAGTTGAAGGATCGTTGAGTTGTTAGAATGCTGTATTGTTGACTATGAGTTCCACCAGAACTGAATAGAACAAGTGTGACAACCCCAGAATTTAGAAATTTTTTAAAATCATAATTGATTGATTTAAGGTTCAATATTAGAACCTAGACAGAAAATAAGTGAATGGATTTGACATTTTGGAAAGAAATTTTATGGATTTAAAAATTTTTGTGGTGAATTATTCAGGATTAAGTATATATGTGTATATGTTCTGTGATTATGGTCATTTATATGCTCAGAATGTGGTTAAGGGTCAAGGGTTGATCAGATAGCCTATATCAGTGGCAAACCCTAAAATTATATTAAGAACGTCAACGTTCAGTTAGAAAATTCTTACGATTTATAAGAAACCCTAAAATCAGTTCTGGAAACCCTAATTTTAGTTTCGGGAATCCAAAACCCTAATTTGGAATATGAAACCCTAATTTGGGAATTCAAATACTAGTATAAGGTTTAAACGTTATTAATTATAATTTTTAAATATTAATTTTCTATTTCAAAAACCCTAATCTGGAAATCCAAGAAAATTGATTTATGGAAACCTTAAGTTTTAACCTGAAGGGTTAAACCCTAAGGGTTGGATCAAATGACAACTTTAGAATTAAAATTGTATGCTAATTCTCAAAAGTGCCCTTTTATCACATTTTTATTATGTTGAGTGCAAATCTTGCCAAAATGAGAGTTGGTGACCAACTCTAAGACTTTTATGTGCCATATATCTCTCATATCAGCAACCATATTAGCCAAAGTCATTGAATCATTTATAAAAACTTAAAAAAATAAGTAAAGTTACTTACTTTACTTTCCTTACTAGCCAAAGCCATCATCTCTCTAAATCCGAAAATGAGAGTGAAAGGGAATGAGAAGATAAGCGTATAGCAAGTATCTAGCCTTGCAACAACAGAATCCAAGATCAGATTCAAAGATCTAAGCTAAGAAGGTATAAACCCTAAATCATGTGATCTTATGTTAATGTTATGATTTATTGTTTAAAGTTGTGTTAGGGGGTGTCATTGTGTGATCTGGGTTGTTAGATCAAGGATCTATAACATCTAGATGCTCAAAATTGTAGATTTCAAAAATTTGGAAAACTGGAAAAATGGTGTCTGACAGTCAAATGTCAGGTCTCCTAGATCTGTCTCTATTAATATTTTTAGTGTTTTAAAGGTTTGTACTTGTTGTATGTTATGAGGTCTTGGATCTGGAACTTGAATCAAGTCCAGATCATGTGTAAATTGCAAGATATAAGCTATCAAAGTACGTTGAAAAGCATTAACTGGCTGTTTCTGGGCAGCCCAGAATTTCCTAGAATGTCTGACAACGATTTTTCAGGCGCTTGATCTTGCAACTTTTATGTGTTTGGACCATGTTGTTGTGTTAGGGTTGTAGTATGATATGAGGACTTCACGTTCAAGCTTTTAGATCACCCATATCCGTAATAGAATCATAGAAAATCGTGGTCAAAGTAGGTTGACCAAACTGTCTCATGTATGTTTTCTGGAAAACCCAGATCTTCAACAACCAAACTTTCTGACAAGGTTTGACTGACTTGAATCTTGTGATTGTGTTGATAATAGACTGATATTATGTTATAGGATTGCTCTTTTACATGTTTACTACAAGAATTAACCCTTATAACACACTAAGCAAGCTCAGTATGCAAGTTATAGAGATCAAAAGTGGCCAACTCGGACTGTTCTTCATATCTGGAAAACCCAGAAATGAAGAACAACTTCTGACATGTTTTTCTGAAGCTTATATTTTGTTGTGATGATGTAGTTAAGGCATGAAATCGATTTGTAATCATAGAATTGCATGTATACTACAATATTAACACAATATACCACCCTGATAACATCCAGAACATAAAACTTTATGTGGTCAAAGTAGTAACCTAGAACACTGTCTTGAAGGTTCTTGGTTTGGTGAAGAACACCTATAGC
This sequence comes from Panax quinquefolius, assembly GCA_020205615.1. Classification (NCBI taxonomy): domain Eukaryota; kingdom Viridiplantae; phylum Streptophyta; class Magnoliopsida; order Apiales; family Araliaceae; genus Panax; species Panax quinquefolius. The sequence continues at coordinate 86,817,062 of CM035173.1, forward strand.
GACAGTTTCGTCGCTATAGAGCCCTTTAGCGACAAATAATTTTTAAAAATAATTATTTTATTAAATAAATAGAGAAAAATGATTTTTAATTATGAAAAATACATAATAAATTTCTAAAAATTATTTCAAAGCCTAAAAATTAGTTTTTAATTATTTAGAGTATATTTCATAAATATTTAATATTTTTGAAATATAAATGGTATTTAATTTATTTAATTATAATATTAAATAAATTATTTAAAAATAATTTTAATACTTGAAAATCATGAAACATTATATTATGGTATAAGAAAATATTTTAAGTTATTTTTAATAACTTTTGATATTTTGTGATGAATTTTATTAATAAATTTATATTAATGGTGATTAATTTATTTAATGAATATATTAAATAAATTATGGAAAATTAGAATTAATGCTTTAAAAATCATATAAAAATGATTTAAGGGTTAGAAAAATATTTTGAGTTATAAAATATAACTTTTGATATTTTTTCATAAAAATATTAATATTTTAATATTAATAACAATTATCGGATAATGAATTTAATTGTTTAAAATCATATAAATATGATTTTAAAGTATTAAAAAACTTTATGATATTATAAATATATTATAATATTATGTTATGTTTTTATTAATATTTAATATTAAATAAATATTAATGATAAGAGAATAATGTGGTATTTATATTTTATAAATACGATATAAGTGTTTAAAAAATTATGATAAATGGTAATAATTACTTGAAAATTATTACGAGCTTATGAAAAATATATTTACTGGTAATAAATTATCTAAGTTAAGTGTTAAGTGTTTAGGCAAAGTTTAATTGAACTTAGACTCAAGATTTATCCGACTAGAATGTCGGGATGTCAGATTTGTGTTAGATTTGACTCGAACTGTAAAAGTTTGACTTGAGGTTAGGTTTTATGTGATGCATAGACTGATAGGGTTATGTGTTAATGTGTTTAGGTTATTTTAAATACTGTGATGATATTATTCTAATTTGTATATCGATATTATTTATATATTAGGTCTTTAGTTAAAGCTTAATAAATTGCGTAACAATAATCGACCGAACAGGCAAGTTCCTAACCTTGAACTTCTAATAATTGTGCAAGTTCCTTAAGCTCAACCCCAAGTTGTATTATTCAGTTATATTTATGGTAAATCATTTCTGATTGCCATGACTAAGAATTATTAAATTGCACTATGTGCATACTGCATGTATTCATCAGGTATAAAAGGATGATCACCTTAAGGATAAACAGGTTCTGTTCACCATCTTAAGGATGAACAGATACCATCAAACCCCCCAACGATCCTATTCACCATCTTAAGGACGAACATGTGACGCCCCCAAAATAGGTATACATCACTTATTCTGAGTCGCCAAATACATGGTACAGAATACAAATACAATCTTTAATATACAACAAGGAAGCTGTGAGTTTTAATACAAATATTATCTTCTAGATAATATCCACTCTCAGAATAAGTCCTCATTATATTTATTGTCACACTATTTAACAGAATAGTGAGGACTACTAATACTATCATCTGGACCGTCACTCCGTTCCCCAACTAGTCCCGGCTACGTTCTCATTTCCTAAAGAGAACAGTGAAAGAAAGGGTGAGCTCAACTAGCCCAGCTGGCTTTGAATTTTCTGGGGCATCCTTTGGTGCCTCCATCCTAGCTAAACTTATCTTTGGTGAACGACAAAATCGGGCTAGGTGACCTTCTCTTCCACAATTATAACATGCTTTGACTGAGATCGCATGCAGTTTGGGCCGATGTGTCCCTCCCTCCGCATTTGAAGCATATGATAGGTGGTCGTTTCTCCATCCTTAACAACAAGTCTTGATCTTGACGTCTTTCCATCATTGTTGAATCTCCTCTTCTTGAAATGTCCTTCTTATTGCTTTGGCCATGATTACCATCGGCGGTTACCATTTACGCATGTTGATTCCTCCACGCTTATTGCCACCGCTTCACGATGGTATTATCATTGGTATTATCATTTTGCTTACCGCTCTCTTTTTGGTTGGGTTGACTCATTATCGTGCTCCAATAATCGAGAGCCTATTAACAACATCCTGAATACAAACACGCTTTATGAGAGATAAGATATTAATGTATCTCGGGTTTCAAACCTCTTAGAAACATTCGCGTCATTCTCTCCTCATTATCAACCAAATAGGGGCGTGGCAAGGACAAATTTCGGCAAACTTGGCTTCGTCTTTGCGACACCTGGTCATGTTGTTTTGCTCCAGTTTAATGAATTCTACCTCTTTCATGTGATGAATACTTTTGGGAAAGTACTTGTCGTTGAACAGTTCTTGAAACTTTTCCCAAGAAATCTTGGTCATGGCGGCGGTTGAGTACGCTTCTGATTCTCGGCGATGAATCTGCCTCTGCGCAATAACATGAACATGGCAAAGGGAACCTTTTGCTCCTCGGAGCAACCCAAGACATCAAATATCTTGTTGATCTGTTTTATCCACGTCTCGCCTTAAGTGGTTTTGGCTCTCCAAAAACTCCGGGTCCCAGCTCAAGTGAACTGTTTGGCGGTGATGATCAAAGAGAGTTGCCAGTGTTTCCACCTTCATTTTGAACAGGAGCCACTCTCGCCTGATGTTGCATGAATTGCATGAAGCCTTGGAACATTCCATCGTTCATCATTTGGTCAGTGTTGTTGTTTGCATGAGGATTGTCGCCTTCCTAATGCACATTGTCCTGGTTATTGATCTGTGGAGACTCAACGGTCTCCTGTGCTCCATTGATGTTCTCAACATTCTCGGATGCCATTTTCAAACACAGCCACAAAACAAGGGTTAATTAACATATCACATATTATCCCTATACTCTGACCGACCAATTAAATATCAAATAAACTTAGGTAGGTCATACTAGCGAAGGAATTCCCCGTCTCTCCCCTCCTAGTTCTTGTCTCACATCTTAGCCAGGGATCATATCCCTAAGCTTTGATACTGTTGTGACGCCCCCAAAATAGGTATACATCACCTATTACGAGTTACCAAATACATGGTACGTAATACAAATACAATCTTTAATATATAACAAGAAAGTTTGTGAGTTTTAATACAAATATTGTCTTCAGACAATATCCACTCTCGAAATAAGTCCTCATTACATTTATTGTCACACTATTTAATGTAATAGTGAGGACTTCTAATACTATCATCCGGACCATCACTCCATTCCCCGACTAGTCCCTGGCCACGTTCTCATTTCACGAAGAGAATAAAGGAAAGAAAGGGGTGAGCTCAACTAGCCCAAAGAAGAAATATTATGACTAAGATAATGCGTAATAAATTATAATTAGTCTTCAACAAAGGTTAAACCGATAAAATACAATAGACATCAAGTTTAATCTGCAATGAACACGCAATCCATTAAAAGAGTCAAGTAGAGAATAAAATCTACTATCTTTTATGATTTAAAAGGTTTTTCATCACTTTTATCATTTGGGACTCGACAATAAATAATCCACATCATCCCCGCACTACTACTGGCCAAGGATATTCATTAGTATCACAACCACAAATTATCCATGCACTACGGGCCAAGGATATTTGTGTATTCATCAATGGTCATGATCATGCCAATAATCGTCCATCAATGCACTACGGGCGATGAGGACTTTACCCACATCATTTGTAACATTACTATCATGATTACAAGAATAATCTCACAGTCATAATCATACCAAGTCTATCTATGCACTTCTACGGCCATAGATGACTTTCAACAAAATATAAATATGAGGATGATGACAATGATATAAGAATTCAATAAAACAAGTTCATGAATTAATTTATTCAGGATCTAATAACGTCCAAAGTGTCAACATGATACTTCTTTGTAGAGTAAAATTTAAGAATGCTCAGAAGAATATTTCCACGAAAAGATACTGGATGAAGCGCAAATATCAAGGATATTCCACCAATTTCATGGAGTATAGAAGTCAAAACTTTAACCAACTGAGTATAATAAAGAATGGAATAACAAAAGAAATCACCATGCATGCGGTACTTAGATAGACGAAGTTATTCAACGTAATAATAAATAACGGAACCAGGTCAAAGCGTAATACGCACCGACAGGATATTCCAACAGAATAATAAAGAATGGAATAACAACAGAAATCACCATGCATGCGGTACTTCGCATAGACAGGTTATTCCAACAGAATAATAAATAACGGAATTAGGTTCGGCGTAAAACGCACAGACAGGATATTCTAACAGAATAATAAAGACGAAACCAGGTCCGGCGTAAAACACACAGACAGGATGTTCCAACAGAATAATAACGAATGGAATAACAACAGAAATCACCAAGTATAGGGTAGACCACATATGCAGGTTATTCCAACAGAATAATAAAGAATGGAATAACAGAAGAATTTCACCAAGTATAGGGTAGCCCGCGTATACAGGTTATTCCAACAGAATAATAAAGACTAGAATAACAAAAGTTCTTTTCATGAATATGAAAAAAAATAATACCCCTTACCTTATAAAGAAAAGTACTCTGACGGTAGGGCGGAGATATACTTGAAGAAACTTGCACTACGCTCAAAGCTTTCTTAAACGCTAAAGAAATACGCTCAAGATAGAAGAATAATTCTCTCTACAATTTTTCTCTCTAGAGTTTCAGTGAATTCGTATGAAATAATGAAGGAATGAACTTCTATTTATAGGAGAATGGAAAGGATACTATTTGCAAAAATCACAGATGTAATAGTAATTATTCGGATGAAGTTTACGTTTTCAACATATCAATCTTTTCTTTTCAAAGTGCTGACCAATGAGAAAAAAACCACACATGCCAATTAAAATCTTTAACCAATTAAAATGCACCCTTTATCAATAATATCGCATGACTGACAAGTTTGGCCAAATGAAGTTCAAGTTTGAAAAATTCACCCACATTCTGCCAAAAAGAGCTAGCAATTGTCAATAATTAAGGCCCCCCTCCTATCAACATCAACCATATATATATTATTCAAAATATTACTCCTACCCGTGCCCCAAAAATCTCCCACCCAACTTGACAACTTTACATATATATACATAATATATCAATACATACCTTATAAATATACATATATATAACTCTAATATATATATAAGTAATAAAACAAAACTGAGATAACTTCTCACGTAAGCATTAATAATCAATACCGTGTGCTACTATGCAACCACGCGTATTCCTGTACTTTTAACACCGGGTGTTTCAATAGTTAACGGTAAAACTTCCGCCGTTATTTTCATAAAAATATTTTTGTCATTTTCTCAATCCGACAATAATTCCATTGTGGGGTCCACCAATGATTGTGCCATCGTACGAATATTCCCTGTTTAAAACGAATATTCCCCGACCAATCGAATATTATATAACAACTTGCATACTTTGTAAAATTTATAAATATTACCCACAACTATAACATTATATCAAATTTATTCCATAATATTCAAAAATGATAACTATAGAAAATACATTTTTATTCATAAAAGGTGGGGTCTTACAATCTCCACTTCTTATGAAATTTCGCCCTCGAAATTAGGGTACGTACCTGGTATGTCGAAGAGGTAAGGGTACCTTGATTTCATTTCAGATTCTAACTCCCAGGTCATTTTCTCAACATCGTGGTTCCTCCATAAAACTTTGACTTGAGGTATAATCTTGGAGAGTAGAATATGTTCCTTCTTATCCAAGATTTGAACAAGAACCTCTTCATACGTTAAATCTTCCGCTATTTCGTCCGGTTCCAACTCAATAATGTGGTTCGGGTCTTTCACATATTTACGTAACATGGATATATGAAAAACATTATGAACACGAGACATACTTGGCGTTATAAAACGAATATTCCCCGACCAATCGAATATTATATAACAACTTGCGTACTTTGCAAAATTTATAAATACTTCCCACAACTATAACATTATATCAAATTTATTCCATAATATTCAAAAATGATAATTATAGAAAATACATTTTTATTCGCAAGAGTTGGGGTCTTACAGAACAGGTTCTGTTCACCATCTTAAGGATGAACAGATTCCACCGAACCTCCCAACAATCCTGTTCGCCAACTTAAGTATGAACAGGTTCAACTTGCCGAATAGTAATTAAACAAAAAAATATTGGAGAAAAATGTTTCTTTTATTGATAAAAGTTGAAAGAATTACAGACTCCAAAATTCTGACAAATACTCTACCAAAAATATTTTCAATGTTTTCCCGCATGCCACATGTTCTTTATTTCAGACCCATCCATTGTTCACCATCAGGTATGAAAGGCTGATCACCTTCATTACCATTTAGTCCAAATATAATTGCTATGTTCATGTTCAATGCTCGTTCAGTTATAAAAACTTGTTCATGCTAATTCACAACTATATTGTTGAATTATAGCCAGCTTATTATTCAAATTCATTCAATCATGATATATCCTTAAATAAACTTATACTTGTTGGGCAAATTTATGCTCACCCTTGCTATATCATGATAAAACATTGCAGATTAAGGCGAAAACGCTTGACATAAGAGGAAAGGTTAAAGATGGTTCCACTTTTTTAAGTTTATGTATGAGATAAATTTGTATAAGTATTGTATATTAATGTTGTTGTAAGTCAAATAAGTTATGAACTGTGTATTAAGTGAAGGTTCTCAACCTTGGGGAAAAGTGTGTAAGTTTAATGTATAAACAATTTATGTTTATATCTTCCGCAATAGTTATAGAAATAGTATACCAGATCCGTGGTGATTTAGGACCTAGATTTGGGGCTATTACAGTTGGTATCAAAGCTGTTGGTTATGAATCTTAAGTAGGAATACCTGAGACCAATAACCGCAATGATTAGGATAAGATCTAACTCACATAGAGTTAGTTGGTCGGTAAGATTCAAAGATGAAACTCGGTGAGTTATAAAAGATACACAGTTCCCTAACTTTGATAATAAAGTTGAACAGTAGTGATGAGTAGATCGAGTCTAAAAGACTAAAAGTGCAGTGATAGAAGATCGTAAAACAAAACTATCATAGTATAGAAATGAATCGTAATATATACGATGAGAATCACCCCGTGATCTGATAAGGTGATAGCAGGGAAAAGAATCAATCTAATGATTGAAAAGTTTATAGCAAAGATTGTAGTGTCAGTTGTACTATGAATTGGTACAGATTCAGGAAAGGATTATGAATATGAGTTGAATGAAATTCGTATTGAGAAGGGAGTTAGGAATAAGTGGGGATTATGAAATATCTGTGTCGCGGTTTGCTATATGCATGTTAAAAGGGTGATTCATTTCTCATGTGTATAATAGATAGATAGGTTATAGGTAGAGAATATAAAGTTAAGTACGAGTTCTTAAAACTCATACTTATGTTACCTTCGTGACTCATAGTTATATGAAATGTTTATGAACCCCTCAGCGAATGGACGCTAAAGGTCTGACTAAGACAAGTTCTTAAAATCATATGATTGTGGAAAGTTCTTGAACTCATAAGTGTGGTTTGACGAACTGGGTATAGTTTGTGTGAATGGAGTATTAAGGATAATAGGAATAGATAGACTATTTAAGCAAATGATTATTAGTGGAGAAATAAGTTTTCCAAAACTCCTAGCTATGCTAGACTTCGAAATTTTTGACGTCAAGCTAAATACGCACATGTGCTTTTGAAAATGAATTTTTATTCTCAACTCTTGGTGACCATTATGTATGCGTGGACTTCGGGCCACCGGCACATTGTTACCTGTTGGGATTATAAAACTGATTTGCAAAGATTTTTGAGCGATTTAAAGAATAGTCTATGCTACTTGTTTCAGCTAGATGATAATGATTTGAAATATCAAAATATATATTTTATTTATCGATCATGTATCACGTAAACTTTGCAGCGAGAGATGATAAAAAGTTGATGGAGTTGTAAATACAGGAATATATAGTGTTGAATTCGATCCAAAAATCGTTATCCCACTATTGTATGATGTGTTATGACAAAGTCATACAATGACGACATCCTCAAACAGACTGTTAATACAGTACGACATCATGACGTCATTCTCAAAAATATTTTCAAAAATTTAATTTTCCAACGACGTTTGGCTATACACATTGGTAAATCGATTGAAATTGATTATTGATATGAGTCTACGCTATTCGATTCAGCTAGACTAATGTTTATGAAAATTCTAAGTGTTCATTGAAAAAAATTTCTCGAACCAAATTATTTTGGTGCGGAATCCAATAAGATTGAGGTAAAATTTTTGTGCCTATGGCAGTGACGAGAAATAGATCAACCCAGTATTACTGGGCCAGTATAGGGAAGAACGAGCTGATCACCCACTATGTTCATAAGACCAGTGTGGTTTGCGGATGAATTTCCATAAAACCTTTGCGAAAATGACAGACAATAGTCTATATAACTCCTCAGCAATATTTGAAATTTTTACTCTTGTGAGGAATGTATTGGGTAGCATGTGATGCTTTGTATGAATGGTGAATGGTGCATGGTGTAAGGTGTAATGTGAATTTCGGGGACGAAATTCTTAGAAGAAGGGGTGAATGTGACAACCTGAGAATTTAGAAAATTTTCAAAATCATAATTGATTGATTTAAGGTTCAATATTAGAACCTAGACAGAAAATAAGTAAATGGATTTGACATTTCTGGAAAGAAATTTTATGGATTTAAAAATTTTTGTGGTGATTTATTCAGGATTAAGTATATGTGTATATGTTTTGTGAATATGGTCATTTATGTGCTCAGAATGTGGTTAAGGGTCAAGGGTTGACCAGATAGCCTATATTAGTGGAAAACCCTAAAATTATATTAAGAACGTCAACGTTCAGTTAGAAAATTCTTACGATTTATAAGAAACCCTAAAATCAGTTCTAGAAACCCTAATTTTAGTTTCGGGAATCCAAAACTTTAATTCAGAATATGAAACCCTAATTTGGGAATTCAAATGTTAGTATAAGGTTTAAACGTTATTAATTATAATTTTGAAATATTAATTTTCTATTTCAAAAACCCTAATCTGGAAATCCTAGAAAATTGATTTATTGAAACCTTAGGTTAAACCCTAAGGGTCAAACCCTAAGGGTTGGATCAAATGACAACTTTATAATTAAAATTATATGCTAATTGTCCAAAGTGCACTTTTGTCACATTTTTATTACGTTGAGTGCAAATCTTGCCAAAATGAGAGTTGGTGACCAACTCTAAGACTTTTATGTGCCATATATCTCTCATATCAGCAACCATATCAGCCAAAGTCATTGAATCATTTATCAAAACTTAAAAAAATAAGTAAAGTTACTTACTTTACTTTCCTTACTAGCCAAAGCCATCCTCTCTCTCTAAATCCGAAAATGAGAGTGAAAGGGAGTGAGAAGATAAGCCTATAGCAAGTATCTAGCCTTCCAACAACAGAATCCAAGATCAGATTCAAAGATCTAAGCTTAGAAGGTATAAACCCTAAATCATGTGATCTTATGTTAATGTTATGATTTGTTGTTTAGAGATGTGTTAGGGGGTGTCATTGTGTGATCTGGGTTGTTAGATCAAGGATCTATAACATCTAGATGCACAAAATTATAGATTTCAAAAATCTGGAAAACTGGAAAAATGGTGTCTAACAGTCAAATGTCAGGTCTCCTAGATCTGTCTTTGTTAATGTTTTTAGTGTTTTAAAGGTTTGTACTTGTTGTATGTTATGAGGTCTTGGATCTGGAACTTGAATCAAGTCCAGATCATGTGTAGATTACAAGATATAAGCGGTTAAAGTACGTTGACCAGCATTGACTGGCTATTTCTGGGCAGCCCAAAATTTCCTAGAACGCCTGACAACGATTTTTCAAGCGCTTGATCTTGTAACTATTATGTGTTTGGACCATGTTGTTGTGTTAGGGTTGTAGTATGACATGAGGACTACACGTTCAAGCTTTTAGATCACGCATATCCGAAATAGAATCATAGAAAATCGTGGTCAAAGTAGGTTGACCAAACTGAATCAAGTCCAGATCATGTGTAGATTACAAGATATAAGCGGTCAAAGTACGTTAACCAACATTGACTGACTATTTCTAGGCAGCCCAAAATTTCCTAGAACGCCTGACAACGATTTTTCAGGCGCTTGATCTTGTAACTATTATGTGTTTGGACCATGTTGTTGTGTTAAGGTTGTAGTATGACATGAGGACTACACGTTCAAGCTTTTAGATCACGCATATCCGTAATAGAATCATAGAAAATCGTGGTCAAAGTAGGTTGACCAAACTGTCTCATGTATGTTTTCTTGAAAACCCAGATCTTCAACAGCCAAACTTTCTGACAAGGTCTGACTGACTTGAATCTCATGATTATATTGATAATAGACTGATATTATATATGTTATAGGATTGCTCTTTTACATGTTTACTACAAGAATTAACCTTTACAACACACTAAGCAAGCTCGGTATGCAAGTTATGGAGATCAAAATCGCTGACTCGATTTTGTTTCTTCATTTTGGAAAACCCAGAAATGAAGAACAGCTTCTGACATGTTTTTCTGAAGCTTATATTTTGTTGTGATGATGTAGTTATGGCATGAAATCGATTTGTAATCGTAGTATTGCATGTATACTACAATATTAACATAATATACCACCCTGATAACATCCAAAACATAAAACTTTATGTGGTCCAAGTAATAACCTCGAACGATTAATAAGCGAAGGTTACGGGTTTGGTGAAGAACACCTATAGCGACAGTTTCGTCGCTATAGGACCCTTTAGCGACAGATAATTTCTAAAAATAATTATTTTATTAAATAAATAGAGAAAAATGATTTTTAATTATGAAAAATATATAATAAATTCCTAAAAATTATTTTAAAGCCTAAAAAATTAGTTTTAATTATTTAGAGTATATTTCATAAATATTTCATATTTTTGGAATATAAATGGTATTTAATTTATTTAATTATAATATTAAATAAATTATTTAAAAATAATTTTAATACTTGAAAAATCATGAAAAATTATATTATGGTATAAGAAAATATTTTAAGTTATTTTTAATAACTTTTGATATTTTGTGATGAATTTCATTAATAAATTTATATTAATGGTGATTAATTTATTTAATGAATATATTAAATAAATTATAGAAAATTAGAATTAATGCTTTAAAATTATATAAAAATGATTTAAAGGTTAGAAAAATATTTTGAGTTATAAAATATAACTTTTGATATTTTGTCATGAAAATATTAATATTTTAATATTAATAGCAATTATCGGATAATGAATTTAATTGTTTAAAAATCATATAAATATGATTTTAAAGTATTAAAATACTTTGTGATATTATAAATATATTATAATATTATGTTATATTTTTAATCAATATTTAATATTAAATAAATATTAATGATAAGAGAATAATGTGGTATTTATATTATATTAATTTGATATAAGTGATTGAAAAATTATGATAAATGGTAATAATTACTTGAAAATTATTACGATCTTATGAAAAATATTTTTACTGATAATAAATTATCTAAGTTAAGTGTTAAGTGTTTAGGCAGAGTTTAATTGAACTTACACTCGAGATTTATTTGACTAGACCGTCGGGATGTCAGATTTGTGTTGGATTCGACTCGGACTATAAAAGTTTGACTTGAGGTTAGGTTTTATGTGATGTATAGACTGATAGGGTTATGTGTTAATGTGTTTAGGTTTTTTTAAATACTGTGATGATATTATTCTAATTTGTATATCGATATTATTTATATATTAGGTCTTCAGTCAAAGCTTAATAAATTGCGTAACAGTAATCGACCAAACAGGCAAGTTCCTAACCTTGAACTTCTAATTATTGTGTAAGTTCCTTAAGCTCGACCCCGAGTTGTATTATTCAATTATACTTATGGTTAATCATTTCTGATTGTTATGTCTAAGAATTATTAAATCGCACTATGCATATGTATTCATCAGGTAAGAAAGGTTGATCACATTCATTACCATTCGGTTCAGATATAATTGCTAAGTTCATGTTCAATGCTCGTTCGGTTATCAAAACTTGTTCATGCTAATTCACAACTATATTGTTGAATTATAGCCAGCTTATTATTCAAATTCTTTCAATCATGATATATCCTTAAATAAGCTTATACTTGCTGGGCAAATTTATGCTCACCCTTACTTTATCATGATAAAACATTATAGATTAAGGCGAATACGTCGGATATAAGGAAAGGTTAAAGACAGTTCCAGCTTTAAGTTTATGTGTACAACTAAATTTGTATAAGTATTGTATATTAATGTTGTTATAAGTCAAATAAGTTATGAACTGTGTATTAAGTGAAGGTTCTCGACCTTGGAGAAAAGTGTGTAAGTTTAATGTATAAAAAATTTATGTTTATATCTTCTGCAATAGTTATAGAAATAGTATACCAGATCCCTGGTGATTTAGTACCTAAATTTGGGGCTATTACAACAAGTCTCAGTGACAGTGAGACTACGAAGGTAGAAGTGAAGAAAATTTGAAGAAGGACCTGAATAGACTAAAGCTTCAATCAACAAGGATGAGAATGCCACTGAAGATGGCATCTAAGCTGAGAGCTGAGAAGGCCAAGAAGACAACATTCAAAAAAGTGGCAGAGCACAAAGAAGATCCAGAGAGCCACTCTACGAATCACCATGAACCAAAAGTTGAAATAGAAGAGATACAGAACCATGTCTGCAGATCATTCAAGAAGGGTTCAGGGAATACTAAGTGCTAGAAGAAGTCTACCAAAAGCTCAGAGACTTAGCAACCCAAATGGTGATGGTGCATAACTGACATCAAATGAAGTCGAGATGAAAAGTATGAAGATCAGCTGCACCAGAGATGAAGTGGTCCACACTCTATGCAGAATGACAAAGAGGACTACGCCAAGCTACTAAGTACAAAAGATGTTTAAGCTTCAAGACATCTTAGCAGCAAAACACCAACAACAACAAGCAACCAGGGTCTGAGGGGTCCTTGTCTGGAGGGACTAAATGAAGTTCCAAGCCTGCTGGGCTTGAAGAGTTCCTAGGGAACTAGAGGAGTTCTAAGCCTGTTGGGCTTGAAGAGTTCTTAGTGAACTGAAGTTTAAAGGTTGTTGGCCTTGAAGGAATCTTAGTGATTCAGGGTGCTACCCTTCTTTAGTGCAATTCCTGCTTGTTAAAGCAGAAGAGTGGATTAGGAGCTTGAGTCTCTGAACCACTTAAAATCACCTGTGTCTTTTATATTCAGTCATTTACTTTCTATCATTTACATTATGCACCTAACTGTTATAAATGCTATGTATGAACTGACTACTTACAGTTAAACTAACTCTATGAACAATGTATGTATGTTCATGAATATATCAATGAAGGGGATCTTTTGTTTATACCGTTATGCTTGAAAAGATTCTTATGTTTGTCATATATTAATTCATTAGCAATACAAAACAAATAAAAAAAGTATTTGAAAAATTAAAAGGATCTATTCAACCCCACATTCTAGATCTATTGTGTGCCTACTGAGGAACTAACAATTGGTATCAAAGCAAGTTCTCATGCTATATTCAAAAGCTAATCACTTTGAGTCTGATCTTAGGCACAAACATTCTTCTAAATTTAGTTTAGTAGTAAGTCACTTGTAAATGCAGATGAGCTCACACATTGGAAATATTGTGTACAGGTAAATGTGTATATACATCTGAAGCTGCTCAGATTGGCCCATGTTCTTAAATGCCATATCAACAAGACCAATCCTTGTCCATAGTCAATCTTTCTCTCCATCCAAGTTTTAGGTTGAAGATAACATCTTGAAAGAATTCTAAAATATGTCATAAGCATATCATGATTTAATTAATCTTAAGTGGAGTAATCCTTGATGACGGGTTAGTATGTACGTATAAACCCTTGTTCTAGGTTTTTGATAATACATAAAGTATGATCAGTTCTACAAGAGTATCTTGAAGATTCATAGAAACTGATCATCTCCATGAATCAACCAGATACAAATAAGTGATAGAACTGATTCACACTTCGTGAACATTTAAAAGTCGTGAACATAACCAAGCAAATGATGAAATCATCAAAGAAAAAGAGTGTTTTATTAAAATGGTTAATCTCACACACACTCATCATCATGCATCTTAAAATGTCATACCTAAATTGAATACATGCATAAATATGATTGTTGATGATCAATACGATGAAAATTCAAATATACGAGGAACAAGAATTTTGGAAACTAACCTAGTAGGACCCATTTAACCATGGGTACCAAAAATAGAAATTTATCTAATCTGCAGGTATTTGGTCTATCTGACCACACTAAGGAATACTGAAGTAGATGACTTCAGTCGAGAAGATTCAACCAGCTGGAGGCTTAAGACATTTCAGAAATGTTTTTGACAAAATTATTCTCTGTCAAAGCTTGTTCTTGAAGACTTGTTGAGCTAACATGAATGAAGCTCACATGGTTGCTAATCTCTATATGGAAGTAGACCATTCACCCTAAGATAAAAAGGGTCTTATATGCTCAATCATCCAAAGCATATAATCTAAGAAGAACCCTCGAGAAACTCATTATAGAAGCAGAACTCCATAAGTACAAACTGTCAAAGAAGACTACGTTCATAGTTCTGTCAAATTATCGTAGAATGATCAGTCTTGAAGATATCTATTTCTATGATCCAAGGAGGTTTAAATAATTATGATGACTTCAGTCAGAAGGAGATATGCAAGGCTACCTTCTGATGTAGATGAAGAAGAAGATCTCACACTCCTCTAAGAAGATAGTATCAACTATGGGGGAACAGTGATTTGTTAAGGAAAAGCAATACTAAAAGTATCAGAAATGCACTATGAAGCAATGTACCAGTTATAAAGTCCCAAAACTTTATGGCTGATGAACCAAATGAAGATCCATAGTCAGTGGGAACATCCTTCAAAAAAATTAACACTGTGATCACAATTTTACACCAATTTAACTCATTCAAGCTACGTTCTCTTTGTTTCTTACCGAATTAACATATTCAAGGCTCAATTTACAGATTAGTTTACAAATTAACCACCAAATTTGGTACTTTTGCAAGCCATATATATAAACATGCACTGTAAACAATTTTCTTTCTTTTTAACGTAATTAGCACACTAATTCTTGTCTAAATGCAAATTCTAACATCACAATTACTTACAAATGTAATTATTCAGTTTATATAACAACAATTCATCTAACTTGAATTCATAGAAAATTGAAAACTCGTGAACATAGAATATTCATATATGTAACATTAAGGTTTTAAAAGTATACCTTCTCTTGCTTGAACAATCCTTGCTAACCCACAGAGAATTGCTTGGAAACTCTCAGAAATCCTCTCTCAACTCTCTCTCAAACTCTCTCAAATTTTCTTCTTTCTTCTTCTTAGTATCAGTATATGCTAATTTCTTTTCACGTAAAAGCAACTATCACTTATGCGTAAGAATAAACACTGATAGCCAATATACACACACTTTAAAAAAATAATAGTTACAAAAACTTAATGTATATCAGTTATAAAACTATTATATATATATATATTAAATTCAAATTCAAAATTCAAAAGCCATAAGGCCACGTTTGGCAAAAACACCTTTTAAAATAAAGACTTAATGTCTTTAAGCCTTGTTTGGCTAAATCTATTTAACTACTTTAATTAATTTTAATAAATCATTTATACTATAGTTTATAATCCCATATTATTTCTTTAGATTTCCATATCCAGTACACATACTAAATAAATTTCCCACTTAATTCAAATGTCACAAAATTATAATCTCAATATAATTTTATTTAATAATTTAACATATCACTTTAATTATTAAATTAAAACAAAATATATAGCAATTCATGAAATCTTTAAAAACTCTCTAACCATTAAATTAAATTATTAAAACAACTCTCTAATTATTAAATTAAATTAGAGTATTATCTAATAAATTTAATTCACAAATATCTATTAACAACAACCACATAAATAAAATATTTATTTAATTTAATAAATATTTTAAATTTCAAATAAAATGTTGGATTGTTACAATATATATATATATATATATATATATATATATATATATATAACTATTATTCAGTCCATGGCTAGATTTGTTTAAATCTGACTACATTTCTCACTTTGACCGGTTTATGATGACTAAACTGGAACTGTTGAAGCTGGAATGGTTTAGATTTATTCAAATCTAGTTTTTTTCTAGCTTTTATTTTCACGCGAGTTAGATTTTCCTAAATCTGGCTATTTCTCACTTTAATCAGTTCATGGTGACTAAACTGGAACCGTTGAAGCTGTAAAACTTAGATTTATTCAAATCTAGTCTGTTTTCTAGTTTTTATACATATTGTTTTATCATGTGAGCCTAGGAATCATGTGATTATAGATTCAGTTTCTGAGTCTAGATTCGATTCCCGTGATGGACATTTTTAGTTGAAACCAGCTTGTAAATTATTCACGGTGTCTGAATTTCCTTAGATGGCTCTAATGACCATAAGGAGTTCGGCACTGCTGCGTACCTTATTTTCTCGAAGATGCTTCGCATCTCGAAAATGAAAGCAATCAAGCTGAACACATGATAAAATGGATGTATCAAAGGCCTCAATTACTATTGAGCATAAGGGTTTGAAAAACCTGTTTTACAAAATATCATTGCCATATCTCGTTAAAATTAAACTTTTATACAAAAGTCAAACCCTTTATATATAGGTGCAAATGAGGCATAGTACTACTTCCAGACAACTGCACATAGACCTACACACACACATTCAGATAAAAGTTTAAATTAAAAAGCGGCGATAATTGTGTTATCACGGATGTTGGGGGGGGGGGGTGCCTAACACCTTCCCTCCACTTAATCAAGTCCCTAGACCCTAACGAATTTTGGTTTTACAGACCAGTTAAACAGTGTTACATCACTAGGTTTTTGTGCAAAACTTTTCTCGGTTGAGTTGGTGCAACCATTTAAAAATACCAACTGGCGACTCTTACAATCAAATCGTCGACATATACATGTCGGACCTTTTCAAACTTGTTTTTTCAAACAAATCTCACCTAACATGAGAACACCAAAAGACAAGAACAGAAAGGGACAAATAAAAATCCCGACGTCGACAGGTGGCGACTCTGCTAGGGACACCAGTAAGAGGGCTTAAGCCGCTATTGAAAGCTTTTCAAAACATTTATCTTCTTGTGTGTGGATGTTGCATTTACATTTGAATGAATGTGTACTACTGCTTTATTTTCTGCACTTAGTGCTTCGCACCATATCTGCCTGTGATATTAGTGCTTTGCACATGTCATCATTTCCATACGATGACACGCGATGTATGTAAATGTATGTTGTGTGGTCCCTCCACCAGGAGGCTATCTTATCGGTGTTTGATTACTGGACTCGTCGGGAGACTAATTCCACGAGGCTCAGGAAAGGTACCACCTAGATTTGCTCCAGTTGAAAGGTCAGATTAACTTTTCATCAAGTAAATTACGATGATCTGGGAACCTTCATGCAGAAAAGGCGCGAGAGTAACCTAAGATAGGTCAGCCTCTGATAAACTAAACACGGAGGGAAGTCTTTTCATACCTTCCCATTTCAATTACTTGTAATTTCATTTCCATGTCAATCTCAATGTAATGGAAAATATAAAGGAACATGTGAACATGCATTCCCTTTTTCATATCAAAACCTATCATTCTATCATGTCATTCAAACAACTGACATCCGTTTTGCAGGATAATACTCCTAAAAAATGGACACATTACATAGCATGTTACATTACCACGTTTCCCCAGACTAAACTACATAAGTCTTTTTATAGGGAAACTATTGGTCCCGTTACCCGTTCAAAGTCCAAGTAGGCAATAAACTTACAGCCAAACATGGCTACATCTGGCCAGCCTAATCTTACTCATGTCTCTCGCGAGGAGTTTGAAGGATTAAGCAATCAAATCACAGAGTTGGTTGTTCTGCTCAAAGAATTACACAAGTCAACTCAGGGTTCATAAATACCCATCCACACAGAATCCTCTGCACATGGAGGAATCCAGGGTCCGGACAAAGAAGTTCCCGCTCCTGAGTCTCATTCTGACAAGACCAACAAAACCCCTGAAATCACCCATCTTAAAGAAGGTCAAGACACCAGTGATATTTAGAAGAAGGTTCTACAAATGGAAGAGACCATTCGGTCCATCAAAGGGATTGGAACACATGGAAGTGTTTCATATTTAGACATTTGCATCTTCCATGGGGTTTATTATCCAGAGAAATTAAGACTCTTGATTTTGAGAAATATGTCGGATTGGGAGATCCTTATACCCACTTAAAAGTGTTCATTGAAGAGCTAGGATCCTATTCCGGGAATGAAAAGCTCAGAATGTAGCTATTTTAGAAAAGTCTGAATGGATAAGTCAGAGCATGGTACACCAGATTGGATAACTCCAAATTTCATATCTAGTAAGAGTTAGCCCATGCTTTCCTCAGTCAATAAAGCTTTCAAACTCAGATGGCTCTAGACCTGTATCAAATTACCAAGGTCAAGAAATAAGTCAGTGAGTCATTTAGAGAGTATGCCCAAAGATGGAGGCGTCTGGATGCTTAAGTTGTCCCATCTATGACAGAGTCTAAAATGGTGATGACCTTCATAGATATTTAAGAAGCTCCATTTTATGAGAGGGTCCTAGCTGGAATAGGAAAGTCATTCTTAAAAATGATTAAGCACGGAGAAATGGCTGAAATGGGATTAAAATCAAAGAAGACTTAAGACCTCGCCGCATTAAAAGCCATAGCTGAGCATATCCAATCTGGAAGTTATGGGAACAACCCCTGGAGGGTCCATAAGAAGAAAAAAGAGGATGTTTCCTTGATACTGCAAGGACAAAAAGGCAATCAAAATTTGCCTATTAAGAGTAAAAACTATTCCCCCTTTTCAAGCACAGTCTTCAAACCCTCTCTTGCCGAAGAGTGGAGAAGTCAGATGTACAAGAGTGTTCACACCCTTAGGGGATTCACTCGAAAACATTCTCAAACTTCTGATAGATTAGAAGAAAATCACTCATCTCCTTCCACCAGCCAACCCGAGTGGAAAATGTTTTAACAAAAGTAAGAAGTGTGCTTACCATGCTGGAGCACCAGGCCATGACACTCAGGATTGTTGGGCCTTAAGCATAATATCTAGGATTTAATTGACAGTGGGGAGATCGTAGTGTCCAAGCCCGACTAACCACATGTTCAAAATAACATTCTCCCTCAATATAAGGAAGAGAAAGTTAACATGATTAACTGGGGCAGTGTCAAATATGTGGGCGGTTCAACCCAAATCAGCAAGGATAGTGCTGACAGATGGGATTATTCAGAGTTCTAGTTCATGATGAAACGAGAGTTAAAGGCTCTTGGCGAACAAGTCAACCAATTAACAGAAATGGTGATTCATCAACACCAAGTCACACATCAGTTGTTTAATCAGGAGCATGCTAGCCTCCTTTCTCTTATCACAAGCACTCCACCACTTACTCCAGAAAGTGAAACATTGGAGGAAAAGCTTGCTAGAAAAGCTAAAGCCCATCGGGACTTCGCCAACAAAAGGGAATTCACCTATTTAGGCCAACCAATGGAAGAAATATTGCAAATGCTGATTAATGAGGGAAAAATCACAGCACTACTACCTCCTGTCAATCCATGCTCAAAGAGGTTTGATGCTACTAGAGTATGTCAATACCACACCCACTCTCGCGGTCACAACACTAAGGAATGTTGGGCACTCTGCTATCTTATTCAAAAAATGATTGACAGCGAAAACCTGAAAATGATAGACAATGACGTTGTATCATCTGAGAGTGGGGACACATTTCCTCTGGGATGGAAGTAAATTGTAACAGTTATATCCTCTGAGAGAGATGTGACTGCCACACCACTTATAATTCAACCAATTCAGCTCAAAGGAGTTGAAAACCCTTTGAAAGTGGCTTCACCAAAGCCAATCATATTTCCATTTAGGCCACAATATCCTATCATCGGCCTCAAGAAATTTCCATAGAATTATGGAGAGGTTGAAGGATCAACATCAAATATAACTGTTGCAGTGTCTAAAGAAAATCCACTGTATCTCCCTCAAAGAGTGATGAAGCCTATCATCATATTTAAGGGAAAGTGCCCAAGGAGAAGATTGAAGAATTCCTCCGTCAGATGGGACACAATGAAGCCACGGTGGTTCAAAGCTTGAAAGAAGCTCCATAACAGATCTCTATTCTGGACTTGGTTTTCTCTTCAAAAGATCACTGGAAGGTCTTACTAACAATATTAGAAGAAGCCCACTTGCCAAAGACAGTGGATGTTGAAAAATTCCATCATCTAGTTGATCACATCTTCATTAGCAACGTGATATCCTTCACAGATGATGACATACCTCCCGAAGGGATGGGTCATTGCAAACCGTTGCACATAGCGATTATGTCTTCTAGATATGTGATCGGAGGAGTGCTAATAGATGGAGGATCATCCCTAAACATCTGCCCCTATATCACATTAGAAAAAATGAACATCAATCTCAGCAGGATTCGAAGTAGCCATATAATCATCAAAGTTTTTGATGGATCTCGGCGAAATGCTGTCGGACAGATTGAACTACCCATGGAAATCGGTCCACATACATTCTATATATCATTTCAAGTGCTCAAGATCACTACAGGATACAATTTACTATTGGGAAGACCTTGGATTCATATGGCAGAGCTATCCCATCCACTCTTCATCAACAGCTCAAGTATATCATCAATAATAATCTTGTCACTATCAATGCCGAGCCAGAATGTCCTGTTCAAAGTGATATATCACTTATAAGTTTCAATGAAGAAGTTGAGCCTGTCAGCTTCCAGGCCCTTGAGGTGAGCAACACTCACTATCATCCCATTGAGGCTCCACTTCTGAAACCCAGAGTTTCTGCCAAGGTAATATCGACAAGTCAAGAGATGATATCCTTGGGTTTTTAACCTGGACAAGGGTTAAGAAAGGATCATCAGGAAATTAAAAGCCCAATTCAAGTTCCCAGCCAAACAGGGATAGCCGAACTAGGCTACTCCTTTGGCTCAACTCATAGGAACCCGCATAAGCATTCACCGGTTCCTTCATCTACAAGGCGATTGCCTAGAACTATGGGTGATAATCCTATACGACCTTTATTAAAAGTTCCTGCCCATGTGGTAGCCATGTTGTTTGCTAAACTGATACCAGTTAAAGTAAAGGAAGTCCTCATTCTAGATCCAGAGGTGGAAGAAAGGAATCAAAGGCGTAAATAAGACATTAAAAGGAGGTTATCAAAGATGTACTTCTTGGCACATACCGAGGGTATGAACAAGGATATCTTAGATAACGACTGTCCAGACATCATGGTCATCATTCAAGAGAAGGAGGACGATAACAACCCCTTCATCACAGCTGTCCACCAAGACTTGACCCTTGGCAATTGGAGCAACACTCCTTGTATTTGCAGACAAAGGTAAAAAGGGCAGAAACTCCCTCTACCCTGTAGATAGCAATAACTACTTATTTTTGTTGCATAGTATTAGCGGTTGCTTTTGTCATTTCATGCTAATAATTTGTATGATTGAACAGTTTCATATATTAAGTGAAATCATTTTGTTTCAGGACTCTAAAGATAGATAAGCCTAAACTTGCTGATGAGGTGCCTATTCTTCACAAGGACTGCAACTTTGATGTAAAGTTGGACTCTAACTTGATGGAGATTGAACAAGAGGACTATGAGATACCTCAGGAGATCAAAGAATGGGTCGAAGACAAACCCAAGCCAAATCTTGATCAAACCACCTCTTTTAACCTTGGAACCTTAAAAAACCCCAAACAAATCCAGATTGGTACGGACCTTACTCCAAGCCAAAGGAATGACATGGTTACTCTATTGAACCAATTCTAGGATGTGTTTGCATGGTCTCATGAAGATGTGGTTGGTTTGTCAACTGACATCATCATTCATCGCCTTCCCATCAAAGAGGAATTCAAGTCAGTCATGCAGAAACTCAGGCGATTAAAACCTGAGTGGAGTCTGAAAGTTAAAGAAGAAATTGTGAAATATGTTGGAAGAATGCATATTTTGATTTGATGTTTAAAGTAAATGCTCATGATTATATGTAAAGTCCTTCAAGGAATATATGTACAAGGACTTAGTGATAGATCAAAATTGTTAGGTTGATCTTAGCTTTTAATGTTCATCCTTCTATAAACGAATGTATAGATAAAGAGATCAAAGATGTTAGGTTGATCTATGACTTGAAAGAAATAGATAGGCCTTGAAGAGAATCGCAGTCTATCAAGTTGATTAACAGAATACAGAAGCTAAGGAAGGATCATAGAGCTTAGAAGATCGTAGTGTATCTTCTTTGAAGGGTTTCTCCAGAAATTGTAGAGTGGTCCAGACGTTTGTCGAAGCTAACTCAGAGATCGTAGTGTGCTTTTGGAAACGTAGAGTCTGCAAAACGAGCAAGTGATGATCGCAGTATGCAAAGATCGTAGTGTGCAAATCCTTGAGAGAAATCATAGTGTTCTCTTCAGACCAAGCACCAATGTGATAAGACACCACGATATGGATCATAGAGTATCATCTGCCTTATGTCAGAAGCATCGAGCCCTACTTTTGTTTAAAGATAAATTCCAACAAAATTGGAATGGGTTTGAAACGTTGAAGTCCTCTCCAGTCCCAACGGTACAAAAGATATCCTTAGTATTCAACAAAAGAAACGTATTCAAGAAGCTAAGGAAAGGACCATAGATTGGAGGAAAAACACACCTTTTGGTGTGTTAGGTGAAAAAGTAGGTCACTTGTGTCGGGGCGAATGCAATTCGTAAGGTGTGCGTAAAAGTCTCCATCAAAGTTCAGAAATGTCAAACGCATTTAATGCTTCAACAAAAGGCTTCAACGGATAGATTTCAAGAATCACATATATGCAGAACATATGCAGATGAGAAAGACTAAGCAAGCATTGAACAAAAACGCACAAGAATACTCAACACCCAACTCTACGATCTGAGGAAAAAGAGGAAGCTTGCTCAACTACTCAGTTCTTTCGAACAAGTGCTTAACTACAACTGAGTAGCATCAATCAAGAACTCAACAACTACTAACCAACTGAAGTAAGAGTTCCAAGTCAGAAGGACTTGAAGAGTTCTAAGTGAACTATGAAGAACCAAGTCTGCTGGACTTGAAGAGTTCAAGAGTGAACTAAGAAGTGCCTAAACTGCTGGTCTAAAAGGAATCTGTGAGATTCAGAAAAGTATAAAAGGCATCCTTAGTGGATTTCCTACTCGAGGAGTAGAAGAGTGGACTAGAAGCTTTAAGTGCTTTGAACCACTTAAAAACAACTGTGTCTATTTCATTCTTGCCATAACTGCCTCACTCTCATTAACTCTATCTAAAAGGATTTCAAAGAAACCTTAATTTCATTGTGTTTAAATCATTATCAAAACTATCTTAGTAAAAACGAAAAGATTTTTAGTTATCTATTCAATCCTCCTTCTAGATAATTATTGTGCCTTCGGGAACTAACAATTGGTATCAGAGCAGGTTCTATAATATAGCCTACAAAGCTTTAGTAGATCTAATGGCACACTCACCAAGCAAATCAAAGACTGGAGGAGGCAGCAAGCCACCTATGTTCAACAAATATAAATTTGCTAACTAGAAGGTTAGGATGCAAGCTTATATGGATTCAATAGATGAAGATCTATTTGAAACTATTCAGAATGGGCCTTATGTTCCTATAAAGCTTGCGCTAACTACAGACGACCCAAATAGAATACAAATCAAGGTCAAAGGAGAATGGACAGAAAGCGAGAAGAGAGCTGTCCAGCTCGACAAAAAGGCTAAAAACATCTTATTTCAATCCTTAGAAGATTATCTATTTGAAAACGTGGTTAATAGCTAAACAACAAAGGAGGTTTGGGAAGCATTACTCATCATACATGAAGGAACAAAAGAAGTCAGAGAAAACAAACAATCTCTTTTGACTCAACAATATGAGATGTTTGCTCACGTTCAAGGAGAGAACGTCACTGCCACCTACGAGAGATTCAATGTTCTGCTCAACTCTCTACGAGTCTATGGAAAGATCTATCCAAACAAAGATCTGATAATAATGTTCATGAGAGCCTTACCAAGCAAGTGGGATGCCAAAACCACCGCCATTAGAGAATCAAAGATTTACATCCAAATGACTGCTCAATAGTTATATGGCAACCTTCTAACGAACTGGAGGAGAGACTCGACCGAAACTTTGTATGAAGGAAGAAAGAAGGATAAAGGTGTTGCTCTCAAAGCAACTGAAAACACCTCTAAAGTTAAAACTGAAGTTAATTTTAACTACGATGAAGATGATGATGAGGACTTTGCAATCAAAAGACTAAGAAGGTTATAAACAAGGCAAAACCAACAAGCCAAAGAAAGTCAAGAACTTCAAAGAGCCTGGAGACAAATGAATGATCTATGCTACAATTAAAAGAAACACTGCCGCCACTTCATTGCCAAAACAAACCTATCGAGAGAAGAACTCGGAAGAAATCACATTCAAATAAGGAATATAAGCGTGAGGCTTCGGAAGAAAACAAAGGCCTTGTAGAAGAGGATCATAAAATGACTCAACTCCGTATCTCAAGATGATGAAGATCTTCAAATGGAAAATCTTTCCCGATGACCAAAAATTCATGGGACAAACAGGAACTCCAACATACATGAAGTAAGTATCGATGAGATATTTGACTTCTCTCTTGATGTAGATATTGATGACCTAAAACTGCAAAACCATGGCGTAACATCGAGCGCATCAATACATGAAATGGTTTAGAGTTACGTCTAAAGACTATTCACTTCTTCAAAAGGAGAAAGAAAAAAGTTCAAAAGAATTGAAACAACCTTCTTAGATTCGAAAGAAAATTATTTTTTTTAAATAAAATGGAATTTCCTTTATTTATTATTTTGAAATAGTAAGGGTTTATTTGATTAATGTGGTTAGTTAACATGGGTAAAATGCGCAATATTTTTAAATAAGCAAGTGGTTATAAAATATTCATTGTTGTCGGGAATATTCGTTTGGTCGTGGAATATTCTTAAACTTTCTCTCCAAATTTGAGGGAATATTAAATGCAAACAAATGAGCTCAATGCAAAAGACCTTAAACTTGGGCCTCATAACGGAAAGCGATTGGATGAAGAAAATAGTAAGATTTGATTAAGTTTAAGTTGTTTATAAATAATGGGCGTGTTGTTATTATTCGTTATCTATTCTTCTTTGGAATATTCGTTGGTGGTTAAAAAAGCACGATGAAGCGACAAGTATAAGTTGTTTATAAATAATGCATTATTATTGATTCTTACGTGAAGGCACTACTCAATAATTGTTACGTGAATAATTACTTATTCAATATTTTATTTTATTGATTCAATAATTGCTACATTGATATTTTATATTATTGTTGTTTCAATAATTGTCACTACACAGTATTTTCCACTATCAGATCAATAATTCATATTATTTGAATAATATTATTAGATAGCATTATTGGCAATGTCTAGAAAGTTTTGTCTAAGGAGAGGTTTGGTCACCTAATTGCGCGCCAGTAAGGAGAAATTCTTATTGGAAAGCCCCTCTTTCTGAGAACGGCCTGGTTGTCAGTATTGTGATTCTGTAATATTATTTGTGAATAATTAATTATTGATTTATATGATAAAGGAAATATTCATTTTATGTGGATATAGATGGAGAAAATTTTTAAAGTGACAATTGTTGAAAATTGATATTTTATCTTTTTCTGATAAAATAATTCATTTAAATATATTATTATATTTTAATAATATAATAATGGTGATATTTTTACAATGAAAGTGTGATATATGAATAAATGAGGAGGAAGAATATTTTTCTTATAATAAATATTAAAAATATGTTTTTCATGTTTGTGGACCCCATTTCTTGACTGAAAATTTGATTATAGCTTGTAAAATCGTCCGTTTGTGGATTTCGGTCAATTTCTGTTTGGAATTTGGAAAAACTTTCTTCTGCAAAGTTGTAGAGAATGGAATTTCCTACGGAAAGGATATAAGGTTTTAATTTTTCTGTTAAAATGGCTATTTATTATGAATTATTGAAGTTCCAAAGTTCCAGAATAATTGATTTTTGAAGTTTTAAATATGTTTTAAGAGAAAAATGTTTTTTTCATTTATGGGGCATGTGTTAAATGTTTAAAATCAGCTGGTGGTGTGCTTAGGAATTTAGTTTATAAATAATATTATTATATTAAATTTTATGCTTTGGTGTTCAAAGCATTTTCCTATAAATAGGGTGCTTAGGTTAGAATTAAAAATCACACCAGAAACTGAAGTTTTCTCTCTCTATATTTACGAGCGTATTCTTGTGAGTATTTTGATATCTTGAGTGTTGCTATATCTGATTGCAAGTTTTCTTCAAATATATATCGATATTCCAATTGAAGTACTATTCTTTTGAGGTAAGGGATGTTATTTTTTTAGAAATGATATTATTTCTTTCAATATCATTATGCCGGAATATTGGTAAGATTTTTCTTGTGAAATTCTGATCTTTTCATGTCGAGTTACTATTCACGAGTTACTATTCATGAGTTACTATTCACGAGTTACTATTCACGAGTACTATTCACGAAGCATGAAGATTTTTCTTGTGAAATTTCTACCTTTTAGTGTCGGAGTTATTATTCACGTATACGTTACTATTCACGTATACGACACTATTCACAAATATGACACTATTCACAGAAAAATTAAATTTTCTTTTCTGTGTCCAAGATTGTCTATTATGGTTCCTATCTTTGATTGGATCTATGTTTTGATCTTCATTTTTTGAATTCTGCTCCACAATAGTTTATTATGGAGTATTTTTAAACTTGGATTGTTTAAAATACGAATCCTTAAAATTTATTCTTTTGTTTCACTAGATTCGTTTTCTTTAAAATATTTTTCATCATCCTCAGTCCTAAATGATGATATAACTGAATATCTTTGGCCTGTAGTGCAAAGATGAATGATTTCTTGATGAATATCTTTGGCCCGTAGTGCAAAGATGAACAGGTATTTAGATGAACATGACCAACTGATTAATATCTTTGGCCTGTAGTGCAAAAATGACTATTTGATTCAAGATGTATATTGATTGATGTTACAGGGATAAAATATTGGTGATGGACTTTTAAATTCATAGATGATAGTAGATTTCATTCTCTACTTAACTCTTCTAATGAATTATTGTTTCCGCTACAGTTGTTGATCTAAAACTTGTTGTCTATTGTATTCTATCAGATTTTTCCCTATTGAGGACTAACGATAATTTGTTGTACGTTATCTTAGTCATAATATCCTTTACTGGGCTAGTTGAGCTCACCCTTTTCCTTTTTGTTCCATTTTTCTTCTCAGGAGGCGAGAATATAACGGGAACTAGTTGGGGTGTGGAGTGATGGTTCAAGACAATTGTTTTAGTAGTCCTCACCATTTTGTAAAATAGTGTATCAATAATTGTATGAGGACTTTTTTTGGGTGTGGATATTATCTAGAAGACAATATTTGTATTTAAACTCACAGTATATGTGTTGTCGTATTTTGCACGATAAATGTATTAATAAAGTTGTAGTTATTTCTGTACCATGTATTTGGCAACTCAGAATAGGTTGGATGGAATGGACCTATTTTGGGGGCATCACAGTTGGTATCCGAGCTTAGGGATATGATCTCTGGCGGAGATCGGGGAATAGAACTAGGAGGGGAGAGACGAGTAAATCCTTCGCTAGTATGTCCTACCTAAGTTTATTTATTGGTTGGTCAGAATATAGGGATATTATGTGATATGTTAATTTCTTTAATTAACCCTTGTTTTATAAGCGATATTTAAGAATGACAATGAGAATGTTAACGATGGAGTAAATGAGACCGTGGAGACACCTTTACTCACTAATCGGGAGAACGTGCAACAGGATGAAAAAATGTTCCTCCCATAAACAACACCACCGATCGACGATGAGCGATGGGATGTTTAGAAGCTTTTGTAGTTCATGCAAAATCGAGCGAGGGAGACTCGTGTACAAAATACAGGTGGAAATGATAGCAACGCGTGGTTTGTCACAGCCAAGTAGTTCAAAGAGTTGGGACCACCAGAATTCTGGGGAAAGCCGGATCCGATTAAGGCGGAGATGTGGGTCAAGCAAATTACCAAGATATTCGATGTCTTGGGATGCACGAAAGAACAGAAGGTTCCATTTTCCACCTTTATGTTTCGTAATGAGGCAGATTACTGGTGGGAATCTGTGAAGCGTACCCATCCAGCCGCACTCAGCATGTCTTGGGAGACGTTTCAGAAACTGCTCAATGACAAGTACTTTCCTGAAAGTATTCATCATATGAAGGAAGTAGAGTTTATTAGACTAGAGAAAAACAATATGACGGTGTCCCAGTACGAGGTGAAGTTTGCAAAGTTATCCAGGTTTGCACCTCATTTGGTGGAGAATGAGGAACGTATGACGCGGATGTTTTTGAGAGGTTTGAAACCCGACATACGTCAATATCTCATTTCTCATAAATTTTCTCTATATTCAGATGTTGTGAATAGGGCTCAGTTATTAGAGCGCGATAATGAGTCAGCTCAATCGAAGAATAACGACCTACAACTCGATGATAATCGTACCGATGGCAATGGTCATCAGAACAAGGATAACCATCGTGGAGGAAATTATCGTGCCAGAAATGGTAACCACTTCGGTGGTAATCATGGCCAAGATAATAGAAGAAATAACTCAAGTGGAAATTTCAAGAAGAAGATTTAACGATGACGGAAGATGTCGGCGGCAAGACCAAAGACCAACAACACATTCTAGGGGAGGAGAACGACCGCCAGTTAGATGCTACAAATGCGGAGAGGGGGGACATATAAGTTCAAACTGTTCACAACCTTCCAAGGTATGTTATAATTATGGAAAAGAAGGTCATATCACTCGAGATTGTATGGTAGCGAAACCCAGTCCAGCGGGGATGGTGACTCAAAAGGCTGTCCCAGAAAAGTCAAAGTCAACGGTTCCTGGAAGAGCGTTTATCGTGACTGGTCAGAATGCGAGGAACCCGAATGAAGTTAGCACATGTTAGTTAATTATAAATTCTTGCGAAGTTTATACCTTATTAGATACCGGTTCTACCCATTCATTTATCTCTCCTGCTTGTGCTCAACGTTTAAACTTGACTCCGGAGAAATTAGACTTTGACTTAACTGTTGAAACTCTGTTAGGAGAAACTTTCGTTACATCCACTGTTTATAAATCTTGTTTGATCCAAGTTGGCACCATCACATTACCTGTTGACCTTATTTCTTTAAAGATACTTGCTTTTGATGTGATTTTAAGGATTGATTGGTTAACTACTCATCATGCCAAAATTGATTGCTTTAAATAAGGTTGTTAGTTTTCATATTCCTAAGCAACCTGTTATTTGAATTCAAGCAACCAAACCATTGAAGTCAAACATTTTTATATCAAGCCATAAAGTCATTCGTTTATTGAAAAACGGATGTCAAGTTTTCTTAGCCCATGTTATGGACTTGAACAAAAATACGTCAAATTTGAATAATATTTCTGTTGTTAGTAAATTTCCTGATGTATTTCCTGAAGAATTTCTTGGCTTACTCCCAGAGCATGATATTGAATTTTGTATCGACTTTGAACCTGGTACAAAACCCACTTCTAAAATCTCAAATCGAATGGCTCCTATTGAACTTCAGGTGTTAAAAACCTAACTGTAGAAGTTGGTACCCGAGCCTCTATCTGGTGACTCCCTTTGTGGAATGCACTGAAGCCAAACTCTCCGTAGGGGACGTTATATTCGTGCGGTAGTAAATTGATAGGTGCCATTGTGACGTGCTATCCAAGATTGGGATATGAGTCACAGTTGAGAGCAACCTAAGTCAGTATCGAAATACGTAGCTTTCTAGGCTTAGTTGGTTACTATCAGAGATTCGTGGAAAGATTTTCTTGAATCACTACTCCATCAACTCAGCTGACTCGTAGGGATACAAAATTCGAATGAAGCAAGGAATGTGGGAAGAGCTTCGAAGAACTCAAGAGGAGACTCATTTTAGCACATGTTCTGACCATACCATCTTGGAAAAACGAATGTGGTAGCTGACGTGTTGAGTAGAAGATCGTATGCGGGTACGAGTGCGATATTGTTGAACACAAAGACCCATTTTGTATAACTTACAAATGATAGGGATAAAGTTAAAAATTCTAGGGACCCGCGTGATGATATACGAGTTGAATCGACTTTAATCGATAAAGTTAAAACCGCTCAAGCTACACACCGGAGCTGATGAATATGAAGAAGGATGTGCAAGAAGTTGTTATTCCAAAAGCAAGAATCGGCGATGTGAGGAAAGCTCAAACCTTCAATTTATTAGTCCATTTGAAATCCTCGATCGAGTAGGAACTGTGGCCTATAGACTCGTTTTACCGCCAAGTATGTCGCGTGTTCATAACGTTTTTCGCGTATCTATGTTACGTAAATATGTGGACGACCCGAACCACATTATTGAGTTAGAACCAGACGAGATAACCGAAGATTTAACGTACGAGGAAGTACCAGTCAAGATCTTGGATAGGAAGGAGCATGTCCTACGCATAAAAGTCATACCACAAGTCAAAGTTTTGTGCAGAAACCATGCTATTGAAGAAATGACCTGGGAGTTGGAAATAGAAATGAAAGCGAGGTATCCTCACATTTTCAAACATCAAGTACGTACATCAATTTTGAGGATGAAATTTCATAAGGAGGGGAGGTTGTAAGACCCCGATTTTTTTTTAATAAAATGGAATTTCCTTTATTTATTATTTTGAAATAGTAAGGGTTTATTTGATTAATGTGGTTAGTTGTGGGTAAAATGCGCAAATATTTTAAATAAGCAAGTGGTTATAAAATATTCATTGTTGTCGGGAATATTTCGTTTGGTCGTGGAATATTCTTCTTTGTCGGGGAATATTAAATGCGGCAGTAGCGACTTTAATGTGGGCCCCATAACGAAAAGCGATTGATTGGATGAAGAAAACAACAAGTATAAGTTGTTTATAAATAATGGCGTAGTTGTTACCGTTAATACTGTTGGAATACCCGATGGTTAAAATATAGTAGCACACGGTATTGCACCAATTATTGATTCTTATGTAAAAAGACAGTACTCAATAATTGTTACAATAATTACTGTTCAATATTTTATTTTATTGATTCAATAATTACTACGTTGATATTTTATATTATTGTTGTTTTAATAATTGTCACTACACAATATTTTTATTATCGGATCAATAATTCATATTATTTGAATAATATTATTAGATAGTATTATTGGCAATGTCTAGAAAGTTCTGTCTAAGGAGAGGTTTGGTCACCTAATTGCGCTACCCAGATGAGAGAAATCCTTATTGAAAGCCCCTCTTTCTGGGAGCGGCCTCGTTATCGATATTGTGATTACATAATATTATTTGTGAATAATTAATTATTGATTTATATGATAAATGAAATATTCATTTTATGTGAATATAGATGGAGAAAATTTTTAAAGTGACAATTGTTGAAAATTGATATTTTATCTTTTTTTGATAAAATAATTCATTTAAATATATTATTATATTTTAATAATATAATAATGGTGATATTTTTACAATGAAAGTGTGATATATGAATAAATGAGGAGGAAGAATATTTTTGTTACAATAAATATTAAAAACATGTTTTTCATGTTTGTGGACCCCATTTCTTGACTGAAATTTGATTATAGCTTGTAAAATCGCCCGTTTGTGGATTTTGGTCAATTTTTGTTTGAAATTTGGAAAAACTTTCTTCTGCAAAATTGTAGAGAATGGATTTTCTTATGGAAAGGACATAAGGTTCGATTTTTTCTGATAAAAGGGCTATTTATTATGAATTATTGAAGTTCCGAAGTTCTAGAACAATTGATTTTTGAAGTTTTAAATATTTTTAAAAGAAAAAACGTTTTTTTTCATTTATGGGGCATGTGTTAAATGGTTAAAATCAAATTTGGTGGTGTGCTTAGGAATTTAGTTTATAAATAATATTATTATATTAAATTTTCTACTTTGGTGTTCTAAGCATTTTCCTATAAATAGGGTGCTTAGGTTAGAATTGAAAATCACACCAGAAACTGAAGTTTTCTCTCTCTATATTATCGAGCGTATTCTTGTGAGTATTTTGATATCTTGAGTGTTGTTATACGGTGCAAGTTTCCTTCAGCGTTATATCTGATATTCCAGCTAGAAGTACTATTCTTTTGAGGTAAGGGATGTTATTTTTTTTAGAAATGATATTATTTCTTTCAATATCATTATGCCGGAATATTGGTAAGATTTTTCTTGTGAAATTCTGATCTTTTCATGTCAGAGTTACTATTCATGAGTTACTATTCATGAGTTACTATTCACGAGTTACTATTCATGAGTTACTATTCACGAGTACTATTCACGAGTACTATTCACGAAGCATGAAGATTTTTCTTGTGAAATTTCTACCTTTTAGTGTCGGAGTTACTATTCACGTATACGTTACTATTCACGTATAAGGCACTATTCACAAATATGACACTATTCACAGAAAAATTAAATTTTCTTTTCTGTGTCCAAGATTGTCTATTATGGTTCCTATCTTTGATTGGATCTATGTTTTGATCTTCATTTTTTGAATTCTACTCCACAATAGTTTATTATGGAGTATTTTTGAACTTGGATTGTTTAAAATACGAATCCTTAAAATTTATTCTTTTGTTTCACTGGATTCGTTTTCTTTAAAATATATTCATCATCCTCAGTCCTAAATGATGATATAACTGAATATCTTTGGCCTGTAGTGCAAAGATGAATGATTTCTTGATGAATATCTTTGGCCCAGTAGTCTGAAGATGAGCAGTGTTGAGATGAACATGACCGACTGATTAATATCTTTGGCCTATAGTGCAAAGATGACTATTTGATTCAAGATGTATATTGATTGATGTTACAGGGATAAAATATTGGTGATGGACTTTTAAATTCATAGATGATAGTAGATTTCATTCTCTACTTAACTCTTCTAATGAATTGTTGTTTCCGCTGCAGTTGTTGATCTAAAACTTGTTGTCTATTGTATTCTATCAGATTTTTCCCTGTTGAGGACTAACGATAATTTGTTGTACATTATCTTAGTCATAATATCCTTTACTGGGCTAGTTGAGCTCACCCTTTTCCTTTTTATTCCATTTTTCTTCTCAGGAGGCGAGAATATAGCGGGAACTAGTTGGGTTGTGGAGTGATGGTTCAAGACAATTATTTTAGTAGTCCTCACCATTTTGTAAAATAGTGTATCAATAATTGTATGAGGACTTTTTTTGGGTGTGGATATTGTCTAGAAGACAATATTTGTATTTAAACTCACAGTATATGTGTTGTCGTATTTTGCACGACAAATGTATTAATAAAGTTATAGTTATTTATGTATCATGTATTTGGCGACTCGAGAATAGGTTGGATGGAATGGACCTATTTATTGGATGAGGAAAACGATAAAGTTTGGGTGGTTATAAATAACAGGCGTAGTTATTCTGAAGTTAAGGCATTTGGAATACTCGGTGGTTAAAATACGATGTCTGTGGTTGCATTAGACACCAGCGGTATTGCACGATATTGTTGAATTATTGATCCTTACGTGAAGGCACTTACTCAATAATTATTACGGTGAGTCTTGTTCAATAGTTTATTTTATTGATTCAATAATTCTTTGCGTTGGTATTTTATATTATTCTTTGTTTCAATAATTGTCAATGCATGATGTATTTCCCATTATCGGATCAATAATTCATATTATTTGAATAATATTATTAGATAACATTATTGGCAATGTCTAGAAAGTTACGTCTAAGGAGAGGTTTGGTCACCTAATTACTTGCGCCATGAAGAGAGATCCTTATTGAAAGCCCCTCTTTCTGAGGAGCACTGGTTGTCATAAATGTGATTACGTAATATTATTTGTGAATAATTAATTATTGATTCATATGATAAGGAAATATTTATTTTATATGAATATAAATGATGGATTTATTTATGTGGTTATAAATGAAGAAATTATTGTTGAGGTGTTTTATCGGTATTTTATCGGATTGGAGGTATTAAAAAATCAAATCGGGGTTTTTGAGATATATTATGGGGGTTATAATTTTTAATCGACCGTTGGATCGTTGTAATTTTGGATATGTTATACATACATAAGTTGAGTATATGTCCACAAATTTTGAACCGTTAAAATGCACGAATGATTTGTTGTGAATTTTAAGAGGTGTCGGATTCGGAAATTAGGTTTATAATTGATTTTGGTGGAAAATTCTAGAATTGAGTGGGCCCCACTTGTGGTTGGTGAAAAATGTGCTGAATTTTATTTCAAATGTGGTGGGTGGCAATAGTATCGTCGTAAAGCCATCGGAGTGCTTGTGTCAAGTCTGCCTTGCTGGCTTAACATTTTCCTATAAATAGAGGCTAAGTTAGAATTGAAAATCACACCGAAACAAAGTTTTCTCTCTTTCTCTCTATATTATTGAGCGTATTTTGTGAGTATTTAGATACTTTGAGAGTTCTTTGTTCAAAGACAAGTTTCATTCAAAGATCACTTGAGGCCTTTCCTTCCGGCAATCTTGATTCTTTGAGGTAAGGGATGTTATTTTCTTCTCAAATGATATTAATTCTTGATATCATTATCTTTGAAATATTGGTTGGTACTTTTTATCAAATTTGGAACTTTTTCATGTCGGGGTTACTATTCATGAGTTCTTATTCACGAGTTACTATTCATGAGTTACTATTCACGAGTTACTATTCACGAGTACTATTAATGAAGTGTGAAGATGTTTTTTGTGGAATTTCTATCTTTTGGTGTCTGAGTTACTATTCACGTATACGGCACTATTCACGAATCTGGCACTATTCACCAAAAATGAAAATTTTCTTTTAAGTCTAAAATATCTATTCGGATACTAGCTTTGATTGTATCCATGTTTTGATCATTCTTGAATTTTACACCACTATGATTATTTTTGAGGTATTGTTGGACATGGATAAAACAAAGTACTGAATCCTTAATCCTTAATCCTTGTCATTTTGTTTCCTTTGGATTCGTTCTTTAAAAAATATTTTCATCATCCTCGGTCTTAAATGATGATATTATTGAATATCTTTGGCACCCAGTCTGTAAAGATGAATGATTTCTGAAGAATATCTTTGGCACGTAGTGCAAAAGATGAGCAGGTGTTTAAATGAACATGATAGGATGATGAATATCTTTGGCTGTAGTGCAAAGATGAGCAGTGTTTAAATGAACATGACCGATCGATGAATATCTTTGGCCTTTAGTGCAAAGATGAGCAGTGTTGAGATGAACATGACCGATTGATGAATATCTTTGGCACATAGTGCAAAGATGAATATTTGATTTGAGATGAATATTGATTGATGTTCTGAGGATAAAATATTGATGATGGACCGTATTAAATTCATAGATTATAGTAGATTTCATTCTCTACGTAACTCTTCTATGAATTATTATTTCAAGCTGCGAATATTGATCTGAAACTTGTTGTCTATTGTATTCTATCGTCATTTTCCCTCATTGGAGACTAACGATAATTTGTTGTATATTATCTTAGTCATAACATTCTTCTTGGCTAGTTGAGCTCACCATTTTCCTTGTTGTTCCATTTTCTTCTCGGAGGCGAGAATGTAGCGAGTACTAGTCGGGGTATGGAATGAAGGTTCAGAGAGAGTTGTTTAGTAGTCCTCACCATTATTGTAAAATAATGTATCAATAAATGTGATGAGAATTTATTTGAGTATAAATATTGTCTAGAAGATAATATTTGTATTTAAACTCACGCTTTTATTGTTGTGATAATAAAGTTGTAGTTGTTTTGTACCATATATTTGGCGACTTCGGAATGGGTGTTGTGTATACTATTTTGGGGGCGTCACAGTTGGTATCGAGCTATAAGTAAAACCTGAGCCCCGAGCCTCTCATTTGGTGACTTCTCATTGATGGGGATGCAAACCGGACTCTCCGTAGGGGACGCCTTGGATTCTGCCAGCAAACCGAGTAGGTATCAATGTGAGGTCTTGACACAAGTTGGTGTCCAGAGTCACAGCTTGGTATCGAGCTTAGGGGATATGATCTCTGGCGGAGATCGGGGAATAGAACTAGGAGGGAGAGACGAGTAAATCCTTTGCTAGTGTGTGTCCTACCTAAGCTTATTTGTTAGTTGGTCGATTATATAGGGATATTATGTGATTGATTTCCTTAATTAACCCTTGTTTTATGATGGTTTGAGAATGTCGACCGAGAATATTAATAGTGGTGTAAATGAGACCGTGGAGATGCCATGTACTTAACAACGAGGAGAGCGTACAACAGTGGCAATGTACCTCCTGTGAATAACACCAATTGAAGCGATGATGAGCGAGGGGATGTTTAGAAGCTTTTTGCGGTTCATGCAAAATCGAGACGAGGAGACTCGTGTTCAAAATCTGAGGAGGAGATGATAGCAATTCACGGGTGGTCACAGCCCAAAGCGATTCAAAGAGTTGGGACCACCAAAATTAGGGAAAGCGGATCCGATCATAAGCGGAAACATGGGTCAAGCAAATTACCAAGATATTCGATGTCTTGGGATGCACGAAGGAAGCGAAAGTTCTATTCGCTACTTTTATGTTCCGTGGCGAAATCGGTGGGAATCGGTGCGGAATTCAAGCGCACCAGTCGACATGTCATGTCATGGAGACGTTTGAAAGCAGTTCAATGACAAGTACTTCCACGAAAGTATTACGTCATATGAAGGAAGTGGAGTTTATTAGATTGGAGCGAGAATAACATGATGTCCCAAAGACGCGAGGCGAAGTTTGCGGAGTTATCGGTTTGCACCTCATTTGGTGGAAAATGAGGAGCGTATATGTGGATGTTTACGAGAGGTTTGAAACCCGCATACGTCGATATCTCATTTCTCATAAATTTTCTCTCTATTCAGATGTTGTCAATGAGGCTCGATTGTTTAGAAGCGAGATAACGAGTACGTTCAACCGAGGGACCATAACCGAGATTATACTCAAGATAGCGATCATCGAATAACGATAACCAAATGGAGAAAGAAGAATACTGAACAAAGCGGTAACCACTCGGTGGTAATCGTGGCCATGAAAATAGAAGAAGCGAGTTGGGAGGAGATTTTAAAAGAGGAGATTCAACAACAACCATGTGAAGGCGTCGGCGCCAAAGTGGCAACCGGTTCCAAGGAGAGAGAAAGACCATCGATTAAGTATGTTACAAATCACGGGAAAGAGGGACATATCATCAAATTAAACCGCCCCTAGCAGTTTAAGGTATGCTATAATTGTGGAAAAGAAGGACATATCGCTTTCAGATTATACGATATCGAAACCCGATCAATGGAATGGTGACTCAAAAAGGATGTCCAAGAAAAGTCAAAGTCAACGATTCTCGGAAGAGCGTTTGTCGTGTGACCAGGGTCAAAATGCGAGGAACCCGAACGAAGTTAGCACGCAGTTAGTTAATTATAAATTCTTGCTAAGTTTATACCTTACTAGATACCCTGTTCTACCCATTCTTTTATCTCTCTTGCTTGCGCTCAACGTTTGAACTTGACTACGGAGAAATTAGACTTTGACCTATTTATGGAGACTCGTTAGGAGAAACTTTCATTACATCTGTTGTTTAGAAATCTTGCTTGATTCAGTTGGCACTATCACATTACACATTAACCTTATTTCTATAGAGATATTTGTTTTGATGTGATTTTAAGGTTAACTACTCATCATGCCAAAATTGATTGCTTTTGTAAGGTTGTTAGTTTTCATATTCCTAAGCAACTTTGTTATTCAACTCAAGCAAATCAAACCATTGTAGTCAAACATTTCATATCAATCCATGAAGTCATTCGTTTATTACGGATGTCAAGTTTTCTTAGTCCATGTTATGGATTTGAATAAAGACACGTCGATTTGAATAATATTCTTGTTGTTATTGATTTTTTCTGACGTATTTCACGAAGAATTTCTTGGCTTACTCTCCCAAAGCACGATATTAAATTTTGTATCGACTTTGAACCCGGACAAAACTCATTTCTAAAATCTCATATCGAATGGCTCCTATTGAACTTGAGAGTTAAAAATTCAATTATAAGAATTGGTACTGAGCCTTTATCTTGTGACTTCCTTTGTGGAATTCACACGAACTCTCTATAGGGAACGTCATATTAAATGCGATCTCTATATCGGGTGAGTATATCAATGCGAGGTGTCATTGTGACGTGCTATCCAAGATTGGGATATGAGTCACGATTGAGAGCAACCTAAGTCGATGAATCGAAATACGTAGCTTTCAGGCTTAGTTGGTTATTATCGGAGATTCGTTGAAGGATATTCTCGAATCGCTAACGTGGTGACTCGTAGAGATACAAAATCTGGAATGGAGCAAGGAATGTAGGAAGAGCTTGAAGAACTCAAGAGGAGACTCATTTCAAAGATATGTTACGACCATGCCATCCTGGAAAAGCGAACGTGGTAGTGGCGTGTTGAGTAGAAGATCGTTATACAAACGAAGCACGATGTTGTCAAAGACTAATTTAGTATAATATACAAATAATAGAGATGGAGATGAAAACTCTAGGTACCCACGTGATGATATCTGAGTGCGTGATGATATATCGAGTATAATCGACTTTAATCGATAAAGTTAAAGTATTGAAAGCTACACACTTGAAATGATGAATTTGAAGAAGGAGGTGCAAGAAGTTGTTATTTTTTAAAAGCGAGAATCGGTGAGGTGAGGAAAGCTCAAACCTTCGATTTATTAATCCATTTGAAATTCTCGATCGAATAGGAACCGTGGCTATAGACTCGTTTTACCACCAAGTATGACGTGTTCATAACGTTTTTCACGTGTCGATGTTACGACCAAACACGTTATTGAGTTAGAACCCCAGACGAGATAGCCAAGACTTAACGTGAGGAGGTTACTGTCAAGATTTTGGATAGGAAGGAGTATGTCCCTCTGCGCAAAAGGTCATACCACAAGTTAAAGTTTTGTGGAGGAACCATGCTATTGAGGAAATGACACGGGAGTTGGAAACGAAAATGAAAGCGAGTATCTTTACCTTTTGAAACACCAGTACGTCGTCAATTTCGAGGACGAAATTTCATAAGGAGGGAGGTTGTAAGACCGAAATTTTTTAAAATAAAAGGAATTTCCTTTATTTATTATTTTGAATTAGTAAGGGTTGATTTGATTAATATGGATAGTTAAGGGTTAAATCATAAATATTTCAAAATAAGCAAGTGGTTATAAAATATTCATTGTTGTTTGGGGAATATTCGTTTGGTCGTGGAATATTAAATGCTTTGTCGGGAATATTCGCATGACGCCATGCACCAATGCCATGTGTGGGCCCCATAACTAAAGCGATTGGATGAGGAAAGCGACAAAGTTTGGGTGGTTATAAATAACGGCGTAGTTATTACGCTTAAGACTGTTGAATACTCGGTGGTTAAAAATACGATGTCTGGCGTGGTTGCCGGAATGCACCGGTATTACACGCATTGTTGAATTATTGATCCTTACGTGAAGGCACTACTCAATAATTATTACGAGTGAATTCTTGTTCAATAGTTTATTTTATTGATTCAATAATTCTTTGCGTTGGTATTTTATATTATTCTTGTTTCAATAATTGTCACTTGCAGATTTCCCATTATCGATCAATAATTCATATTATTTGAATAATATTATTAGATAACATTATTGGCAATGTCTAGAAAGTTCTCGTCAAGGAGAGGTTGGTCACCTAATTGCATGGCCAGATGAGAGAGATCCTTATTGGAAAGCCCTCTTTCTGGGAAATGACTGGTTGTCATAAATGTGATTCACGTATTATTTGTGAATAATTAATTATTGATTCATATGATAAGGAAATATTTATTTTATATGAATATAAATGATGGATTTATTTATGTGGTTATAAATGAAGAAATTATTGTTGAGGTGTTTTATCAGTATTTTATCGGATTGGAGGTATTAAAAAATCAAATCGGGGTTTTGAGATATATTGCGGGGTTATAATTTTTAATCAATTGTTGATCGTTGTAATTTTTGGATATGTTATACATACATAAGTTGAGTATATGTCCACAAATTTTGAACCGTTAAAAATGCACGAATGATTTGTTGTGAATTTTAAGAGGTGTCGGATTCGAAATTAGGTTTATAATTGATTTTGGTGGAAAATTCTAGAATTGAGTGGGCCCCACTTGTGGTTGGTGAAAAAATGTGCTGAATTTTATTTCAAATGTGGTGGGTGGCAATAGTATCGAGTAAAGCCATCGGTGTGCGAGTCAAGTCTGCTTTGGCTGGGCTAACATTTTCCTATAAATAGAGGGCTTAAGTTAGAATTGAAAATCACACCGTAAACAAAGTTTTCTCTCTTTCTCTCTATATATTATTGAGCGATTTTGTGAGTATTTAGATACTTTGAGAGTTCTTTGTTGATTACAAGTTTCATTCAAGATCACTTGAGCCTTTCCTTAGAAATCTTGATTCTTTGAGGTAAGGGATGTTATTTTCTTCTCAAATGATATTAATTCTTGATATCATTATCTTTGAAATATTGGTTGGTACTTTTATCAAATTTGGAACTTTTCATGCTGGGTTTACTATTCATGAGTTACTATTCACGAGTTACTATTCATGAGTTACTATTCACGAGTTACTATTCACGAGTACTATTAATGAAGTGTGAAGATGTTTTTTTGTGGAATTTCTATCTTTTGGTGTCTGAGATTTACTATTCACGATACTATGACTATTCATTCACGAATCTGGCACTATTCAAGAAAAATGAAAATTTTTCT
The DNA here is from genome assembly GCA_020205615.1 of Panax quinquefolius. NCBI lineage: Eukaryota > Viridiplantae > Streptophyta > Magnoliopsida > Apiales > Araliaceae > Panax > Panax quinquefolius. The sequence continues at coordinate 86,858,161 of CM035173.1, forward strand.
TTTAAGTCTAAAATATCTATTCGGATACTAGCTTTGATTGTATCCATGTTTTGATCATTCTTGAATTTTACACCACTATGATTATTTTTGAGGTATTGTTGGACATGGATAAAACAAAGTACTAATCCTTAATCCTTAATCCTTGTCATTTTGTTTCCTTTGGATTCGTTTCTTTAAAATATTTTCATCATCCTCGGTCTTAAATGATGATATTATTGAATATCTTTGGCCCTGTAGTGCAAAGATGAATGATTTCAAGAATATCTTTGGCACATAGTCAGTGCAAAGATGAGCGGTGTTTAAATGAACATAACCGATCGATGAATATTTTGGCTCCAGCGCAGAAAGATGAAAGATGAGCAGTGTTTAAATGAACATGACCGAATTGATGAATATCTTTGGCCTTTAGTGCAAAGATGAGCAGTGTTGAGATGAACATGACTGATTGATGAATATCTTTGGCACATAGTGCAAGATGAATATTTGATTTGAGATGAATATTGATTGATGTTACAGGGGATAAAATATTGATGATGGACCGTTAAATTCATAGATTATAGTAGATTTCATTCTCTACGTAACTCTTCTATGAATTATTATTTCATTGCGAATATTGATCCGAAACTTGTCATTGTATTATATTATCGATTTTTCCTGTTGGAGACTAACGATAATTTGTTGTATATTATCTTAGTCATAACATTCTTTCTTGGGCTAGTTGAGCTCACCATTTTCCTTGTTGTTCCATTTTTCTTCTCGGGGAGGCGAGAATGTAGCGAAATACTTAGTCGGGGTATGGAATGAAGGTTCTAGAGAGAGTTGTTTAGTAGTCCTCACCATTATTGTAAAATAATGTATCAATAAATGTGATGAGAATTTATTTGAGTATAAATATTGTCTAGAAGATAATATTTGTATTTAAACTCACAGTTTTATTGTTGTGATAATAAAGTTGTAGTTGTTTCTGTACCATGTATTTGGCGACTCAGAATGGGTTGGATGGAATGGACCTATTTTGGGGTCGTCACACATAAGGCTACAAAATGTCATTATAATCCCATGCATGTGAGACCCAAAATCAAGCAGATTTGGGCCCCCAAGGGCACTAACAAAGTAGGACCCATGCAAGTATGGGTACTAAAATGAAGGTTTAATGTTACTACAGGAAAAGAGCTCCACGATCACAACCTGGTATCTGGACAGTGGATGCTCAAGGCACATGACAGGGAAAAAAGCCCTTCTGTCTAACTACATAGAGAAGGAGGGTCCCTCGGTCATCTTTGGGGACAACGGCTCTGGCAAGACAAGAGGATATGGATCAGTTGGAAATGGTGCAGTATCCTTCAGTAGAGTGGCCTATGTGAAAGGACTACACCACAATCTTCTAAGCATTAGCCAACTCTGCGACAAGGGTCATCAAGTAACATTCCTCAATAATCAATGTCATGTCCGAGACCTGAAGACATCTGCTATAAAGTTAGCTGGAACAAGAGAAGGAAATGTCTACACAGTAAACCTTGGACAACTAAGCTCAGACGAGACTATATGCTTTCTGGCTAAAGCATCTGAAGAAATGAGCTGGCTATGGCATCGAAGATTATCTCATCTCAACTTCAAAAGCATGTCAAAATTAGCCTCGAAAGATCTAGTTGCAGGCTTACCCAAGTTCAACTTCATTAAAGAAAGGTCGTGCAATGCCTATCAATTTGGAAAGCAGACCAGAAGCTCATTCAAGAGCAAAACCACCAACTAAATTGACGAGCCTCGGGGGAAAGAGATACTCTCTGGTCGTAGTCGACGACTACACCAGATTTACATGTGTGTTCTTTCTAACCTCAAAGGATGAATCAAGCTCTCAACTGAGCAAGATGTTCAAGCTAGTGATGAACGAGAAAGGAGAAAAAATCAAGGCTATAAAGAGTGATCATGGCAGAGAATTCGACTTCTCATAAATGGACCTGTTCTGCACAAACAATGGCATTAGTCACAACTTCTCAGCTCCATGAACTCCCCAACAAAATGGAGTAGCTGAGAGAAAGAACATGACACTGATAGAAGCTGGAAGATCTCTACTAGCAAGAAACCCATCTACTGAATACTTCAAGCGTAAGTCGCCAACACTGCATGCTACACTCAGAACAGATCACTCATACACTCTGCCATTAAGAAGACTTCTTATGAACTGTGGAAAGGAAGAAAGCCAAGTGTCAGCTACTTTCATATTTTAGGCTGTGCATGCTACATTCTCAACAATGGAAAGCAGTACTTGACAAAATTTTAACCAAGTCAGACGAAGGAATCTTTCTTGGATATGCCATAGACAGTAAGGCCTATAGAGTGTTTAACAAGAAGACAGTGAGTGTTGAAGTCTCGATTCACATCATCTTTGATGAGACAGACTTAGACAAAACTGTGCTTCAAGACACTACGACCAATAGTTCAAACACTACGAACGAGGATGTCGAGCTCAACACTACGATCGTAGTACCAGATAGTGAAATCGTTGAGCAAGGAAATGAGATCGTAGAGAGGCCTATGATAGACAACGAACCTGCACACCAAGAAGAAGAAATAAATCTTGAAGATCTAAGAAAAGAAGGCATAAGAACATATGTCCCAATAGGAGGCAGATGGGCAAGAGATCACACTCAAGATCTAATCATTGGAGATCCGAGTGCAAGAGTCAAAACAAGAGCTACCATCCAAAATGAATGCTTTTATCTAAGCTTCCTGTCACAAATAGAACCTAAGAAGATAGAGGATGCTATGGAAGACTCTAGCTGGATAGAGGCCATGGAGGAAGAACTTAAACAGTTTGAAAGGAGCAAAGTATGGAGATTGGTGCTAAGACCAAAGAATCATCCTGTTATTGGAACCAAGTGGGTCTTCAGAAACAAGATGGATGAAGATGGAGTAATAACCAAGAATAAGGCAAGACTAGTGGCCAAGAGCTACTCTCAGGAAGAAGGCATTGACTACGATGAGACATTTGCACCTGTTGCCATACTAGAAGCCATCAGAATATTCCTTGCCTTTGCTGCTCACATGAAATTCAAGGTCTTTCAAATGGATGTCAAAAGTGTATTCTTGAATGATGAACTTCAAGAAGAAGTCTATATAGAGCAACCTACAGGTTTCATCAATCCATCTATTTCTAGTTATGTCTTTAGATTAGACAAAGCCTTATATGGTCTTAAATAAGCACCTAGAGCATGGTATGAAACACTAACTAACTTTCTTATTGAAAATGGGTTCACTAGAGGTAGAGTAGATACCACACTATTTCTTAGAAAGCATAAAGATAAAGTCTTACTAGTTCAAATATACGTTGATGACATTATTTTTGGATCTACTGATGAAAAATTATGCAAGAGATTCTCCAAGCTTATGCAGAGCAAGTTTGAAATCAGCATGATGGGAGAGCTGAACTTCTTCCTTGGACTGCAAGTAAAGTAGACTGATGAAGGAATCTTTATAAACCAAGCCAAATACATTAAAGACTTACTTAAGAAGTATGACATGGAATCATCCTCTCCCATGAAAACCCCAATTGCTCCTGCAACCAAGCTTGACAAAGATGAAAAAGGTAAAAGGATTGATGTAACTCAATACAAAGGTATGAAAGGCTCTCTTTTATATCTAACTGCCAGTAGACTAGATATAATGTTTGCAATATACATTTGTGCTATATTTTAGGCTAATCCTAAAGAATCTCATTTAACTGCTGTAAAGAGGATTTTCAGGTATCTCAAGAGTACACCTCACTTGGGGCTTTGGTATCCCAAGGAGTTCTTATTTGAACTAACAGGATACACAGATGCTTATTTTGCAAGCTGCAAAATAGATAGAAAGAGTACCAGTGGCACCTGTCAATTACTAGGAAACAGACTTGTATCCTGGTTTAGCAAGAAACAAAATTCATTATCTACTTCAATCAGAGAAACCGAATACATTATCGCCGGGCAACATCAGACTCAGATCCTATGGATAAAAATCGCCTAGCGTGATTATGGGTTTGAATTCAAATCCATACCTATTCACTATGATAACACAAGTGCAATTGCAATAACTCATAATCCTGTCATGCATTCTAGGACTAAACATATAGAAATAAGGTATCACTTCATTAGGGATCATGTGCAAAATGGAACTATATCTTTCCAATATATTCCTACTAAAAACCAACTTGCTGATGTCTTACAAAACCTCTAGATGAATACAGATTTAACAAGTTAATAAGTGAGCTAGGCATGCTTAACTTACAACCATGAAAAATATACTCTAGTTTGTGCTAACTATACAGATTTAAAGGCTGTGATCGAAATCAAAGACATGATCAAAGGAAGTTCACGATCGTAGAGGCTGAAGTGACATAAAAGAAAACGATCGCGGTGCAGACTCATCGATAGCAGAGCTTCATCAACAAAACCCAAGGAACACCCTATGATGATAAAGTACAAAACAAAGCAATCTCTCTGATAAGTGCCTCAAGGACAAACCTAACCCTTGATTCATTCAATAAGGTTGGCCCTTCCTAAGGTACCTTAAACCAAGAAGAATGCTAAGTCAAAAGGGCTCACTCAGACACGACGACTACTGAACAGACTCAACAATGGATGAACAGACTCGACAAATGTAGAACAGACTCGACGATTCCAAGGATCATCTCAACGACCGTAGTCCTCATGAAGAGTATATTAGCTAAGAAGGAGTTAAGGGCAATTCAGTACAATCCTTCTCAGTCAGATTCGTAGAGCCAAGCAGAATTCGACACCTGTCCCACTAAGAAAAATGGAGAGAGGGAAGTTACTTGTACAATTTGAAGGTGATTTTTTGAAATAAGAAGTTCAAAAGCTCATCTCTCTCCTTATCTCTGCAAGAAGAAACCCTAAACTATCAAGAAAGCTCAATCAACCATACACTCTGCAAAGAAATCAATGGCAACCTCCAACGTCATCTCTGGCTATAAACTCTATTTGATGAGTTCAAAACTGCTGAACCCAAATTTCACAAGACTCTGTCGTTATTGAAGAAGGCATTCCTTGAAGAAGCTCTGGGTACGGCCACATTGATCTACCCTAAGCTAGTGAAATAATTCTATAGGAATAGTGTGTTTGAAAACGACGTCATCACCACTAAAGTCATGGACGTGGAAATCAGACTAAAGGCTGAGGACATCAACCTAGCCCTAGGTTTTAAATCTGAAGGGTATTCGTTCATAGATGGCATAGACTTCAACGAGGGACTGAAAATGATGCATCACAAGAAATTCCCATCTGTCAAAGGATACAAGAAGAAGGAGTTTCCTCAGAGGTACAAATTTTTAGCTGACATTGTCGAAAAATGCATATGCTGCAAAAGCTCAGGCCACGATTCTGTAAATGAGGTATAACTCAAACTCATGAGTGCTATAAGCTGTGGAATACAATTTAACTATGGAGCTCTACTACTTGAATGGATTAAAAAATGGATTCTCAGCTCGAAGAAATCAAATAGCACTGGGAAGATGCTTTACGGGCGATTCATCAACATTATTCTATAGTCTGCCTTGGGCGATAAAATTGAGGATGATGAAGGTGAACAAATAAACCCGAACAAAAGAATGACCCAGCAATTATTTGAGAACTGGAAAAGGAATCCAGCTGAAAACGTGCGAATGATGTCTGAGTCTAGTGGTAGGACGGCTGATGCAAAGGAATCAGGGATTCCAGGGAATATGTCAGTTGTCAAGGAGACTGAAAAATAAGAAGAAACTAACAAGGAAGAATCCACTGCCTTGATCAAAAAAAGCAAAGGCAAAAGAAAGCTAAAAGCCAGAATGGCAGAAGAACCCCAGGGATCCACAATTGATAAACCTGTAGAGTCCTCTGACATTGAGACTCTAAGGATCATGAGAAGGAAACAACTGCAGGCTGAGGCAGAAGAAGATTGAGCTACCATATCACAGTTGATGAAGAAGAATAAAATTAGCCACAAATCCAAGAGGTCTTATGTCTCTTCGATCGTAGAGTCTCTACAGATCATAAAGACCATACTGAACACCAAAGCTTCTACATCAGATGTTCTAGCTAATCAACAAGACAAAGCTAAAGCTCAAGAAAGTCCTGAAGATGTAACTCAGCTTAGAAAAACAAGAAGAAAACTGGTTAAGAAGTATATTCTTGTTAATGAAGGTGTACTCAAAAAGGAAGACAAAGAGCTGGCTGCTGAAGAATAACTGTCCAAAGAAAGTCAAAAAGACAGAGCTCAAGCTGAGGAGGAGACACCTGAAGTTCTAATCATAGAGAATACGCCAGTTGAGGGGGAGATGCCTGAAGCTCTCATCCTAGAAAATACTCCAGCTTAGGGGGAGCTTCTAATCGTATAAGAGGATGATCATGCTGAGGGGGAGGCTCATCCCCATGACAGAAGAAGAGGTTCCAGCAGAAAAAGAGGGAGACCCAGTGCAAGAGCATCATGAGGCCATTGATATAGTGGAATCCTCAAACAAAAATAGAGAAGAGGATGAAGGTGACGAGGTCGAGATGCCTTTCCAGCAGAAAAAGAGGGAGAACCAGTGCAAGAGCATCATGAGCAACTATTCTCCTATCTACCCATGATGCCTTTCCATCAAGCTCAAATTCTAAACTCCTAGAATCATATGTTTTGGAGCTTCAAAGAATATCCAGCCATCTCTGTGCTAGCTCATGGATTCCCAGGTAGTTTCAACTTTGCCAATAAGTTACTCACCAATAGCTCATCTTCAAAGAATAAACATGATGTACTGTCTATCCCAACCCTCTTTAGAGTTAATCACTTTCCATCACCCTCATTCTGTCAATTTTATGAATTCCCACGATGGCTGGAAGTGATCCTACATCCACTAAATCAATTTCCAGTTGCAGAATCCCAAAATTCTATAACTGATGAACCAAATAAGATAAACTTTATACTGCTCTCACCTCCCAGCACCTCTACGATTACAGACTCTAACCCCAATATAGAGTCCCAAGTCCAAATCGTAGAGCCACCTACTACACACACCCAAACACAGGCCCCTCCATCTGATATTCCCTCCTCATCCAGCAACGAATACTTCAATCTTGATCTTGCCCTCTACTCATTGCAAGATAAATTCAAGAGCACAACACCTCCTTCACAAATTCCCCATCTCAATGAACTTCTATCAGAGCTGCCCACCAAAGCTGATTTGTCAGCCATGTCCAAGAAAGTGATTAAGGAACTTAATGAGAGTCTTGAAGAACACACTGAACTCATTCAGATAAGTTTAACTACAATGATCAATGCTGTAAATAATCTCCCAAGCTCCCTAAGTTCTACGCTCACTAAGAAACTTAAGGAGCTCATCAAGGAAGTGATTCAGAGCATAAAGGACAGGGATGACATTCATTTTCTAGCAGCCAAAAGACACAAAGATGATGTTCTTGTTTTGCAGAATACTCATGAAGCTCAAAATAAACTGATGATGGAGAACTTCCTCAATCTGTAAACTGCCGTAAAAGAGTTCCAACAATTTTACGTCAGCCAAGGACAGCAGTCTGACAACATATTGGCTGTTCTTCAATAATGGGAAGCTCGATCAAATGTGCTGATTCAAGAAAATCGAGAGGATATTGCTCAAACTCAGAGTCAACTCAACGAGCTTGTCCAAGGAGTAACTCGCCTTTCAGAGGACATTCGAACCCTTGATGCTGACATAAAGGGGGAGAATAAAGGGAAAGAAGTTCAAGGCATGGGCTGTGACGCCCCCGAATCGGGGTCCTCTGACCCTGGTTTGGTCATCACGATAAACTACAAAACATCCACCTCTAAACAACATACGATAACTAAAATGAGAAATATAATAAACGTACGTCGTTCATTCAAAAGGTGTTACTAGTCCCAAGATACGATAACCTTAATATCATCTTACAAACATACCCTAAAATAAATATTAGGGTTCATATTACATAACAGTAATTTAAACTAAGTGCAAGGTAAAGTCTGCTCCTTGCCACTATTCTACATCTTTCCTTTACCCTTGTCCTTCCCTGAGGTCTCGGGCTTAGCTGAAATATATTCATGATATAGCAAGGATGAGCAACAAGTTTACTCAACAAGTTTAAATACAACAATAAGGATATATCATGATGAATGGAAAAATATCTGGTAATGGATTCAACCATACGAATATCTAAAGGATTCAACAATATGAATATCATAAGCAAAGATAATGATTTTTTTTATAATAACTACTAGTCAAATATACTTTGAACTATAACACTCCAATGGAATCAATAGCTAATTGACCCTTTGGTTACTGGCTACAGAATAAGTACTTGAGGGGATCAGCCTCACGTACTCTATGTATATGCATAACATTTAAATATGTTCATTATATCTTTATTAAATACATGCACTCCCCTATCATAGAAAGGGGTGTTCTTTTAGTCTAAGAATCCTCACCATCAATTGGTTTGGATAGCTTTTAAAAAACTTCATACGTTTGTTTGACCGAACAAAGGTTCAGACTCTATCTGACATAGTTCAAGAATTATTGAACTTTAAATGATGTACAAGTGCAAGACTGTACGAACTCGAGTGCACTAAGTGCGAATGTCAAAGATATCGATGTGGAATAACTATAAAGTAATTAAACCACTTAATAACATACTTGGAAATACGATTTCAAGCTTAAATGAATAACTTTCAGTTCAATAATATCCTACTCAATGCAATATGAGAAGGATAGGAAAACTTTCACAAACTCAAATTTGTGTAAGTTAGGAAACTTGCAACACAATAAATTCGGATACTCACTCAATATAATTTAGAGTAAGTTTAGGGAAACTTGCTTAACAAAAATAGGGTTCAAGGAACTTGCACAATCAAATGGTGAAGTTTAAGGGAAACTTGCTCACTAATAAATGGAGTAAGTTTAGGGAACTTGCATGTTTGCTCAGCTACAGTATAATACTAGCTTTAATTACTTGCGAAGAAACGACCTAATATTAACAAGTCGGTCTTTCAATTAATATGTGTAAACTAGTACGAGTCTACAATTAAAAGAATAATAACAAGTTAGGAATAATGATTAAATGCATCAAAACCCCAGTCCTATACTTGTTCACCATCTCGCTCTGAGAGGAAAAGTCTCTCATGATCTCAAAGATCTTATCACCCCATCCGCCAAAAGCAACTATCCTGCATAACAAGCAAGGTTGGGGCAATTTCAAAATCGACGACAACCCGATATCAAGCGAATTTCCTACAACAAGACTTTGGCAATCTCAGAAATAGCGACAACTCAACACTAGGGCATTTATCAACCATCCTAAATAGGAAAATGCCCCAGTCAACACCATCAGCATGGTCCATCATCATCAAATCTTCTCTCACATAGCTCTTTAGTGATTTGGATATTATTCACTTGCAACTTCATCAACAAAGAGAGTTTCTTGTATGAATCTCCGACATCAGTATGCGAAAGGACTGGGGCATTTTTCGATTCCAAGAAAGCGAAGGATTTTAAGGCGGGATCAAACCTCTAATCAAAAGAAGGAAAACTCCTGAAAGAAAGCATGGCGACATTAGCTTGCCCCTACAAACAAAGGGGAAAATTCTCAACAAAGTTCTTAACTTAAGAGCAGAAGCCCAATGACAAAGGGTCTGGCGAATGAAATCTATAACATCAATTTGCACCAAATCCTCGTAAGTTGAGGCCTCTACACTAAAGTTCAAAGTTCGGCAGTGAAAGTACAGACGGCACCCTCCAAGGATATCAGCGGCATTCAGGTCATCAGTTCAGCTGGGTTGCAAATCAAATGTTCAAGGAAATGGGGCACAAGCACCTAACAGCGAAAGGAAACTCCAAATCACCTCAAAAAGGTGAGAAAAAAAAATTCTACTCCATACAAATTACAATCTGCATCAATCTAGGACAATAGGCTCCTAAGAAAATCTAGATCATCACATCATGCGTGATCTGCATGTGTGCAAATGCGCTACATCAACGTACATCTCTATTAAGCGTCACATCAGGCAGAATCTAGCGAAGTAAACCTTTGAATATTACTTTAGCAAAGGTATCAAGAGATCTGGTATTCAAAACCATTGGTATCAATTCAGTGCAACATCATAACAATTCAGCAATGAAAGCTTTGTATATCGTCGTTCGAGTGGGAACCAAAACAGTTAGGCGATGTCAACTACCAGCAGGGTAGGATCTGTTATCAAACTACCATTAGGGTAGGCACCATTATAAACTACCAGTGTATGCATCGGCAACATCTCCATTTCTCTTCATCAAACAGGCATTAGTGGCACCGAAAAAAAGCCAAGTTGTTGTAGTCAACACCAGCATAGGCATCAGTAATCCCCGGTAAAGGTGAAGCGATTTGCGAAAACATTTTAAACATGCATCATAACATTCATTACATTGCGATTTACGATTTACAATATGGAAAATGCGATGTGTGAGTTGCGAAGTGCAATTGGCCAAAAGAGAAATGCGAAGTGCGAAATGCGATGTGCGATTTGCGAACTGCGATTTGCGAAAACATTTTAAACATTCATCATCACATTCACTACATTGTGATCTGCATCATTAAAAATACATTGTCATGTTTCAAGTGTCTACTAATCTTTATCATGTCCATTCCATTGCATTGCATGAACATGATAAAGAGGGGCATCTGTAGACACTCGAAATTTTCTTTTCCTATTACTAACTGTGTAGGAGGGAAAAAGCGCCTTCTTCACACTCCATAGGTAATCCTGGAGTACCACAACATCAATTCCAACCTTAGAGATAACCCTGAGTACATTCAGAGTCAACAACATGACCATCTCAGAGATAACCTTGGGAAAAACCCACTATAATTGTGAGAAAAATCGGAGATAACCCCGGGAGGGGAAAAATGGTCATTTTGCTAACTCAACTTCACTTCAAATAAAATACACTCATGTCAACTCAAATTGATTCAAAATTAGTCCCACAAGACTCATATCTTAACTTTGGAGTGAAAACTACGCGAAACAGCTCACCGGATTGCCTGACGAGAACCCGGGAATGCTATTTTGATCATGGACCCATCTTCCTGGAATCAAAAAGGGAAAATCCCATGTCATTGCGTAACTCTCGACAAAAGCAGTCTGAAGATGGTCTTGTACACCTCGTTCGGATGCTCGAATTGAAGTTCTGCAAGTTCAAGCGGACATTATATTGCACGAGTGCATGTACTTCAAGACGACGGGACCCGCGAGGCCCGGATGCACCACGACCAGCCGTAGGTGTATCAGAGGCTACCGCAGATACACCTACGGCCATCAGTCTATAAATATAAACCTTGGGCCAGCCATTCTAGGGAGAAAGAAGGCGAGGAAGCCCTGTCCAATTGGCTTTATACACACCTTATATTGAGTGCTTGCTCTTTTTAAACACCTGTTAGCCCATATACAAATATATATTTACTTCTACGGAGTGAGTGTTTATCCATTTAGAGTCATAGAAGTCTGCATTGGCAGCCCACTGTAAGCCTTCTTACACTCTATAAAGCCTCTTTCTTTATATTGGCACACACTATTCTACACATTGAGAGTCATGTTGTGCATGTATGCCATAACTTCGGTCTGTGGCTTTCATTTATGTCTGTATATATATATATATATTTATATAAATGTATATATTTTTATACGGACTAACATTATCGAGTTATGCCTCGATTGAGCTTAGACTTATGTCTGGAGCGTTTACTTGCTTTTCAATATATATATACTTATATATATTTAATCGCTGTCGACTTTATCTCGATGAGCCCGATTTTACATCTGGAGCATTTACTTGCTTATATATATATATATAATTTTTGTCAGACATATCTGATGAGCGTGGATTTTACATCCTGAGCATTTATTGCTTTTATATATATATATATATATATATATATACTTATATATATATATAATTATTGGCTTTATTATATCCGATGAGCCTGGATTTTATATTTGGTGCGTTTACTGCTTTTATATATATATATATATATATACATTTACGTTTAAATCCTTTGGAGTTTACTTCGTGGCGGTTGATCGCTTTTATAGCTTTATTTACTTTTCTGATCCCCCATGGAGTTGCTTTGTTGTGGCTGATCATGCACACACACATATATATATATATATATATATATATATATATATATATAATCGCTCGCTTCCATATAAACTACAGTATCATGTGAGCCTAGGAATCATGTGATCACAGATTCAGTCTACTGAATCTAGATTCGGTTCCCGTGATGGACTTTTTCAAATTTGTAAGTAACTTGTACATTATTTACAATTGTACTTAATTTCCTTGGATGGTCACATGCCCATAAGAGTTCTAAGATCGCAGATATTATTTTCTCAAAGATGCCTCACATCTCGAAAATAAAAACAAACCAGCCGAACATTTAATAATAAAATGGAAGTATGAAAAGGTCTCAATTCCTATTGAGCACATGATTTGAAAAAACCTCTTTTACAAAACTTCATTGCTATATCTTGGTTAAAACTGAATTTTTCTATAAATTAAAACCTGGTGTATATAGGTGCGAACGAGGCCTCGCACTACTTTCAAATAATTGCACATTGATCCACACACACACACACACATTCATATAATAGTTTCTTTGAAAAGTGGTGGTCACCGTGGCAACACGGATGTCGGGGGGTGCCTAACACCTTCCCTCCGCATAATCAAGCCCCCGGACCCAAATGAATCTCGGTTTCACAGACCCGTTTGGCAGTGTCACATCACTGGGTCAATGTGCTAACCTTTTCGTTTGCATTGGTACAACCAGATAAATACACCAACTGGCGACTCTTAAAGTCAAATCATCGACATTATACATGTCGGACCTTTTTCACTTGTTTTTTCAAACAAATCTCACATTAACATGAGAACACCAAAGAACATGTAAACGAAAAGGGACACTAAAAAATCCTGACGTCGACACAGGAATTGTTAGACATCGGTTTCATTCGTCCTAGTACGTCTCTTTGGGGTGTTCCTGTTCTATTTATGAAGAAGAAAGATGGAAGTATGCGACTTTGTATTGATTATCGGGAGTTGAATCATGTCACCATCAAAAATAGGTACCCATTGCCTCGCATTGATGACCTGTTTGACCACTTACAAGGAGCCAAATTCTTTTTAAAGATTGATCTTCATTCCGGATATCATCAGTTGAAGATTAAAACTGATGACATTCCAAAGACTACTTTCAGAACTCGGTATGAGCATTATGAATTCCTAGTCATGTCTTTTGGATTGACTAATGCTCCTGCTGCCTTCATGGACATGATGAACCGAGTATTCAAGGAATATTTAGATCACTTTGTGGTCATCTTTATTGATGACATCCTCATATACTCCAAAACCCGTGAAGACCATGAACAACACTTGAGGCTGATACTCCAAAAGCTTCGTGAAAACAAGCTATATGCCAAGTTGAAGAAATGTGAGTTTTGGCTTGAGGAAGTTTCATTCCATGGGCACGTAATATCAAATCATGGAATATTTGTTGACCCGACAAAGATTGAAGCAATTTAAAGCTGGGAGCAACCTAAGTCAGTGACCTAAGTACATAGATTTCTCGGCTTAGCTGGTTATTATCGGAGATTCATAGAAGGGTTTTCTTGAATCGTTACTCCATTAACTCAGCTGACTCGAAAAGATATAAAATTTGGTTGGAGCGAGGAATGTGAAAAGAGTTTTCAAGAACTCAAGAGGAGACTCATTTCAGCACTTGTTCTGACAATACCATCTGGCTCAGAGGGATTTGTCATCTACAGTGATGCTTCAGGCAAAGGGTTAGGATGTGTTCTCATGCAATATGGGAAAGTCATAGCTTATGCCTCGCAACAACTCAAAGAATATGAGAGGAATTATCCTACTCATGATCTAGAGTTGGCAGTAATCATTTTTGCGCTTAAGATTTGGAGGCATTACCTGTATGGAGAGAAGGTGGAGATCTATACAGATCATAAAAGCCTTAAATATTTCTTCACTTAAAAGGAACTCAACATGCAGCAACGACGATGGCTTGAGTTGTTGAAAGATTATGATCATACCATCCAATACTATCCTAGAAAAGCGAACATAGTAGCTGATGCATTGAGTAGAAGATCATATGCGGGTACGAGTGCAATATTGTTAACGCAAAGGCCCATTTTGTATGACTTAGAAAGGATGGAAATAGAGTTAAAGACTCTAGATACCCATGTAATGATGGTGAATATACGAGTGGAACCGACTTTAATCGATAAAGTTAAAGTTGCTCAAGCTACAGACCTAGAGCTGATGCGTATGAGGAAGAAAGTGCAAGAAGGTGCTATTTCAGAAGCAAGAATCGATGAAGAAGGAATACTTTGAGTCAACTCCATACTTTGTGTTCCTAACGATTCTGACTTGAAGTATAAAATCATGATGGAGGCACACAACACACTATTTGTAATCCATCCTGGGAGTACCAAAATGTATCGTGATCTTCGACATACATTTTGGTGGAGCAATATGAAGAGAGAGATAGCGGGGTTTATCTCAAGGTGTCTAACTTGTCAACGAGTCAAAGCAGAGCATCAAGTGCCAAAAAGGTCCATTGCAACCACTTGAAATTCCAGAATGGAAGTAGGAGTACATTACCATGGATTTCGTTACTGGTCTTCCCAAGGTTTCTCAAGGTATAGATGCACTTTGGGTCATTGTTGATAGATTGACCAAGTCTGCTCATTTCTTACTGATACGAGAAACTTATACACTTGAACGTCTTGCTAGTATGTACATAAACGAGATTGTAAAATTGCATGGTATGCCAGTATCCCTAGTTTCTGATTGAGACCCAAGATTCACTTCAAGATTTTGGGTTAGTTTGCAAAAAGCTATGGGCACGAATTTATGATTTAGTTCGGCATATCATCCTCAAACGGACGGGCAATCGGAGAGGACTATTCAAACTCTTGAAGATTTATTAAGACTCTGTGTCCTTGACTTCAAAGGAAGTTGGGACAAGTTCTTACCATTGGTGGAGTTTTTCTACAACAACAGTTATCAAGCAAGTATTGGAATTGCTCCATTTGAAGCATTGTATGGAAGAAAGTGTCATTCTCCAGTATGCTGGGATGAGGTGAGTTAAGAAATGTTGTTGGGACCGAAGTTGGTACGTATGACTACGAAAAAGATTCAAAAGATCCGACAACGTATAAAAACCTCACAAGATCGATAAAAGAGTTATGTTGATCTTCATCGAAAGGACGTGGAATTCAATATTAGAGATCATGTGTTGTTACGTGTTGCTCCATGGAAATGAGTTACGAGATTTGGAAAGAGAGGAAAGCTCAATCCTCGATTCATTGGCCCATTTATAATCCTCGATCAAGTAGGAACTGTGGCCTGTAGACTCGCCTTACCGCCAAGTAAGTCTCGTGTTCATAACATTTTTCATATATCTATGTTACATAAATATGTGAAAGACCCGAACCACATTATTGAATTAGAACTAGACGAGATAGAGGAAGATTTAACGTATGAAGATTTACCTGTTAAAATCCTGGATAAGAAGGATCATATTCTACGCTCCAAGGTTATACCTCAAGTCAAAGTTTTGTGGAAAAACCATGATGTGGAAGAAATGACCTGGGAATTAGAATCTGAGATGAAGTCAAGATATCCTCACCTCTTTGATATACCAGGTACGTACCCTAATTTTGAGGACGAAATTTCATAAGAAGGGGAGGTTGTAAGACCCCAACTTTTATGAATAAAGATTAATTTTCTCGAAATATATTTTTGAATATTATGGTGTGGATTTGATATAATGTTATAGTTGTGGGTAATATTTACAAATTTTGCAAAGTAAACAAGTGGTTATATAATATTCGATTGGTCAGGGAATATTCGTTTTAACAGGAAATATTCGTACGACGACACAATCATTGGTGGACCCCACAACGGAAGTATTGTCGTAGTTAGAAAATAATAGAATTATCTTTTTATAAAAATAATGGCAAAAGTGTTACCGTTAAAACTGTTGAACTACCCGGTAGTAAAAGTACAGTAATATGCGTGGTTGCATAGTAGCACACGATATTGATTATTGATGTTTACGTGAAAAGTCACTCAGTTATACTCAATTATTGCTACAGTAATTGCTGCATCATATCTCTCATATTATTTATTCAATTATTGTCACAGTATCATCGGTATAATATGTTATATTATTAAATCAATAATTGAGATGGCAAAGTTATTCATATTATTATTTGCAATATTGACAATGTCTAGAAGTTCTGTCAAGGAGAGGTTTGGTCATCTAATTATGCGCCAATAAGGAGAAATCCTTATCGAAGCCCCCTCTTTCCTGGGAACGATCTGGTTATTAAATATTGTGAATTATAATATTAATGATGAATAAGTTCGTGTTGATTAAAGATGAATTGGATAGTTCCATTGTGTTGGAATTATTAGTGTTAGTGAAAATCGATATTTATTTTGATTATAATTGATGTCTGGAGGTTATATTAACCAATCGGGTAATTAACCGGATAAATGAGCAATTAATTCACATGATTATAACTATTTGTTCACATGTGTGTACTATTGATTCACATTCTTGTACTATTAGGGGAGGTGGTGCAAGATTGATAATACTTGCATGACTAAATTAAAATTGAAGAAAAAGAGGAAGGTATTATACTGTAATATTTTGAGCCCCATAACGTGCAATTATCGAAACTATATTTTCCTATAAATAGAAGCTCATTCTTCCTTCATTTCTCACCAATTCACTAAAGCTATAGAGCAATTATTATAGAGGGAAATTATAGAGAGAAAGAAGAAGAGAAGTCTGTTACCTCACTATTCATGTATCAAATCTTCTTCTAAGGTAAGGGATATTATTCTTTTGTATTCATGAAGAGAGTTATTTTCTTTCAATACTCGTAAGGGTTGTTATTCAATTCTATATTATTATGTTGGAATAACATGTCTATGCGAAGTACCACATACATGGTGAAAATCTTTTGTTATTCCATTCCTTATTATTCTGTTAGAGTAACCTGTCTGTGCGGTCTATCACATGCCTGGTGAATTCTGTTGTTATTCCAATCTTTATTATTCTATTGGAATATCATGTCTGTGCGGATTACGCATGACTTGGTTCAATTCTTTATTATTCTGTTGGAATATCCTATCTGTGCGGATTACGTATGACCTGGTTCCATTTTTTATTATTCTATTGGAATATCCTGTTTGTGCGGATTACGCATGACCTGGTTCCATTCTTTATTATTCTGTTGGGAATAACCTGTCTGTGCGGATTACGCACGCCTGGTGAATTCTTCTATTATTCCATTCTTTATTATTCTGTTGGAATAACCAGTCTATGTGGATTACCGCATGCATGGTGAATGATCCTTCGTATTCATTCCTTATTAAATTGTGGAAATGATCTGTCTACGTGGATTATCGCATGGCGTGCAAAATTCCATTTGCGGTTTCATATATTATATTATACTCAGTTGGTTAAAGTTTTGTCTTCTATACTCCATGAAATTAGTGGAATATCCTTGATATTTACCCTTCATCTAGTATCTTTTCATGGAAATATTCTTCTGAGCATTCTTGAATTTTACTCCACAAAGAAGTATCATGTTGACAATTTGGACGTTATTGATTTCTGGATAAATTAAAATTATAAATCTTTAAAATTTATCCTTGAACTTGTTTTATTGAATTATTATGTCATTGTCATCATCCTCATGCTTATATTGTGATGAAAGTCATCTTTGGATTACGTGCATAGATGGACTTGGTATGATTATAACCAGGGATTATTCGGTATAATCATGACCGTAATGTGACGAATGATGTGGTAAAAGTCCTCATTGGCCTGTAGTTCATTGATGGACAGTTACTGGTGAGATTATGACCATGGATTATTCGGTATAGTCATGACCATTGATGATTACATGAATATCCTTGGTCGTGATGCAGGAATGATTTGATTTTATTTATTAAGCTAAGTCTCAGCGATAAAGTTGATGAAAAACTTTTTAAATCATAGAAGATAGTAGATTTTATGCTCTACTTGACTCTTCTAATGGATTGCTTGTTCCACTGCAGTTAAACTTGTTGTCTATTATATTCTATCAGTTTAACATTGTTGAAGGCTAATGATAATTTATTCTGCATTATCTTAGTCATAATATTTCTTACTGGGCTAGTTGAGCTCACCCTTTCTTTCACCGTTGTTCTCTTGTGAAATGAGAAAGTAGCGGGACTAGTCGGGGAACAGAGTGACGATCCAGATGATAACATTAGTAGTCCTCACTATTCTGTTAAATAGTGTGACAATAAATGTAATAAGGACTCCATTGAGGGTGGATATTGTCTAGATGACAATATTCTTATTAAAACTCTTAGATTATGTTTTGTCGTATTTTACACGACTGTTGTATAATTAAGTTGTATTTGAATTTTGTACCATGTATTTGGTGACTCAAGATGGATGATGTATACCTGTTTTGGGGGCATCACAAACCCTGTATCCGGGCGAATACCAATAATTGATATGTAGACCTGTAGTTTTGTCTCTGAAAATCAGGATTTCAGGCTCTTCCGCTTAATCGTGTAGCATCTTTTTTCCTGATTTGACTTTTTAGCTTGTGGGACCTCCTTTACAACTCAAATTTGATTGAGCCCGAGGGGTTGGAGACCACCCAGGGTAGCCGTAGGTAGACCCGCGGCCACCCGTGGGCTATATCTCACTTGCCTTTCCCTTTTACAAGTTATTTTCAAGTTGGAGCCGCACAAAAAATCTAAGATTTTATCTTCAAATCTACTAAGTTCGGCTTGTTCTCTGCAAAATCCGTCAGCGTATAATCGTTTTGCACTATCCTGGTAACGTTTACATGTTTTCTTTTCCAGTTTTAACCGTTAGAAAGTGAGATATCATACAGAATGCTTCAAAACACATAGTAGTGAATATGCATGCTCATATGACTTGATAAAAATTATTCAACACAGTAAATGTTAGTATTTTACTATGCTAAATGTATTGATGTGAAAAAAAATTAACTTTTGAAATATTCAATTTAGCACCTTTTTCTGTTATTTTTTTAGCCTATTTGAGGACAAATGAGCAAAGGTTTTGAAGCAAATTAATCCTGGTAATTAGGCTACCCTTATGGATTATGACTTTGTTATTTTTCATGCATATAAGATGTTTATGACTTTAAGTTGGTGTGTTACTGAATGGCCACCTAGTCATGCCTACGTGCATATGGATAGTCCTTTTTACAAAGGAGACTTTGGCAAAAAAAATTCATGAGTCTAAGCATTGAATGATCATGCATTTTTAACTCTACTACATATGTATGTTAAAGTAATACATGCATGTAGTTATGAACTGCATTTAATGAGCTCCAAGTTAGAATTTACCACACCCTTTCTGAGGTGATTTGGAGACTTTTGTCCAGATATATGGATCCAGACCAGCCGAGTAGCTCCTGTAGGACCTCTTCAGGTATGAGGAGGAGAGCTTCAGATGTGCCTCAACCTCGCCCAGCCCGACAGCCTCGACGGTTGACGGAGTCAGTGATTCGTCTTATCCGGGTTGAGAGACCGGATGTTGAGGATGAGGAGGAGGACATACCCATTGTGGATCCTTCTCCTTCTTCTTCTATTCCCTGCAGGGAGCTTCCAGCTATAAATGTGATGATTCCAGAGCTTCTGGATGATTTGAGTCATCACCCCCTCGATCTATCATCATGCGAACGAGGTAAAAGCCATGTTGATCTTACTTTTCCCATTTATGGGGTCAAGGGTTCTAATTTTGATTTGCATTATGATGCAGGTTCCCAGCTTTATGCAGCCTAGAGGGAACTGGTTTAGCATACCTTCTCTATACCAGACTCTTCATCCAGAGTACCGAGTGATGGTGCATGCATGGGGCTTCAAGGCTTTCTTTTCTATTGATGGGTCCCATTGATGGTTGTGGATATCTTTACTTTGTCAAAGGAACCTTTCACTCAAGAGGCTTTTTATCGTTGGTGGTTCCCTCGCACCATTAGACCTCAGACCCGCGCCACACAGTTTATGAGGGATATGGTTCCTTGCTCCGTCATGATGATAGATTGGATTGCTTACGTCCGAGAGCCTACTCATCTGACACAGATTGATAGTTTGACCCAGCAGTTGGACCACGCACATTTCTTTATCCGTTAATTGGGCAGAGATTCTTCCGAGGTGTATACTTTTGATCCTTCTAGCTCTGGGGTTGGCTCTTCAGGTGGCCCATATTCAGATGATTTTTCCGACGCAAATCCTCCATTGTATCAGCTTGATATCCCTTCTAGCAGAGATTCAGTGACTCGGGAGGAGTTACATCGGATGGACATATTGGATGATATGGACATAAATACCATTGACTTCTTCTGATGCATTTTTCACCATAACTTTTGATAGGCCTCTGTTAAATATTGGGCGGTTGTGCCCCATTTCTCGTTATATCTTTTGATAGGCCTCTGTTAGTTGTTGGGCAGCTGTGCCCCATTTCCTAGTATTTTTTAGTTGTATACAGAGCTGATGTATTTAGATGATGATGTACTTAGGAATATATGTATACTATTTTCCATTCCCTACATCATATTATCATCTGTTGTTTATTATACATATATTATATCATGGATATGCATTTCCAGAGATGAGTTTAGTATTGACCCCTGGATGGTCTTACAATACGGTTCCACAGATGTCGTCATCCACTGTTAGCCGGATTGAGCATACCCCTTCAGTGTTGGTGGCATCTTCCCTGAGATTGTGGTGTGACAATTTGTCTTCCCCAGATCGGGTGATAGTTGGTCAGTTATTGCGACAATCTATGACCCTCCAGACATTTCAAGTTTTGTCAAGCTTTATAGAGGGCATACTTGAGCATTGGGTACCAGATAAATAGGTATTCAGATTTGATACCTAGGAGTTGATTCTTACTTTGGAGGAGTACGAGTGTTTTATAGACTTGCTATTGGATAGGCCTTGCGCTCGGATGGCTGTCGGTGATATGAGCCGGCAGTTTATGACCTTAACAGGCTTGAGGCGCAGAGTTGCCCTGGACGAGATTTCCTCGGGGCATGTGGTGTCCATGAGTTTCGTGATTGATAGATTTGGGTCGTTGGACATCTATCTACGATACTCCAGGGACTTCACCATTTCTGAGGGTGATTGGCATGTTTCCCGATTAGACATACTCTTGATGTGCATAGTGGCTTATCTGTACATATCGTTGTACATGGACCACCTAGATATCAACGTGATCATGGTAGTTCGTGCTATCTGGGAGGGACATACCATCTTATCGATGATTCTGGTAGAGACCTTGAGGTCGGCCACGTTTTGCCACACCCATTCAATAGGGGTTTTTATAGGCAGTGCGGTCTTGTTGTACGTGTGGTTTATGACACACTTGAGACCAATTGGCACTTTTGGACGACATGGGTATTGTTTTTCCCATGAGATAGCCATGTCATATTCCTTTCAGCTGTCTGCGTGTATAGACACAGCTTCTTGGTTGGCTTTCTTATCAGGGATCGAGGACCCGTTTGATATTTTATCATGTTCAGGGCTCAGCTCTCCCTATAGCTTTATCACTCATGCATCTGGCATGGACTATCTTCCCTTGGTCGATTTGAGGGGTGTGACCATATATCATCCACTGGCTATTATGGCACAGTTTGACCAATTTTAGGATATTCATCCCTTTAACGGGGCAGTGGGCCAGATCATCTCGGCTTCTGTCAGCAAAGGATTTGTCCAGGATTTATGACTATTGGACCCATCGAGAGAGGGCTGACTTTTTGACTAGCCATCTAGGTCGCTTCTCCAAAGTATTCTACATGGTTAGAGGCAGAGATTGCATCGGCTAGGGTTTTATCCTCAGAGCTGGGTATTGATTCTGATAGTGGGGAGCCTATGGAGTACCTTGATTCTCTCATTGAGGATGAGCTATTTACTGGTTTGTTAGTAGTTCTGGTTGATTCCCCCAGTACTCCTGTTATTGTGACTTCACATTCTGCATAGTATTTAGAGTAGAGTTTACATCTGATGACATTTGAGAGAGATCAGGCTAGGGCCTTGATGTTGACAACTCTTTCTAATAGAGATGTCACTCTAGTTGAGAGAGATGATGCTCTAGCTCACAGGGATGCCACTGTTGTTGAGCGGGATGGGGCTTGATCATCTAGGGATGCAGCTGTTATTGAGCGGGATGAGGCTCTAGCTACCCGAGATGTTGCCACTACAGATAGTACTGCATTGAGATCTCATACTGCTGACATTGTTACATAGATGAGTGCATTTATTGATGAGCACGGTAGCACCATGTAGATGGCTGAAGATCTATTGGCTCGTATAGATACCCTAGGGCAGGAGCTCATTGATTTACCTCCATCCATTGAGAGGGATGCCATGTTAGACTTGATGGCCGCTTATCCACTGGTTTGTAGATTAGCTTTAATTTTCCTGCATAGACTAGGTTAGCCATTTTTGTCATGTACATGATATATTGTATATATCAAACAGTATTATATGGCAAGGAAATATGTTTTGATTCACTTCCCTTTTAGATATACCTTGTTACTTGCTTGATAATTGCCTGTTTTCCAGGGCTTGTGATCTTGATATATTCTGAACTCCTCATTGGTGGATGGACATTGAGATGTCTCAAGATCTTTTAGAATGGATTGCCGATCTTTGTATTCCCCTACCCTTTTTGGTGTCCAAGTGTGAGACCCCAGATTTTATGAATAAAGATTTAAATTTCTCAAAAAATTTTTTTGAATATTATGGTGTGGATTTGATATAATGTTATAGTTGTGGGTAATATTTACAAATTTTGCAAAGTAAGCAAGTGGTTATATAATATTCGATTGGTGGAATATTAAATGCGATGGCACAATCATTGGTGGACCCCACAACGGAAGTATTATCGTAGTAAGAAAATGACGTAATTATCTTTTATTAAAAATAACTACGAAAGTGTTACCAATTTAAAACAATTGAACTACCCTTAGTAGTAAAAATACGATGTCTGCGTGGTTGCATAGTAGCACACGGTATTGATTATTGATGCTTACATAAAAAGTCACTCAATTATACTCAATTATTGCTAAAGTAATTGCTGCATCATATCTCTCATATTATTGATTCAATTATTGTCACAGTATCATCCGTATAATATGTTATATTATTAAATCAATAATTGAGACGGCAAAGTTATTCATATTATTATTTGCAATATTGACAATGTCTAGAAGTGCTGTCATGGAGAGGTTTGGTCATCTAATCATGGCTACCAAAAAGGAGAAATCCTTATCTAAAGCCCCTCTTTCTTATGAATCTACACGGTTGTTAAATATTGTGAATTATAATATTAATGATGAATAAGTTCGTGTTGATTAAAGATGAATTGGATAGTTCCATTGTGTTGAAATTATTAGTGTTAGTGAAAATTGACATTTATTTCGATAATAATTGTTGTCTGGAGGTTATATTGACTAATGGGGTAATTAACCGAATAAATGAGCAATTAATTTCTATTAATTCACATGATTATAACTATTTGTTCACATATGTGTACTATTGATTCACATTCTTATACTATTATGGGAGGTGGTGCAAGATTGATAATACTTGCATGACTAAGTTAAAAATGGAGGTATAGTTGAAGGTACTATACTGTAATTCGTATTTTCACATGATTATAACTATTGATTCACATGATTGAACTATTGATGCACATTATTTACTATTAGGGGAGATGGAAGAAAAATGTGCAATTATCGAAACTATATTTTCCTATAAATAGAAGCTCATTCTTCCTTCATTTCTCACCAATTCACTAAAGCTATAAAGCAATTATTATAGAGAGAAATTATAAAGAGAAAGAAGAAGAGAAATCACTACCTCACTTTTCCAAAGATCGAGTTTTTTTGAGGTAAGGGTATTATTCTTTCGTATTCATGTAGAGAGTTATTTTCTTTCAATACTCGTAAGGGTTGTTATTCCACTCTTTATTATTATATTGGAATAACATGTCTATGCGAAGTACCGCATACATGGTTAAATTCTTCTGTTATTCCATTCTTTACTATTCATTGAATAACTTTTGTATGTCCGGCCTATCGCATGCCTCGGTGAATTTCGTTGTTATTCCATTCTTTATTATTCTATTGGAATATCCTGTCTGTGCGGATTACGCATGACCTGGTTCCATTCTTAATTATTCTGTTGGAATATCCTGTCTGTGCGGATTTTGCATGACCTGGTTCCATTCATTATTATTCTGTTGGGAATAACCTGTTTGTGCGGTCTATCGCATGCATGGTTAATTCTTCTGTTATTCCATTCTTTATTATTCTGTTGGAATAACCTCTCTATGTCAATTACCACATGCATGGTGAATGATCCTTTGTATTCATTCCTTATTAAATTGTGGAAATGATCTGTCTACGTGGATTACCGCATGGCGGGAAAAAATCCATTTGCAGTTTCATATATTCTATTATACTCAGTTGGTTAAAGTTTTGGCTTCAATACTCCATGAAATTAGTAGAATATCCTGGATATTTGCGCTTCATCCAGTATCTTTTCATGGAAATATTCTTATGAGCATTCTTGAATTTTACTCCACAAAGCAGTATCATGTTGACAAATTGGACGTTATTGATTTCTGGATAAATTAAATTATAAATCTTTAAAATTTATCCTTGAACTTGTTTTATTGAATTATTATATCATTGTCATCATCCTCATGCTTATATTGTGATTAATGTCATCTTTGGCTTACGTGCATAGATGGACTTGGTATGATTATAACTAGGGATTATTCGGTATAATCATGATCGTAATGTAATGAATGTTGTTGTAAAAGTCCTCATTGGCCTATAGTTCATTGATGGACAGTTGTTGGTATGATTATGACCAGGGATTATTCGGTATAATCATGACCATTGATAATTACATGAATATCCTTGGCCCGTAGTGCAGGGATGATTCGATGATATGGTTTATTTATTAAGCTGAGTCTCATCAATAAAGTTGATGAAAAACTTTTTAAATCATAGAAGATAGTAGATTTTATGCTCTAATTGACTCTTCTAATGGATTGCTTATTTTCGCTGCAGTTGTTGATCTAAAACTTGTTGTCTATTGTATTCTATCAGTTGTTATACTATTGAAGGCTAAGGATAATTTATTCTACATTATCTTAGTCATAATATTTCTTACTAGGCTAGTTGAGCTCACCCTTTCTTTCATTGTTCTCTTCAGGAAATAAGAATATAGCTGGGATGAGTCGGGGAATGAAGTGATGGTCCAGGATAAATGGCTTTAGTAGTCCTCACTATTCTATGGAATAATGTGATAATAATTGTAATGAGGACACCATTGAGTGTGGATATTGTCTAGATGACAATATTCTTGTTTAAAACTCTTAGATTATGTTATGTCGTATTTTACACGATTGTTGTATAATTAATTTGTATTTGAATTTTGGACCATGTATTTGGCGACTCAGGATGGGTGATGTATACCTGTTTTGGGGGCATCACAATTGGTATCAAAGCTTAGGGATATGATCCCTGGCTGAGATGTGAGATAAGAACTAGGAGGGGAGAGACGGGGAATTCCTTCGCTAGTATGACCTACCTAAGTTTATTTGGTATTTAATTGGTGGTTCGATTATATAGGGATAATATGTGATAGGTTAATTAACCCTTATTTTGTGACAAAGGGTTGAGATCAAAGAATGAAGCACATGAGACCTGCTGAGTCACCAACGATCAATACCCAGGATAATGTGCAACAGGAAGATAATAATCCTCAGGTAAATACCAACACGGATTAGATGATGAACGATGGGATATTCAGAGGCTTTATGCAATTCATGCAACATCAGGAGAGAGAGACTCCTGTTCATAATGCATGTGAGACCCCAAATTTTATGAATAAAGATTTAAATTTCTCGTAATATTTTTTTAATATTATGGTATGGATTTGATATAATGTTATAGTTGTGGATAATATTTATAAATTTTGCAAAGTACGCAAGTTGTTATATAATATTCGATTGGTCGGGGAATATTTGTACAACGGCACAATCATTGGTGAACCCCACAATGGAATTATTGTCGGATTGAGAAAACGACAAAAATATTTTATGAAAATAACGGCGGAAGTTTTACCGTTAAGCTGTTGAAACACGGTGTTAAAAAAATGCGATGTCTGGCGTGGTTGCATAGTAGCACCGGTATTGATTATTGATGCTTACGTGAGAAGTCACTCGGTTTTGTTCAATTATTGCTTTCGATAATTCTTGCGTAGTATCTCACGTTATTATTTGATTCAATTATTGTCGATATTTTATATATTATTAAATCAATAATTGAGACGATGAAGTTATTAATATTATTATTTACAATATTAACGATGTCTAGAAGTTACTATCGAGGAGAGGTTTGGTCACCTAATTGCGGCGCCCGATAGGGAGAAATCCTTATTGAAATCCCTGCTTTCACAGGAACGACTGGTCGATTAATAGTGTGAATTATAATAATGATGATGATTTTTGTTTTATTATTATTATAAATGTAATAAAATGAAAAAACTTTTTATATAAAATGTAATACTTTTATAAAGTTTTTGTTTTATTTGATTATAAATAGAATATAATATATTTTATTATGTATTTGCATGTTGTGCGTAGTGTTTGCATAGTAAAATCTTTTTATATAAAATAGAATACTTTTTTATAAGTTATTTGTTTTATTAGATTATAAATAGAATATATTATATTTTATTATGCATAGTGTTTTGCATAGTGTACTACATAGTGTTTGCATAGTAAAATCTTTTTATATAAAATAGAATACTTTTATAAAGTTATTTGTTTTATTAGATTTTAAATAAAATATATAATATATATATATATATATATATATATATATATTATAAAAATAGAATATATTATATTTTATTGCATAGTATCCTTTTCATTCTCCTTTAAATAGGATGCTTAGTTAGAATTGAAAACACACGAAAATTGAGAGAATTCTTCTTCATAATCTTGGCGTATTTCTTTAGAGTTTTAAGAAGCTTTGGCGTAGAAAATAAAGTATAAGTTTTTCTTCAAGAATATCTTCGCCTACCGATTGAAATACTCTTCTTTCTAAGGTAAGGGGTATTATTGTTTCATTATTCATGAAAGAGAATTATTTTCTTTTATTACTAATTGTAAGGGTTGTTATTCCATTCTTTTATTATTATGTTGGAATAACTTGGAATCTATGAAATACCGCATACATGGTGAAATTCTTACATTATTTCATTCTTTATTATTACATTGGAATAACTTGTCTGCATGCGATCTATCGCGTGCCTAGTGAAATTCTGTTGTTATTCCATTCTTTATTATTACATTAGAATATCACATGCATGCGGTTTCGCATGACTTGGTTCCATTCTTTATTATTACATTGTAATATCACATGCATGCGGTTTTCTGCGTGACCTAGTTCCATTCTTTATTATTACATTGGAATAACTTGTTTGTGTTCTGGATTCTGTTACGCCTTATGGTGAATTCTTACATTATTCCATTCTTTATTATTATGTTGGAATAACTTTGTCTACATGTGGATTACCGCATGCATGGTGAATGATCCTTCGTATTCATTTCTAATTAAATTGTGGAAATGATCTGTCTACGTGGATTACCGCATGGCGGGCAAAAATCCATTTGCAGTTTCATATATTTTATTATACTAAGTTGGTTAAAGTTTTGATTTCTATACTCCATGAAATTAGTAGAATATCCTGGATATTTGCGCTTCACCTAGTATCTTTTTATAGAAATATTCTTCCTAGCATTCTTGAATTTTACTCCACAAAGAAGTATCATGTTGACAATTTTGACATTATTGATTTCTCGATAACCTAAAATTTTAAATCTTTAAAATTTATCCTTGAACTTATTTTATTGAATTATTATGTCATTGTCATAATCCTCATGCTTATATTGTGATGAAAGTCATCTTTGGCTTACGTGCATAGATGGACTTGGTATGATTATGACCAGGGATTATTCGGTATAATCATGACCTGTAATGTTATAAATGATGTGGTAAAAGTCCTCAGTGGCCTGTAGTGCATTGATGGACAGTTTTTGGTATGATTATGACTATAGATTATTCGGTATAGTCATGACCATTGATGAATTAATGAATATCATTGGCCCGTAATGCAGGGATGACTCGATAATGTGTTTTACTTATTAAGCTAAGTCTCAGTGATAAAAATTGATGAAAACATTTTAAATCATAGAAGATAGTAGATATCATGTTCTACTTGACTCTTCTAATGGATTGCTTATTCCGCTGCAGTTAAACTTGATGTCTATTGTATTTTATCAGTTTAACATTGTTAAAGACTAATGATAATTTATTTTGCATTATCTTAGTCATAATATTTCTTACTGGGCTAGTTGAGCTCACCCGTTTACTTTCATTGTTCTCTTCAGGAAATGAGAACGTAGCCGGGACTAGCCGGGAAACGGAGTGATGGTCCAAGATGGTGTTATAGTAGTCCTCACTATTCTATAAAATAGTGTAACAATAAATGTAATGAAGACTCTATTTGAGAGTGGATATTGTCTAGAAGGCAACATTCCTGTTTAAACTCTCAGTTATGTTTTGTCGTATATTACGGCGTTGTATAATTAAGTTTGTATTTGTATTACATACCATGTATTTGGCGACTCAAGATGGGTGATGTATACCTATTTTGGGGGCGTCACGGTTAGTATCAAAGCTTAGGGATATGATCCTGGTGAGATGTGAGACAAAGAACTAGGAGGGAGGCGAAATTCCTTCGCTAGTATGACCTACCTAAGTTTATTTGGTATTTAATTGGTCGGTCGAGTATAAGGATAATATGTGATATGATAATTAACCCTTGTTTTGTGGCGGTATTTGAAAATGGCATCCAAAAATGTTGAGATAAGCAATGAAGCACATGAGACCGTTGAGTCTCCACAGTTAATACCGGGATAATGTGCAACATGAAGACAATAATCCTCGGGTAAGCATCAACAACGATCAAATGATGAGCGATGGGATGTTCGGAGGCTTTATGCAATTCATGCAACATCGAAGTGAAGGTGGCTCTGTCCAAAAATGCGGTGGAAACAACGATAACTCTCGGATGGTCACCGCTAAGCGATTTCAGGAGGCTGGGACCACCGGAGTTTTTTTAGAAAGCCAAAACCACTTAAAGGCGAGATGTGGATAAAGCGGATCTGCAAGATATTTGATGTCTTGGGATGCTCAGAGGAGCAAAAGGTTCCTTTGCCACCTTCGTGTTGTGCGGCAGAAGGCGATTCTGGTGGGGAATATGTAAAGCGTACTCGACTGCCCTTTTGAAGATGACTTGGGAGAAGTTCGAAGAATTGTTCAACGACAAGTACTTTCCCAAAAGTATTAAATCACATGAAAGAGGTAGAGTTCATCAAGTTGGAGCAAAACAACATGGCCGTGTCGCGATGCGAAGCCAAGTTTGTTGAGTTGTCCCGGTTTACGTCCCATTTGGTTGATAATGAGGAGAGAATGGCGACGAATGTTTCTAAGAGGTTTGAAACCCGATACGTCGATACCTTATCTCTCATAAACTTTGTTTGTATTCGAGATGTTGTAAATAGGGCTCGATTATTGGAGCGCGATAATGAGTCAACCCAACCAAAAGAGAAGCGACCGACAAAAAATTATAATACCGGTGATAGCGAGTCATCGAGCGGTGATGATAACAAACCGTGGAGGAAATCAACATGCGAAGAATGGTAACCACTTTGGTGGTAATCATGGCGAATAATAGAAGTGGAAATTTCAAAGAAGAGATTCAACAATGATGGAAACATGTCGCGACATCAACACCCGTTGTTAAGGAAGGAGAAACGACACCACCTATCATATGATTCAAATGCGGAGGGAGGACATATCGGTCAAATTATGCGATGATCAAATCAAAACGTGTTACAATTATAGAAAAGAAGGTCACCTAGCCCGATTTTGTCGTGCACCAAAATCGAATCCAGTTGGGGCGGTGGCACCAAAGATGATCTGGACAAAACAAAGTCGGTGGTTTCAAGAAGAGCGTTTTTTGTGACTTCTCAAAAAGCGAGTAACCCGAATGAATTTAGCATGGGTTAGTTAATTATAAATTCTTGCGAAGTCTATGCCTTATTAGATACCTATTCTACCCATTCTTTTATCTCTCTTGCTTGTGCTCAACGTTTAAATTTGACTCCAGAGAAATTAGACTTTGACTTATTGGTTGAAACTCCGTTAGGAGAAACCGTCGTTACCTCCACTGTTTATAAATCTTGTTTGATTCAAATCTACACTTTCACGTTACCTGTCTATCTTATCTCTTTGAAAATACTTGCCTTTGATGTGATTTTTGGAATCGATTGGTTAACTACTCATCATTTTTTTTCGTAAGGTTGTTAGCTTTCATATTCTAACCAACTTTGTTATGCGAATTCAAGCAACTAACCACTAAAGTCAATCATTTGTTATATCGAAGCCATAAGTAAAGAGCCCCGAGCCTTTATCTGGTGACTTCCTTGTGTGGAATACACCTAAGCGGAATATCCGTAGGGGACGTCGTGAATAATGGTGGCAAGTTGATAGATATCAATGTGACGTGTTATCCAAGTCTTGGATGAGAGTCACAATTTTGAATGATATTTCTATTGTTAATAAATTTATTGACGTATTCTTGAAGACTTCTTAGCTTACCCCTAGAGCGTGAAATTGAATTTTGTATTGACCCCAGTACAAAACCCATTTCTAAAACCCTCAAATATTTCTTCACCTAAAACAAACGTATAATGGGCCAAAAGACGTTGGCTCGAGTACATTTGAGATTATGATAATACCATTCAATACCATCCTGGAAAAGCGAGCGTGGTAGTTGATGTATTGAGTAGAAGATCGATCGTTCTGAGTGCGATTTTAACAAAAAACCATTTCGCGAATATGATGAACCACGTTAAGATAGGGAATATATCTGATTAGAATCGACTTTAATCGATAAAAGTTAAAATCGCTCAAAATACTGATTCGGAGTGATGAATGTGAAGAAGAAGGTTCAAGAGGCGTTATTCTAGAAGCGAGAGTCGATGGAGAGAGAAATCTCAACCCTCGATTTAATTGGCCCATTTAAAATCCTCGATCGAGTAGGAGCGTGGCTTATAGACTCGCTTTACGCCAAGTATATCGGCGTGTTCATAACGTTTTTTCACGTGTCGATGTTACGTAAATATGTGGATGACCCGAACCACATTATTGAATTAGAACTAGGCGAGATAGCGGAAAGATTTAACGTATGAGGAGATACGTGTTAAAATCTTGGATAAGAAGGATCGTATTCAACACTCAAAGGTTATACCTCAAGAGTTAGAATCTAAAATGAAGTCGAGGTATCCTCATCTCTTGACATACCAGTGCGTCGTAAATTTTGAGGGCAAAATTTCATAAGGAGGGAGATTGTGAGACCCCAAATTTTATGAATAAAGATTTAAATTTCTCAAAATATTTTTTTAATATTATGGTATGGATTTGATATAATGTTATAGTTGTGGGTAATATTTATAAATTTTGCAAAAGTATGCAAGTTGTTATATAATATTCGATTGGTGTGGGAAATATTCGTTTTAGCGAGGGAATATTAAATGCAATGGCACAATCATTAGTGGACCCCACAATGGAATTATTATTGTCGAATTAAGAAAACGACAAAAATATTTTATGAAAATAACGGCGGAAGTTTTACCATTAACTATTAAACTACTCGGTGTTAAAAAATACTGATGTCTGGCATGGTTGCATAGTAGCACACGGTATTGATTATTGATGCTTACGTGAGAAGTCACTCGGTTTTGTTCAATTATTGCTATAGTAATTCTTGCGTAGTATCTCACGTTATTTGATTCAATTATTGTCGATATTTTATATATTATTAAATCAATAATTGAGATGACAAAGTTATTAATATTATTATTTACAATATTAACGATGTCTAGAAGTTACATCGAGGAGAGGTTTGGTCACCTAATTGCGCGCGCTTGATAGGGAGAAATCCTTATTGGAAAGCCCTCTTTCTTCAGGAGCGACTGATCGATTAATAGTGTGAATTATAATAATGATGATGAATTTTGTTTTATTATTATTATAAATGTAATAAAATGAGAAAACTTTTATATAAAATAGAATATTTTTATAAAATTTTGTTTTATTTGATTATAAATAGAATATAATATATTTTATTTTGCATAGTTTGCATAGTGCGTAGTGTTTGTATAGTAAAATCTTTTTATATAAAATAGAATACTTTTATAAAGTTATTTGTTTTATTAGATTATAAATAGAATATATTATATTTTATTATGCATAGTGTTTTGCATAGTAGTGCGCATAGTGTTTGCATAGTAAAATCTTTTATATAAAATAGAATACTTTTATAAAGTTATTTATTTTATTAGATTTTCAAAATAATATATATATATATATATATATATTATAAATAGAATATATTATATTTTATTGCATAGTATCCTTTCCATTCTCCTATAAATAGGATGCTTAGTTAGAATTGAAAATCACACCGAAATTCGAGAAATTCTTCTTTATAATCTTGGCGTATTTCTTTAGAGTTTTAAGAAAGCTTTGAGCGTAGAAAATAACATAAGTTTTCTTCAAGAATATCATCATACCTATTGCCATTGAATACTCTTTTTTTTTAAGGTAAGGGGTATTATTCTTTTCGTATTCATGAAGAGAATTATTTTCTTTCAATACTTTCGTAAGGGTTGTTATTCCATTCTTTATTATTATGTTGGAATAACTTTTATCTGTCTGAATACTGCATACATGGTGAAATTCTTACATTATTCCATTCTTTATTATTACATTGGAATAAACATTGGTGATAACTTTGTTATTCCATTCTTTCTATCTCATTACATGAATTCTTCGTTGTTATTCCATTCTTTATTATTACATTTGGAATATCACATATACATGCGGTTTACGCATGACACGGTTCCATTCTTTATTATTGTGTTGGAATATCACATGCATGCGGTTTACATGCGTGACTTTGTTCCATTCTTTATTATTACATTGGAATAACTTGTTTGTGCGGATTTACGCACGCTTTGGTGAATTCTTCTATTATTTCATTCTTTATTATTACATTGGAATAACCTTGTCTATGTGGATTACCGCATGCGTGGTGAATGATCCTTCATTATTCATTCATTCCTTATTAAATTGTGGAAATGATGCATCTCGTGGATTACCACATGGCGGGCGAAAATCCATTTGCGATTTCATATATTCTATTATACTCGGTTGGTTAAAGTTTTGGCTTCTATACTCCATGAAATTAGTAGAATATCCTGGATATTTGCGCTTCATCCAGTATCTTTTCATGGAAATATTCTTCTGAGCATTCTTGAATTTTACTTCACAAAGAAGTATCATGTTGACAATTTGGACATTATTGATTTCTCGATAAAATAAAATTTTAAATCTTTAAATTTATCCTTGAACTTATTTTATTGAATTATTATGTCATTGTCATCATCCTCATGCTTATATTGTGATGAAAGTTATCTTTGGCTTACGTGCATAGATGGACTTGGTATGATTATGACCAGGGATTATTCGGTATAATCATGATCTGTAATGTTATAAATGATGTGGTAAAAGTCCTCAGTGGCTTTGTAGTGCATTGATGGGCGATTTTGGTATATGATTATGACCGAGGATTATTCGGTATAGTCATGACCATTGATGAATTAATGAATATCCTTGGCGCGTAGTGCGGGGATGACTTCGATGATGTGTTTTATTTATTAAGCTAAGTCTCGTGATAAAAAATTGATGAAAACATTTTAAATCATAGAAGATAGTAGATATCATGCTCTACTTGACTCTTCTAATGGATTGCTTATTTATTGCCGAGTTAAACTTGATGTCTATTATATTTTATCGGTTTAACATTTGTTGAAGACTAATGATAATTTATTTTGCATTATCTTAGTCATAATATTTCTTCTTGGGCTAGTTGAGCTCACCCTTTTACTTTCATTGTTCTCTTGAAAATGAGAACGTGGCGGGACTAGTCGGGGAGCGGAGTGATGGTCCGAGATGGTGTTATAGTAGTCCTCACTATTCTATAAAATAGTGTGACAATAAATGTAATGAGGACTCTATTTGAGAGTGGATATTGTCTAGAAGGCAACATTCTGTTTTAAACTCTCGCTATGTTTTGTTGTATATTACGGCGGTTGTATAAGTAAGTTTGTATTTGTATTACGTACCATGTATTTGGTGACTCAAGATGGGTGATTTATTGGAGCGCGATAATGAGCTAGCCCAACAAAAGGATAACGAACAACAACACGATAATAATCGTGACAAGGCAAATTTGGTCATCGGAAGAATGATAACCATCGTGGGGAAATTATCATGCCAAGAATGGTAACCACTTGGTGGTAATCATGGCCAAGATAATAGGAGTGGAAATTTCAAGAAGAAAGGTTCAACAACGATGGAAAAGACAATGACACCAACACCTGCTTTTCAAGGAAGGAGAACGACCAACAATTGTATGCTTTAAATGCGGAAGGAGGGACATATCACCCAGTTTCACGATGCGATCAAAGCATGTTACAATTGTGGAAAAAGGTCACCTAGCCCAATTTTGTCGTGCACCAAAGTTAAGTCCAGTAGGACGGTGGCACCAAAGCGGATCTTGGACAAAACAAAGTCGATGGTTTCGGGAAGAGCATTTTTCGTGACTTCTCAAAAAGCGAGTAACCCGAACAAAGTTAGCACGGGTTAGTTAATTATAAATTCTTGCAAAGTCTATACCTTATTAGATACCGGTTCTACCCATTCTTTTATCTCTCTTGCTTATGCTCAACGTTTAAATTTGACCCCAAAGAAGTTAGACTTTGACTTATCGGTTGAAACTCCGTTGAGAGAAACCTTCGTTACCTCCACTATTTATAAATCTTATTTGATTCAAATCAACACTTTCACATTACCTGTCGATCTTATCTCTTTGAAAATACTTGCATTTGATGTGATTTTAGGGATTGATTGGTTAACTACTCATCAAGCTTTTCGTAAGGTTATTAGCTTTTATATTCCTAACCAACTTGTTATGCGAATTCAAGCAACCAAACCACTAAAGTTAATCACTGTTATATGAAGCCATAAGTAAAGAGCCCCGATCCTTTCGTTGTTGACTTCCTTGTCAGACTTTCTATAGGCGAGGTTGTGAATGACGATGGCAAATTGATAGGTATCAATGTGACGTGTTATCCAAGTCTTGGATGAGAGTCACAGTTTTGAATGATATTTCTATTGTTAATAAATTTCTTGACGTATTCTTGAAGAACTTCCTAGCCTACCCCTAGAGCGTGAAATCGAATTTTGTATTGACCTCGATCTAAAACCCATTTCTAAAACCCTTAAATATTTCTTCACCTAGAAACGAACTTATTATGCGCTTGAGACGTTGGCTCGAGTCATTGAAGATTACGACTATGAAAGTATTATGCATACAAGCCAATCATGTATGATGATAAAGCATATCTTAATCAATCTTATTTATTTATTAATAAAAGAATTATTTATTAAAGGCATTTATTATCTACATGGTGTTGTTTTAATAATATGTGATAAACCCGTAGTTTTAAGCAACGCTTTTAGAATAATGATGATGATCATTCTAATGAGATCTAAATTCTTAGAAAGCTTAAAACTAAAATAGTTCCCAATCATTGGATTACTAAATTGGGGATTAGTGAATCCGGATAGATTGATACATCGTTAACTTGCTCATTGGATGAGGATGATTGATCTCATGATCATTTGTGTGGAGACACTAAAGCAAGTATGTAGGTGCTTATTAGAGAATAAGTTCATTTGAGCGTGACTCATTAAGGAATACCTAATGGAGTTTTACTTACACATCAATAGGAATTCTGTAGTGATAGTAGTCTGAATGATCCTTAGACTTGAGATCATCATAGTATCTTATATATAATGAATTACACTTTGACTTATTCCTTAAGACTCTTAGAGTATATCAAAGGGTATGCTTGGGTGTAATAAGTTATATATGAAGATAATGAATGATCGATAAAGAATCTACCACTTATAGTAAAAGGAGAAATGTCCATGTGATTCGATAAATGACAACCCGGAATCCTTGGCGAGGTGGAATGAAATTAGAAAGTAGTTTCTAATTTGCATTCATTAGGAGTTATTCATTTAGGAATCGAAATACATATAATTAAATAAAATAAGACTTGGATAATTCCATGTCTTATATTTAATTGGGACATTGTATGGTGGAAGGATTGAATTATCGGTAATTATTTACTCAAAGGTTCTTTTATGATTAATGTTGAAATCTATATTATCTGGAAAGTCGTTGATCATTAGGGGAGGCTTATCCTATTGTAGAATAAATATTATTTATTTAAATAAATTATTTGTTTAATTTATTTATTTAAATGAGATTAGAATTGTTCTAATTGATTTATTCACAACCGGTTTAATATGGAGAACCTAAAGGGTCACACCATAAAAGGAAGAATAATTATTTAAGAAGTTAATGGCATAATTGTAATAATATGTTAAGTATATTTAATTTAATCTATGGTGATAGAATAAATTAAATAGCTTAATATTATTATTTAATATTTTAGAAATATTAAATATAAATTAATAAGAGGAGTCTTATTAATATTATTATAATTATTATTATTTTAATTTCTAAAAGGTTTAGGAATTAATTTAATATTAGTACTCTCATTTATTCCTAATTGGATTAGGAAAGAAAATTAGTTAAAGGAGTTTAATTAATTACCCCTAATAGGATTAGGGTGCCCATTTAATTAAAAGAGTTTAATTAAATAAATAATACCTTATTTTAATTAAAATAGGGTTACATGATATCTTTATAAGAGGAGTCTTATATTAGATATCTAATATCACGTAATTCTAGATTTTGAGAGAACACCCCTTTTCTATCTGAGATAGGAAAAACTAGGGTTTGAGCCATATATCCTTCTTCTTGATAATTATTCTTCTTTGGTGGATCACCTATAGAGGCCATACACTTGGGTGACTTACATTGATCGAAGGAAGGAATCTGCAGGAGATTCAAGGAGATCATGAATGGGAGGTGAACTTCGTTACTGAGGAAGCTCGTTTCTACAAGGGTATGATTTCATAATTTCTTATTCTTCGTTTAATTAATAATATGCATAAAGGATGATCCGGGTAATTGGTTTGCGAAAAATTTTAAAATCTGATTTTATTTCGCTTTCGCTAAATTTTGCAATTTGATTGCTACTTTGATTTTCATAAAACCTTATAGTGGTATCATGAGCCAAACTTTATGCGAATTATTAATTATTTTGATTCCATATATGTTTGGGTATGAATTTAGAATTATTTATTGGGCATAATTTGTTGTATAAAATTATTATTTTATGAAAAAAAAATTAATTTTTTTAGTTTTTTTTTTTTTTTTTACGAATCCGGTTATGTTAAAAATTTTTTTTTAAGGAATCCGGTGATTGTTTTTTTTTTTTCACGTGGTTGATTTCTCTGTTATGGTGGTATATATATAATAATATTATCAAATCAAAAAAAATAAAAATTTTAGGCTGCATGGATTTATTTTTTTCAAAATGGTTATATATATATTTGATGTGTTAATTATTTTTTGTTTAAGTTTTGATTAAGAATGTATTTTTTTTTAAATACCATATATATATATATATATATATATATATATATATATATATATATATATATATATATTAGTAATTTTACAAAAGCATGTCATACCTTTATTGATAATAAAGTAGGACTTTTATTATTTTATTATATATATATATATAATTATATATATATATATATAATATCTTAATAATTTTATAATTAAAATAAAAGAGTTTATTTTAATCTTGAAATTGGATTTCATGCAACATAAAATTGCCCATTAAATGATACTCATATATATATATGGAATGATTTTTTTTATTGATACATATGATGATATGTATGATAATAAATGGGATTGATTATGGACAATTGACCAATATGATTGGATTTATTTTAGTTGGATGTTTGAATGAATGGGTTTTATTAAATGGGGTCTGCATTACTGCGTCTTTTACGGTTTTCTTCTTGATGTAAATTCTATCTCTCTCTATGTACTTCCCTTGATTTAGCTGATCGAGGTTTCTATTTAAATTAAATAGTTTAATGTAATAGGATTAGTTAGAATTTTTTTTGAAGAATTGGAGATCAAGGCGCTTGAAGACCCGTTTGTAATGGAGCAGGGTTTAAATGTAATAGTTATATTTAAATGTTTATTCTTTGCACCTAGGGTTTGACCTTTTGGTTCACTTGGTGGCTCTAGTGAACCAAACTAGAATAAAAGTCCATAATCAATCCGGGTAGAATATAGTATTCTATATGTGCATACTAGTATTATATATATATATATATTATACAAACATGCTTCGCATGTTTAATAATATATACGCGTATTATTTATATATATATATTTATATGCGCTTAAACAAGATGAGACAAATAATAACAAATCCCTCAAAGTTTTTATTAAGTCTTAAGCGTTCAAAGATATTTAGAATATCGAGCGTTAAGCCTTCTAGCATGATAAAATTAATAGA
The DNA here is from genome assembly GCA_020205615.1 of Panax quinquefolius. NCBI lineage: Eukaryota > Viridiplantae > Streptophyta > Magnoliopsida > Apiales > Araliaceae > Panax > Panax quinquefolius. The sequence goes on from CM035173.1 coordinate 86,897,022, forward strand.
GTATTAAATATTTAATATGAGTTTGTTGTGTCACCACAAGGCAAGTATTAAGTATTTAAGATGTTAATTTATCACATTTGATGCTTATAAAGAAAATTGAACAATATTGTTTTGTTGTGTCACCACAAGGGCGATATTTTTCTTTTTGAATATATGGAAGTGCTAGGTTGGACTTAACTTAGATAATTTTGATTCGGATGTGCCACCACTTGATCAAAATAATCTAAGAGGCAAAACATAAGGAGTTACATGTTGATGTAATTGACAAGGAGTTGTCTACCTATTTATTTATATATAGTTTGTTGTGTCACCACAAGGCTATATATATTTGAAATGGGATCCTTATTCTCACTAGCAAAAACTTTAATTAGATTTTGCTTAGAACTATATAAATGAGGGTAATATAGTTTGAAGAAAATAGTGGGAGATACCAATATAAAATAAGACCTAATTTATTTTGGTAATTAATTAAATGAATGTTTGCTAAAATATTGTCTTTTTACATGCGAAATTTTGAAAATGTCACATTCACTAATTTCAACTGCGTAGCATACTTGATCTTAACAAAGTGGCCAGGAATAGAACTACATGCAGATTTGGTTAAGGAATCGAGAATTGTTCTCCTTCTTTGAAAAGATTTCTTATGTCCTAAATTTACCGCACCTACACAAAGTTGCGAGGCGACCTCTGAGAAGAGATTGCTACTTTTAAATAGTGGCAAGATGATGCATACGTGGCTCGATGCATCATGCTCGCATCCATGAAATAACGAGCTTGACGTCGGCATGAAAACATGGATGCTCCTACTTATGCTCTTGCACCTTGGAGAGTTGTATGGTGAGCAAAGTGTATGATTGCTAGATATGAAATATCTAAGGAGCTCTTCCGATCTCGGATGATGAGGGCACTACTGATTGAGACTCATGTCCTAAAGATGATCAATTTGATTGAGCGTCTTGGGCGGACTTGGATTCGTCATGGATGGGGAGTTGAGTCAAGATTTAGTCTTGCGATCACTCCCGGACACCTTCTCACAATTTGTTGTGAATTTTCACATGAATAAGTTGGATGTCGACTTGCACGAATTACTTAACATGTTGAAAAGCTGCTTTGAAAGGTCACTTCCATCCAAGAAGAACCATGTCTTCTTGGTGGATGATTCTTCGAAAAAGGAAGAGGCCCAGGTATCTTCTCGAAAAGAAGAAATCCAAGAAGGCTAAGGGAAAGGCGAAAGTGAAGGATCAAAAGAAACTGATCCATTAGCAAAAGGAATTTGCTTCCATTGCAATAAGCCAGATCATTTGGAAGAGGAACTGCAAGGATTATCTCATGAAACAAAAAGCGAAGAAGCTTGGAAGCTTGAATCCTAATCAAGGTTTGTTTATGATTGAAATTAATTTTTAAAAGTCGATCTTCTACTTGGGTATTGGATCTGGGATGTGGTTCTCACATATGTAATAATATCTGCGGGGATTTGGTCGAAAGTAGAAAAATTGAGCAAGGATGAGGTCGTCCTACGAGTGGGAAATGGAGCAAAGGTTCTTTGCATTAGGCTGTAGGGACTTATTGTTTAGCACCGCCTACTGAGCAAGTTCATTAATTTAAATAATTGTTATTTTGTTCCAAATATCATTAGAAACATTATTTCTATCTACTATGATTGGATATGGATGGTTTTAATATTATAATAAAGAACAACAGTTGTTCCATTTATAATGATAATGTTTTATATGGTGTTGGTAATTTGCGAAATGGACTTTATATACTTGACTTGCATGAAAATATATTTCAAATTGAACAAACTAAGAAAAGGAAAGAGATGATGTTAATTATACCTTCATGTAGTACTTTGTAGACTTGGTCGTATTAATGAAACAAGATTATCCAGTTGCGTAAAGATGGGCTCCTAGAGCTATCGATTATGAATCATATCCAACTTGTGAATCTTGTCTCATGGGTAAAATGACTAAATCTCCTTTTAGTGGAAAAGGAGAAAGAGTTCTGAGTTGTTAGCGTTGGTACACACGGATGTATGTGGACTATGACAACGACCATACGAGGAGGGTATTCTTATTTTATTACATTCATTGACGACCACTCAAGATTTGGATATGTGTATTTAATGAAATACAAATCTGAATCATTTGAAAAGTTCAAAGAGTTCGAGTGAAGTTGAGAAACAAAGCTGGTAAGAGTATTAAGATTCTTGATCGATCGAGGAGGAGAATACTTAAGTGGTGAGTTTCTCAATTGTCTCAAAGAAAATGGTATAATCTCACAATGGACTCCACCAGGGACGCCACAGATGAATGGTGTATCTGAAAGGAGAAATCGAACATTGTTGGACATGGTTCGATCCATGATGAGCTTTACCGACCTTCCAGTTTCCTTCTGGGGATATGCCCTAGAATCGGCTGCATACCTACTTAACAAGGTACCTACAAAATCCGTCCCCAAGACCCCATATGAGTTATGGATGAGGGGAGAAACCAAATCTTAAGCATGTTAAGACTTGGGGTTGTCCGACTTATGTCAAAAAGTTTGAAAAGCGATAAGTCTGCAGACTAGATCGACAAATGTAGATTTGTGGGATACCCTAAAGAAACATCGGGGTATTATTTCTATCATCCAACCGATCAAAAGGTGTTTGTTGCGAAACATACTACCTTCTTGGAAAAGGAGTTTATTCTTGAAGGGGTCGATTGGGAGTAAGATATATCTTGAAGAGGTTCAAGAACCACAAAATACTACGATCAAAGTGAGGTACCTAACCAAGTAGAGATTCATACATACCACACCCTATTAAGTAAATCGGAAGAGTACCAAAGATGCCAGATAGGTATGGACTTGTCATAGAAGATGACAATGAGGTGCACGCATCATAGATGATGATGATCCATTGAATTACTGAGCAGGCTATGAGTAGTAAAGACTTCGAGAGAAGTGGCGAGAAGCCATAAAATCGAGATGGACTCCATGTATGAGAACCAAGTATGGACTTTGGTCTCACCACACAAAGGCATTAAGCTTTATTGGGTGTAAATGGGTCTTTAAAAAGAAAATGGAGCGAGCATGGCAAGGTAGAGACCTATAAGGCCCATTTGGTTGCAAAAGGTTTCAAACAAAGACAAGGAGTTGACTATGACGAAACCTTCTCACCCGATGAGCAATGCTCAAGTCCATTCGGATTTTGCTTGCGATTGCGACTTACCATGACTACGAAATGGCGGATGGGCGTGAAAAAGGCCTTCCTCGATGGGAAACTTGAGGAGGATGTGTATATGACACAACGGAGGATTTGTTTCAAAGGTTGGAACAAATCAAGTCTCAAGCTTCTGACGATCCATTTATGGATTAAAGCGAAGCTTCTAAGTGGGTGGAACATCCGTTTTGATGAGACAATCAAAAGTTTGATTTTATCAAAATGAGGATGAACCATGTGTGTACAAGAAGGTTAGTGGGGCGCTATTTCATTCCTTGTATTATATATTGATGATATATTGATGAGGGAATGATATTCTATGTAATATTAAAATCTTATCTAAACACTTCTCCAAAACTTGGGAGCATAAAAGGGATAAGCGTGTAAAATCGTTAGGTTTGTAATATTCATAACTTGATCAAATTGCATAAAATTACAAAATCGAGTTTAAAATTTTTACAAACCATATACGGATCACCTTTTATGCATAATTATTAATTAAGCGAAAAAATAAAAATAAAATCATACCCTTGAAGATCGAGCTTCCTCGGTACAAGTTCACCTCCAAATCCTTTCGCGTTCAACTTGAATCCACCGGGTTTGGTTCCTTCCTTTGATCAACGTTAGCCACCCAAATGTTTGGCCTCTGGGGTGATCCACCAAGGAAGAAGAAAATTCAAGAAGATGGGTGGTTGGCTAAAACCCTAGTTTTCTATCTCTACATAGAAAAGGTGTACTCTCCCAACAATTGGAATTATTACGTATGTTGAAAAATCAACAACCCATCCCACCCATAATAAGACTCCTCTTATTTATAGATGTGGGCAACCCACCTTAACAATTAAGGAATTGGGTTTTATTTAATTAATTAAATTCTTTTAATTAATTAAGCTCCCTAATCTTATTAGGGATAATTAATTAAACTCCTTTAACTAATTTTCCCTCCTAATCCTATTAGGAATAAATGAGAGTACTTATATTAAATTAATTCCTAAACTCTTTTAGAAATTAAAATAATAATAATTGTAATAATATTAATAAGACTCCTCTTATTAATTTATATTTAATATTTCTAAAATATTAAATAATAAATATTAAGCTATTTAATTTATTCTATCACCATAGATTAAATTAAATATACTTAACATATTATTACGATTATGCCATTAACTTCTTAAATAATTATTCTTCCTTTTATGGTGTGACCCTTTAGGTTCTCCATATTAAGCGGGTTGTGAATAAATCAATTAGAACAATTCTAATCTTATTTAAATAAATAAATTAAACAATTAATTTATTTAAATAAATAATATTTATTCTACAATAGGGATAAGCCTCCTCCTAGCGATCAGCGACTTTCCGGATAATATAGATTTCAACATTAATCATTAAAGAACCTTTGAGTAAATAGTTCTTAAATACAATTCAATCCTTCCACCATCTGATGTCCCAATTAAATATAAGACATGGAATTCTTTGTCAAGTCTTATTTTATTTAATTATATGTATTTCGATCCTTAAATGCACACTCAAATAATGCAAATTAGAAACTCCTTTCTAATTTCATTACGCCTTAACCAGGACTCTTTGGGTTGTCATTTATCGAATCACATAGGACATTTCTCTTCTTTTATTAAAGTGGTAGATTCTTTATTGATCATACATTATCTCCATATACAACTTATTATACCCAAGCATACCCTTTGATATACCCTAAGGGTCTTAAGGAATAAGTCAGTATATAACTCATCATACACAAGAATCTTATGATGATCTCAAGTCCAAGGATTACTTGTACTACTATCACTACTGAAATTCCTATTGACGAGTAAATAAAACTCCATTAGGTATTCCTTAGCGAGCCGCGTTCGATGAACTTATTCTCTAATAAGCACCTACATACTTGCTTTAGTGTCTCCACACAAATGATCATGAGATCAATCATCCTCATCGATGAGCAAAAAACGTATATACCCAATCTATCCGGATTCACTAATCCCCAATTTAGTAATCCAATGATTGGGAACTATTTTAGTTTTAAGCTTTCTAAAATTTAGATCTCATTAGAATGATCATCATCATTATTCTAAAAGCATTGCTTAAAACTATGGGTTTATCACATATTATAAAAGCGACATCGTGTGTAGATAATTAAAAAGCCTTTAATAAATTAATACTTTTTATTAATAAATGAATAAGATTATTACAAAGTATATGCTTTATCATCAAACATGATTGGCTTGTGTGCATACTACTTTCAATCTCCCACTTGCACTAAAGCCCGATCGTCATGGTATCTCATACTCTTCTTCTCTAAGTGGCGATTATCCTGTTTGTTGGATAAGCTTTAGTTAATGGATATGTAATGTTGTTCTTGAGAGTCCACTATCTCTATAGTGATTTCCCATCTTTCAATGATTCTAATAATCAAATGAAAGTGCCACACACATGTTTAGATCCAAGATGAGACTTAGGAACTATTCTGGATTACGTAATGAACTTTTAATCCAAACAATCAACTTGCGACTTCATTTATAGCTATATACTTTGTCTTTATCACTAAACCAACAACTCTTTTGATTTGTTTGGAACCTTTCGATTCAACTTTTGCACCACTGTTCAAGGTAACACTTTACCTTAAAGTGGATTTTACGTCGTCTTGATGCATCTAAAAAACTTGAGTCATTAAGCCCTCTAGTTTTAATTTAGACCCACCATGAATATGATCACATCCTTAGTGCTTGGGTTAAGAACTTTAAGATGTTTTTCAACGACTTCACGGTGAACTTCTCGAATATGGTGATCGACATCGGGTCTCGTATATTTCATTGCATACATGATTGTTACTCATGCGATCTCTCTTTTTTGGAGTCTATGGGGACTATTAAGAGAGATACACTCCATAGCTCATCAACATGAGACATCTCTTGGAGTTTGCCATGCTAAGCGACTTTAGCATCAAATGAATATCGTTCCTTGGGTTAAGTCGAGCATCCTCTTAAATCTATCTATATAGATTTATATCCCCAATTAAGATACTCTTCCCAAATCATTCATGGAGGAATGTTTAGACAACTTTATCTTTCTTGATTGTAGCATTGGTATGTCATTCCTTATCATCGTAGTATATCAACATATAATACTAGAAATTTCACGGCGCTCCCATTGACCCTTTTGTACACACTAGAACTCTTACCTCATCGAATGTAACTCTGGATCATCATCTTCTATGATGTGTACCTCATCATCATCATCCATGATGAATCCATACCTCTAGGTATCTTGATGCTTATTCGATTTATGATTCGGTTTGTGGTACATAGAATTCTATCTATAGTTCCTCTTATTTGACTTATAGTGTTTTGTGGTTCTTGAACTCTTCAAGATCTATTATCCTCCCACTAGCCCTTGAATGATAAACACCTTTATCTTAGAAGCGGCGTGTTCGTAACAAACACCTTTTGCTAAGTAGGATTATAGAACATATACCTAAACTTACTTTAGGATGTCCCACAAATCGACACTTGTCAAATCTTGTCCCAAACTTATCCTTTGAAACCTTTTCACATAAGTTGGACAACCCTTATCTTAACATACTTAAGATTAGGAATCCTCCACATCCATAACTTTTATGGAGTCTTGGGGCTGGATTTTGAGGTTACCTTTTTTAATAGATATGTCGACCATTTCTAGGACATTATCCTGAAGAATCTTTGGAATGTCGGTAAAATCATTATGGACCGCACCATGTCCAACAAGGAATGCGATTTTCATTCGAGATACATCAATCAATTATTACGTATCGGGATGTGTCCATTATGAGAAAACCATTTGAGATGATCTAGAAACTTATTGCACAAGTATTTATTCCTTGATCTAATCAAAGAATCTTAATACTTTGCCAATTTGTTTCACTTACGAATTCTTTGAACCTTTCAATAATTCACACTTGTATTTCAACAAATACACACATTCAACTCTTTGAATGATCATCTCCTTTTCTTATACTAATTTGTTCAATTTGCAAAATAATTTTCCACGTAAATCAGTATACAAAATTTATTAAGTAATATTCGATTCTATACAAAACATTATTATTATAAATAGAACAACAATTGTTCTTAATTATAATACCAAAGATTTCATTGTCAAACAATAAAATGGAAATAATATTTTTAACAAGAACTGGAATACTGATAACAACTTATTGACTTAATAGATTTGCTAGTAGGCGATGCTAAACTATAAGTTTCTATGGCTAATGTTGCAACCTTTGCTTCATTTCCCACACATAGGATTACTTATATTTGTTTAGCTTTCTACTTACTTTTGGTCCTTCATAAATCTATATTTATGATAACCAAAATCGGTATCCAATACCCAAGTAGAACCTTGACTTAAAAAAAATTTATTTCAATCATGAACAAAAAGCGTATTATGTAACCGAAACTTCACTAAGCTTCTTTGGTTAGCCTCTGCGAAGATGCTTCTCTCATGATTTCTTTTTCGATGTCCATGCTTATTGCGGTGGAAGCAAACTCCTTTGCTATCCATCGGTTTTGTTCTTATTATCCTTTGTTTATGCCTTTATTTTTACCTTCTTTGAATCGTTCTTCTTTTGAGAAGATCCTTTGGCCCCTACCGGTAAGACTTGATCTTTCTTGGTTGGAAAGTGACTCTCAACATTTTTCAACATGTTAAGCAAATCGGCCAAAGTGATATCTAGCTTGTTCATATGAAAAATTCACAACAATTGTGAAAGAGAATCAGGGAGTGAGTGCAAGATCAAATCTTGGCTCAACTCTCCATCCATGACAAAACCAGTTGTCCTAATTGATCAATCAAATTGATTATGTTAAGAACTTTTTATGCATCTTATAGTGCCATTGGCCATTCTAGATCGGAAGAGCTCCTTAGATATCGATATCTATCGGTCCTACTTTCCTCACCATCAACTACTTGATGTGCGGGAATATAGTAGGAGCATCCATAGTTTTCATCTTGTGGCTGAAGCTCGTTACTCATGTGGATCGAGCATGATGCATTGAGCCAATGTGTGCATCATCTTGCCACTTTCTAAAAGTAGCAATCTCTTCCTCGAGGCATTATGCGCAACCATTGCGAGGATAGGCGTATTAAGGACATAAGATAGCTTTTCGACTATGAGAACTATTCTCAAATTCCTTAACCAATCCGTTTAATTGGTTTCGGTTAATTTAGCATCTAATATGCTTCTGCGATGATAGTAATTTTAGACATTGTAAAATTACGTAAATGAATTTGTAATTAACAACATTTTAACATACATTCTTTTATTAATTACCAAAATAATTTAGGTCTTGTTTTAAATTGGTATCTCCCACTATTTTCTTCAAACTATATTACCCTCACTTATATAGTTAACAAAAATCTAATTAAAGATTTGCTAGTGAGAATAAGGATCCCATTTCAAATGTATATAGCCTTGTGGTGACACAACAAACTATATATAAATAAATAGGTAGACAACTTTTGTCGATTACATCAACTATCTGACTCCTTGTATTTTGCCTCTTAGATTATTTTGATCAGTGGTGGCACATCCAGATCAAAATTATCCAAGTTAAATCCGACCTAGCACTCCATATATTCAAAAAAAAAATATCATCCTTGTGGTGACACAACAAAACAATATTGTTCAATTTTCTTTATAAGCATCAAATGTGATAAATTAACATCTTAAATACTTAATACTTGCCTTGTGGTGACACAACAAACTCATATTAAATATTTAATACTCTATTAATTTTATCATGCTAGAAAGGCGACGTTCGATATTCCAAATATCTTTGAGCGCTTAGGACTTAATATAAAAAATTGAGGGTTTGTTATTAATTTGTCTCATCTTGTTTAAGCAGCATGCACATATATATATATAAATATCGCGTCGTATTAATGAACATGCGAAGCATGTTTGCATATATATATATATATATATAGTATAGCATGCACATATAGAATACTATATTCTACTGGATTGATTATGGACTTTTATTCTAGTTTGGTTCACTAGAGCCACCAAGTGAACCAAAAGGTCAAACTCCCCAAGGTGCGAAAATAATATTTAAATATAACTATTACATTTAAACCTTAGGGCTCCATTACAAAGCGGGTCTTCAAGCGCTTCTTGTCCTTGATCTCTAATTTTTCAAAATTAATTCTAAATATTCCTATTACAAAACTATTTAAAATAAATAGAAACCTTGATCGTGATCGAGGGAAGTACATAGGAGGAGATAGAATTTACATTAAGAAAAATTAGAGAAGGCGAATCTGTGAGACCCCATTTAATAAAACCCATACATTCATGCATCCAACTAAAATAAAATCCAATCGCATTGGTCGATAGTCCATAATCAATCCCATTTATTATCATACACATCACCATATGCATCGATAAATAACATTCATCTCATGAATAATAAACATTTAATATATATATATGATATCATTTAATGGGCAAATTTAGTTAGTATAAAATCTAATTTTGAATCAAAATAAACTCCTTTATTTTAATCCAAATTTAAATCAAAATAAAACTATTTTATTTTAATTTATCTATTTTTGAATAAAATAAACTATTTTATTTTAATCAAAATCTTTAATCAAAATAAACTCCTTTATTTTAATTAATTATGGAATCCAATTCCATATAATAAAAAAAAAAAATCTTTAATTAAAATAAACTCTTTTATTTTAATTAATTATGAATCAATTCAATTCATATGTAAAAAAAAAATATTAAAGGAAACACGGATATTCTTTCTCCTATTCACAAATAAACTCCTTTATTTTGAATAATATGAAATCTTATTTCATATTTAAATAAACTCCTTTATTTAAGGAAATTTGGATTCTTTCCTATTCACAAATAAACTCTTTTTTTTGAATAATTGAAATAATATTTCATAAATCTTATTTATTTAATAAAATAAACTCCTTTATTTTAGGAAAATATAAAATCCAATTTCAACTCCAATTAGTTATCATGGAATCCAATTCCAACTCTAATTAGTTAGCATGAAATTCTAATTTTAAAATTAAAATAAATCTTTTATTTAAGATTAAAATAAACCTTTTATTTTAAAATTAAAATAAACTTTTATTTTAAGATTAAAATAATTATATATATATATATATATAATTTTTAAAATTAAAATAAACTTTTTATTTTAATATTAAAATAAACCTTTTATTTTAAAATTAAAATAAACTTTTATTTTAATTATAAAATAATTAAAATAATATATATATATAATAATATATATATATATATATATATATATATATATATATATATATATATATATATATATATATATAATCCCATAAAAGTATGCATATCATTTTATATATATTTCATTGGCTAATGCAATCCGTGTTATCCATGATTTTAAAAAAATTGTTTTGCCTTTTTTTTTTTTTTTTTTTTTATGTATATTTATATATAAACTTTTAAAAATTTAAAAAAAAAAAACAATTATGATATCCTTTTTTTGATTTCATTGCCTCTCGCTTCCAAATTATAGAATCTTTTTTTTTTTTTTTTTTTTTTTTTAGAAGCACGTGGGCAAATCGTGATCCTAAGCAAAAAAAAAAAGCGATTTTTTTTTTTTTTTTTTTTTTAATTAAATTTTATACTGATAAAATTATGCCCAATTAAATTGTTCTAAACACATATCAATATACATATCAAATCGAACAATTAATAATTAGCATAAAGGTTTGGCTTTGATACCCTTTATTAGGTTTGTAATATTCATAACGAATCAAATTGCATAAAAAAGCGGAAGCGTGTAAAATCGAGTTTAAAATTTTTACAAACCATATATACGATCACCCTTTATACATAATTATTAATTAAGCGAAAAATATGAATAAATAATCATACCCTTGAAGATCGAGCTTCCTCGGTACAAGTTCACCTCCAATCCTTTTCGCGTTCAACTTGAATCCACCGGGTTTGGTTCCTTCCTTTGATCAACGTTAGCCACCCAAATGTGTTTGGCCTCTGAGGGTGATCCACGAGGAAGAAGAAAATTCAAGAAGATGGGTGGTTGGCTAAACCCTAGTTTTTCTATCTCTATAGAAAAGGTGTACTCTCTCCAACAATTGGAATTATTATTATGTTGAAAAAAATCAACAACCCATCCCACCCATAATAAGACTCCTCTTATTTATAGATGTGGGCAACCCACCTTAACAATTAAGGAATTGGGTTTTATTTAATTAATTAAATTCTTTTAATTAATTAAGCTCCCTAATCTTATTAGGGATAATTAATTAAACTCCTTTAACTAATTTTCCTTCCTAATCCAATTAGGAATAAATGAGAATACTTATATTAAATTAATTCCTAAACTCTTTTAGAAATTAAAATAATAATAATTGTAATAATATTAATAAGACTCCTCTTATTAATTTATATTTAATATTTCTAAAATATTAAATAATAAATATTAAGCTATTTAATTTATTCTATCACCATAGATTAAATTAAATATACTTAACATATTATTACGATTATGCCATTAACTTCTTAAATAATTATTCTTCCTTTTATGGTGTGACCCTTTAGGTTCTCCATATTAAACCTTTGTGAATAAATCAATTAGAACAATTCTAATCTTATTTAAATAAATAAATTAAACAATTAATTTATTTAAATAAATAATATTTATTCTACAATAGGGATAAAGCCCTCCTAGCGATCAACGACTTTCCGGATAATATAGATTTCAACATTAATCATTAAAGAACCTTTGAGTAAATAGTTACCTTATGCAATTCAATCCTTCCACCATACTGATGTCCCAATTAAATATAAGACATGGAATTCTTTGTCAAGTCTTATTTTATTTAATTATATGTATTTCGATCCTTAAATGCACAACTCAAATAATGCAAATTAGAAACTCCTTTCTAATTTCATTACGCCTTTAACCAAGGACTCTTTGGGTTGTCATTTATCGAATCACATAGGACATTTTCTCTTCTTTTATTAGAAGTGGTAGATTCTTTATTGATCATACATTATCTCCATGTACAACTTATTATACCCAAGCATACCCTTTGATATACCCTAAGGGTCTTAAGGAATAAGTCAAAGTATAACTCATCATACACAAGATACTATGATGATCTCAAGTCCAAGGATTACTTGTACTACTATCACTACGAATTCCTATTGACGGTGAAATAAAACTCCATTAGGTATTCCTTAGCGAGCCACGTTCAGTGAACTTATTCTCTAATAAGCACCTACATACTTGCTTTAGTGTCTCCACACAAATGATCATGAGATCAATCATCCTCATCCAATGAGCAAGCAACGTATGTACCAATCTATCCGGATTCACTAATCCCCAATTTAGTAATCCAATGATTGGGAACTATTTTAGTTTTAAGCTTTCTAAGAATTTAGATCTCATTAGAATGATCATCATCATTATTCTAAAAGCATTGCTTAAAACTATGGGTTTATCACATATTATAAAACAACATCATGTAGATAATTAAAAGCCTTTAATAAATTAATACTTTTTATTAATAAATGAATAAGATTGTTACAAAGTATATGCTTTATCATCAAACATGATTGGCTTGTGTGCATACTACTTTCGGATAGTATCAAGGCCTAAAATGGCTATTTTAGGGACTGATGTGCATTTAGAGGCAAACGGAGGACATCGGGCATGCACGTATGCAACGTGTAATGTTTTCGACGATAAAGGTATTCAAAGTATCCTCACCTCTTTGGCATACCAGGTACGTACGTAAATTTCGAGAGCAAAATTTCATAAGGAGGGGAGATTGTGAGACCCCAGATTTTATGAATAAAGATTTAAATTTCTCGAAATATTTTTTTGAATATTATGGTGTGGATTTGATATAATGTTATAGTTGTGGATAATATTTATAAATTTTGTAAAGTAAGCAAGTGGTTATATAATAGTCGATTGGTCAGGGAATATTCGTTTTAACAGGGAATATTCGTACGACGGAACAATCATTGGTGGACCCCACAACGGAAGTATTGTCGTAGTAAGAAAATGACAGAATTATCTTTTATTAAAAATAACGGTGAAAGTGTTACCATTAAAACTGTTGAACTACCCGGTAGTAAAAGTACAGTAATACGCGTGGTTGCATAGTAGCACACGGTATTGATTATTGATGTTTACGTGAAAAGTCACTCAGTTATACTCAATTATTGCTACAGTAATTGTTGCATCATATCTCTCATATTATTGATTCAATTATTGTCACAGTATCATCTGTATAATATGTTATATTATTAAATCAATAATTGAGACGGCAAAGTTATTCATATTATTATTTGCAATATTGACAATGTCTAGAAGTTCTGTCAAGGAGAGGTTTGGTCATCTAATTGCGCGCCAATAAGGAGAAATCCTAATCGGAAAGCCCCCTCTTTCCTGGGAATGACCTGGTTGTTAAATATTGTGAATTATAATATTAAGGATGAATAAGTTCGTGTTGATTAAAGATGAATTGGATAGTTCTATTGTGTTGGAATTATTAGTGTTAGTGAAAATCGACATTTATTTCGATAATACTTGATGTCTGGAGGTTATATTGACCAATCGGGTAACTAACCGGATAAATGAGCAATTAATTGCTATTAATTCACATGATTATAACTATTTGTTCACATGTGTGTACTATTGATTCACATTCTTGTACTATTAGGGGAGGTGGTGCAAGATTGATAATACTTGCATGACTAAGTTAAAAATGGAGGTATAGTTGAAGGTACTATACTGTAATTCATATTTTCACATGATTATGACTATTGATTCACATGATTGAACTATTGATTCACATTATTTACTATTAGGGGAGGTAGTGAAAGTTTGATAATACATGCAGGACTAAATTAAAAATGAAGAAAAAGAGGAAGGTATTATACTGTGATATTTTGAGCCCCAAAACGTGCAATTATCGAAACTATATTTTCCTATAAATAGAAGTTCATTCTTCCTTCATTTCTCACCAATTCACTAAAGCTATAGAGCAATTATTATAGAGAGAAATTATAGAGAGAAAAAAGAAGAGAAGTCTACTACCTCACTATTCCAGTATCCAGTTTTCTTCTGAGGTAAGGGGTAATATTCGTTCGTATTCATGAAGAGAGTTATTTTCTTTCAATGCTCATAAGGGTTGTTATTCCATTCTTTATTATTATGTTGGAATAACATATCTATGCGAAGTACCGCATACATGGTGAAATTCTTCTATTATTCTATTCTTTACTATTCTGTTGGAATAACCTGTCTGAGCGGTCTATCGCATGCCTGGTGAATTCTGTTCTTATTCCATTTTTATTATTATGTTGGAATATCCTGTCTGTACGGATTACGCATGACCTGGTTCCATTCTTAATTATTCTGTTGGAATATCCTGTCTGTGCGGATTTTGCATGACCTGGTTCCATTCTTTATTATTCTGTTGGGAATAACATGTCTGTGCGGTCTATCGCATGCATGGTTAATTCTTCTGTTATTCCATTCTTTATTATTCTGTTGGAATAACCTCTCTATGTCGATTACCACATGCATGGTGAATGATCCTTTGTATTCATTCCTTATTAAATTGTGGAAATGATCTGCTCGTGTGATTTACTGCATGGCGGAAAAAAATCCATTCTGCAGCTTCATATATTCTATTATACTCAATTTGGTTAAAGTTTTGGCTTCTATACTCCATGAAATTAGTAGAATATCCTGGATATTTGCGCTTCATCCAGTATCTTTTCATGGAAATATTCTTCTGAGCATTCTTGAATTTTACTCCACAAAGCAGTATCATGTTAACAATTTGGACGTTACTGATTTTTGGATAAATTAAATTATAAATCTTTATAATTTATCCTTGAACTTATTTTATTAAATTATTATGTCATTGTCATCATCCTCATGCTTATATTGTGATTAAAGTCATCTTTGGCTTACGTGCATAGATGGACTTGGTATGATTATGACCAGGGATTATTCGGTATAATCATGATCGTAATGTAATGAATGTTGTTGTAAAAGTCCTCATTGGCCTATAGTTCATTGATGGACAGTTGTTGGTATGATTATGACCAGGGATTATTCGGTATAATCATGACCATTGATAATTACATGAATATCCTTGGCCCGTAGTGCAGGGATGATTCGATGATATGGTTTATTTATTAAGCTGAGTCTCATCAATAAAGTTGATGAAAAACTTTTTAAATCATAGAAGATAGTAGATTTTATGCTCTAATTGACTCTTCTAATGGATTGCTTATTTTCGCTGCAGTTGTTGATCTAAAACTTGTTGTCTATTGTATTCTATCAGTTGTTATACTGTTGAAGGCTAAGGATAATTTATTTTGCATTATCTTAGTCATAATATTTCTTAGTGGGCTAGTTGAGCTCACCCTTTCTTTCATTGTTCTTTTTAGGAAATGAGAATATAGTTGGGACAAGTCGGGGAATGGAGTGATGGTCTAGGATAAATGGCTTTAGTAGTCCTCACTATGCTATGAAATAATGTGATAATAATTGTAATGAGGACACCATTGAGTGTGGATATTTTCTAGATGACAATATTCTTGTTCAAAACTCTTAGATTATGTTATGTCGTATTTTACACGATTGTTGTATAATTAAGTTGTATTTTAATTTTGTACCATGTATTTTATGACTCAAGATGGGTGATGTATACCTATTTTGGGGGCGTCACACTTGGGACTGGTTTCTAGATGTTGTTATGGAGATGATTTTGGCTTTCTTCTTTGAGGTTGACCGCCCCACAGATGGTCTCCGGTACTCCCTTGTATGGAGGAGACGAGGTAGTTCCATCTCTTATGAATCGGTGTTTCTCTTTGAGGATTCAACTGCAGCTTAGATGGTCGCTGGTTTTTTTTCTCCCATTTGTGTGGGGAGACCAGGTAGTTCTATCCTTGTGGTCTAAGCTGATGAGGTGTGATTTAAGCGCCCCACAGATGGTCGCCGATGTATTCCCGTGTATTGGGGAGATCAGGTAGTTCCATCTCTTATGGTTTGGTTTGAAAGTTTGAAGGATGATCTCAGTACCATTGATAGGGTTTTATTATATTTTTAGGGTGAGACCGCACCATAAATGGCTGCCTACATACTCCCATTGATGAAGGGGAGATCAGGTTTGTGTAGTTCCAACCTAGCGTGAAAAGGTTAAAAGTTGTATGTGGAAAAGATGGTTTTGTTTTTGTAAAGGTTAGATCGGACCATAAATGGTTGCCTATGTACTCCCGTGTATTGGGGAGATCAGGTCTATGTAGTTCGTCCCTGATGGGATAAACTTGAAAGTTGTATGTAGTGAGAGGTTTTGTTTTTATTTTTTATAAAGGTTAGACCAGACCATAAATGGTTGCCTACGTACTCCTGTGTATTGGGGAGATCAGGTCTGCGTAGTTCGTCCCTGATGGGACAAACTTGAAAGTTGAATGTAGTGAGAGGTTTTGAAAAACCTGAATTGAATGATGGATTTAATCCAGAACCAGGATGCTGGTTTGCAAGTAACTTCAGACATAATACCTTTTGATGGTGTCCGAGTTGATGAGTTGGAGAAATTCCTCGCCATCCATTTCTTGCAATCTGAGGCCTCCTCCTGTTAATACCTCCTTAACAACAAACTGGCCTTCCCAGTTTGGGGCAAATTTCCTTTAGATTGAACTTGGTTGTCAAGGATCTTCTTCAAGACCAAGTCATTTGCTTTGCACTGTCGTAGCCAGACTTTCTTATTGTAGGATCGAGCGATCCTCTATTGGTATAATTGACCATAGAAGATGGTTGTGGTCTGCCTTTCATCTATTAGAGACAATTGGTGGTACCGATCTTGTAACCATTGGTCTTCATCCATCTGAGCATCTATCAACACTCTCAGGTGTAACGCCCCCAAATTCAAGTACTTGAAACCCGAACTCGGTGCTTTACGATACCATTTCTATGAGCGAAAATAATACTAATAATAATAATAATAATAATAATAATATAAATACCAAACTTAATTTACATATATCATAGTCTAATCCCAAGTACGCAACCTTTACTACACTCATTACAATAAATGATAATAATAAATATCATCCTTATCTTAATAAAACCAAACTATTACATAATATATAGCTTAATACTCATTCAGCAACTTTCCCTTTTCCTTTGTTCTTGGTTGAACCTTCTGGTTGTTTACACTTAGCTGAAAATATTTAAATTAAGCAAGGATGAGCATTTGAGTGCCCAGCAAGTAATAGCAACAATAAATATTAGCTGAAAGGATTAAATATTTTCTTTGAAAGACACTTCTACAATGAATCAACAGTTGTGAAGTAAGTTGAACCAATAATCAACAACATATCAATTCTATATGAAAATTTTGAAACTACGTACTGACTATAAATGAGGATTAGTCAACAGACTATGAACATTATTTTTAATTTTTGCTAAGGTTTAGCAGAACTTCATTTGCAAACTGTCATAACTTACGAGCGCGAGGGTGATCATCCCAATGTGCCCTGTATTGATCAATACTACATACAAGAATGATATTTTTGTTCAGTACATCTGCCTTAGGCGTATAAAAGTTTCCCAGATTTGGGATGTTCATACTAGTCTAGAATCTGAACCAAAACAATTTGATTGGATACAATAAAGTGTTATCATATTCAATGATATTTCTAAATCTGTGTCTAGCTGGGTCAAATAGCTTAGATGACTTTTAATTGATATATACATACCGAAAATCAATAGGTATGTATCAATATGTGATTAAATACAATAATTATCCAAGTGAGGTCACTTGTATAACCATGCTTAGAAATTAACGAACAGAATATATATCTTGATCAATAATAACAGAATTAATGAACTTGTGCAACAGATTATGATCTAATAACTTACTTGTACTAAATCATTGCATAAGTATATACAAAGGTTAAGATATTTGAAAAATGAAGAATAGTAATTCAGATATTCGCTTACGCATGTCCATTGCATAAAGTAAATGCAAAGATAGGATACTTGCCTGGTCTGCTACTTAAAATTACGAAACTTAGTTTTATCTTTTATATCAAGACCTATCATTAATAAGATCATTCTATCGATTAGAAATATATACTATAACACATAGTACTGTTATTTGTAGTCAGCGCATAACCTAATTACATTGTCACATAATTTTAACAGTCATTGAATCACAGACAAACACATATCCAGTTAAGTTATCTAAGTCTAGATCAATTTCTGAAACATGTTGGTGTACCGACGACTTTATCGGGTAAAATATCAAGTCTAAGACTCTATCCTGTAGTTCAATAACTATAAATATCAGTTATATTATTTTTAAATGACTTATAATAATTTTTAAATATTTATTATAATTTATCATAAATTTTCAAACACCGGAATCATTATTAAATGATTTAATTCTATTATCATAAATATTTAAATAATATTAAACTATTAATCTAAACCATTGCTAAAATATTAAAGTTATTAATAATAACATAGAATATTTTTAAGTATTAATATTACCCTTTAAATGATTTTTAAAACATTTAAAATCATTTTAAATAATTATCATTAATATTTAAATAAATATTAATATATTATTTTTCCAAATATTAAAAGTCATTAAGTATAACATAAAATATTTTTAATTCATTTATATCCTTTTTAAATAATTTTAAATTAATAAAAACATTTTTAAACTATTTATTTCATATAATTATTAAATAAATTTACTATCATTAATATTAAATTATTAATGAAATTATCCTTTAAATATTAAAGTTATATTTTATAACTTAAAATATTTTTAAACACTTTATTTTCATTTAAAATGATTTTTATAATATTAAAATCATTTTTGAACTAATTTATTTAATATAAATATTAAATAGAACTAATATCATTAATATGAAAATATTAATATTTTTCATGACAAAATATCAAAAGTTATATTTTATAACTTAAAATATTTTATAACCTTTAAATCATTTTTATATGATTTTTAAATCATTAATTCTATTTTTCATAATTTATTTAATACATTTATTAAATAACTTAATTATCATTAATATTAATTTATTAATGAAATTCATCACAAAATATTAAAAGTCATTAAAAATATCTTAAAATATTTTTTATATCATAATATAATTTTAAATGATTTTTTAAGTATTAAAATCATTTTTTAAATAATTTATTTAATATAATAATTAAATAAATTAAATACTTTTAATATTCCAAAAATATTAAATATTTATGAAATATATTCAAAATTATTATAAACTAATTTTTAGGCTTTAAAATAATTTTTAGTAAATTATTATGTATTTTTAATAATTTAAAACTAATTTTCTCTAATTATTTATTAAAATAATAATTTTAGAAATAAATTGTCGCTAAAAAATCATATAGCTTATGTAACTGTCAATATAGGTGTTCTTCATCAAACCCGTAACATTCGGATGATGATGAAAGCGTGAAAGCAACTTTGACCAAGATTAATTCTTAACACAAAGTGTTTCTGGGAAAGCTAATTATCAGATCTTGTAAGTGCTAGTGCAATACTACATGATCCAATAACAAATATGGTCAAACAGCATAAAACAAGTGAGATCTGGGACCTCAAACAAGCTGTCAGAGTTGTTCTTCATTTTTGGGTTACCCAGAAATGAAGAACAGTTCGACCAGCCACTTTTGGGCTTCCACAACTTTCTATTCATGTGATGTTTTGTGATATAATGATTACATATTGTAGCCAACATACAAGACAACAGATCTATTACATAAACACAATATAACAACAACAGATCAAGCAGATATATGCCAGTCAAAGGCTGTCAGAGATTCATAGGTTTTCTAGGTTGCCCAGAAAACCGAATTCGTGTTCATCTTACCTACTTTGACTAGTCACTACATTAAATCCATTTGATGTGTAGGAGATTTTAAGGCATAAACATGTAGTCCATATACCAACCTTCAACATGAATACAACCACAATAACAAATCAACAAACAACAGAAAGATATGGGCCCATGAACTTGCTGTCAGAGCTTTCTGGGCAAGTTCATGGCTGCCCAGATTTCATATGGTCATGGCCGGTCAACGTGGTTTGACCACAAATATCTTACAATTTGTACACGATCTGGACTTGATTCAAGTTCCAGATCAAAGATCGCATAGCATACTACAAATACAAACGATTAAACATACAAAAACATAAACAGAAAGAGATCTATGGTGTCTGACATTTGGTTGTCAGACAACATATAAAAATTTTCCAAATTTTTGAAATCTTCAAATTCGAGCCTAGAGATGTTATGGATCTAACATCTATCAACCCAGATCATTGATTAACACCTTATACAACATGAATAAACATAAAAACACCAGATCTAACACAACATACATGATTAAAATTTTGGCTTAGGGTTTATACCTTATATGATCAAATCCTTGATTCTAGACTCCTGATTTGTTATAGGTGTTAGTGGGGCTTGGTTTGTGAACTGAAATGCTAATTGAGTTCGGGGGTTAGAGAGAGAGAGGCTTTGGTTGGGTGTTTGTGTATGAATGAGGCTTGAAGGCCACTTTTCTCTCTATTGATCAATATATATGATGAATGTAATGAAGTGGCTGAGATATAATAGCTGATATTTGTTATATTTAGAGCACATGGGTAAATCTTTAGTTGTTCACCAACTCCTATCTAGGCAAGATTTGCAAGTAACATATAAAAGAATTGAAAAGGCTAATTTGGACATTTGGCTTGAAAATTTAATGGCAAAGTTGTAACTTGGCAAACCCTTAGTGTTTGATCCTTAGGGTTTAACCCTTAGGGTTTAGCACAATGAATTTGTAGGATTTCCAACTAGGGTTTAAAATAAAAATTTTAGTTTCTAAATTATAATTTAGGGTTTTCTAAAATAGTTTAGGTTATTAATTACCTAGAACTTATGTGAGACCCCAAATTTTATGAATAAAGATTTAAATTTCTTGAAATAATTTTTTTTTTAATATTATGGTGTGGATTTGATATAATGTTATAGTTGCGGGTAATATTTATAAATTTTACAAAGTACGCAAGTTGTTATATAATATTCGATTGGTTGGGGAATATTCGTTTTAACAGGGAATATTCGTATGACGGCACAATCATTGGTGAACCCCACAACAGAAATATTGTCGGATTGAGAAAACGACAAAAAATATTTTTATAAAAATAACATCGGAAGTTTTACCGTTAACTTTTGAAACACCCGGTGTTAAAAGTACAGTAATACGCGTGGTTGCATAGTAGCACACGATATTGATTATTTATGCTTACGTGAGAAGTCACTTAGTTTTGTTCAATTATTGCTACAGTAATTATTGCATAGTATCTCACGTTATTTGATTCAATTATTGTCGATATTTTATATATTATTAAATCAATAGTTGAGATAACAAAGTTGTTAATATTATTATTCGCAATATTAACGATGTTTAGAAGTTTTGTCAAGGAGAAGTTTGGTCACCTAATTGCGCCAATAGGGAGAAATTCTTATTGGAAACCCCCTCTTTCCTGGGAATGGCCTGGTCGATTAATAGTGTGAATTATAATAATGATGATGAATTTTGTTTTATTATTATTATAAATGTAATAAAACAGAAAACTTTTGATATAAAACAGAATACTGTTATAAAGTTATTTATTTTCTTAGATTATAAATTGAATATATTATATTTTATTATGCATAGTATTTGCATAGTGCCTGCATAGTGTTTGCATAGTAAATTCTTTTTATATAAAACCTAATACTTTTATAAAGTTATTTGTTTTATTAGATTATAAATAGAATATATTATATTTTATTATGCATAGTATTTGTATAGTGCTCGCATAATGTTTGCATAGTAAATTTTTTTATATAAAATAGAATACTTTTATAAAGTTATTTGTTTTATTAGATTTTAAATAAAATATATAAATATATATATATATATATATATATATAAATAGAATATATTATATTTTATTGCATAGTATCCTTTTCATTCTCCTATAAATAGGATACTTAGTTAGAATTGAAAACACACCAGAAATTCAGAGAATTCTTCTTCTATAATCTTGAGCGTATTTCTTTAGAGTTTTAAGAAGCTTTGAGCGTAGAAAACAGTATAAGTTTTCTTCAAGAATATCCTCGCCCTACCAGTCAGAATACTCTTCTTTCTAAGGTAAGGGGTATTATTTCTTTCATATTCATGAAGAGAGCTTCTGTTATTCCATTCTTTATTATTATGTTGGAATAACTTGTCTATGTGAAGTACCGCATACATGGTGAAATTCTTCCTTATTCCATTCTTTATTATTATGTTGGAATAACATCTGTCTATGCAAAGTACCGCATACATGGTGAAATTCTTCTATTATTCCATTCTTTATTATTCATCGCTGGAATATCCATGCATGCGGATTACGCATGATCTCGTTCCATTCTTTATTATTCTGTTGGAATATCCTGTTTGTGCGTTTTACGCATGACCTGGTTCCATTATTTATTATTCTGTTAGAATAACCTGTATGTGCGGTCTATCGCATGCCTGGTGAATTCTTATGTTATTCCATTCTTTATTATTCTATTCGAATAACCTATCTATGTGGATTACCGCATGCATGGTGAATGACCTTTCGTATTCATTCTTTATTAAATTGTGGAAATGATCTGTCTACGTGGATTACCGCATGCCGGGCGAAAATTCATTTGCTGTTTCGTAATTTTTCTGAACCTCAAAAATTCTGAAAAAATTTGAAATGATAATTTGATGAGTTTTCTATATTGTGTCCAAATATGGCGATTTTTGGATGTATAGATTAAGAGTTATGAATTTTATGGGAAAAGACTATTTTAAAAGTAAACCTTTATAACTCCTTGTGGTTAACTCCAAAATTGGTGAAATTTTTATTGGGAGTACATGTATATAACAGAAGTATACCATGTAAATTTTGGAATTTTTGGACAAAAGTACAGTTTATAAAAAATATCTAAATATTCGGCAGTTTTGGCCATATGAAAAATAGTAAATGAATTTTTAAAATTTCGAGAAAAATATATGTTTAAATATAAGTAAATGATTTGGTATTTTTCATGAAAATGAACTAGTTATGAGTAAATGAATTAAATATGTTATGTGAAGTAACAAAATTGGAAAATAGAATTTTATGGCTTGGAAATCCTATATAAGGTATACGCAGATTTGTGATGAGAGTTTTGGTTATTGATGATGAAATCTTATGAGTTTGGCATTTTAGGATGATTAAATGCATTAATTAGTAAAGTGTAAATAATTAAAATAAATTGTTTATAAGTTTAAGAAATGATTAAAATATTGTTATAATATTAATGATATTAGATTATGAGATTATTAAGTGATTGATAACATTTGGTTATTATTGAACGTTGGATAAATTGCATTATAAATGTTTAATATTTATCTTTTATCCCATTCGATTGATTCGTTATATCATTGTCATTATCCTCATGCTTATATTATGATGAAAGTCATCTGTGGCCTGTAGTGCATAGATGGACTTGGTATGATTATGACCAGGGATTATTCGGTATAATCATGACCGTAATGTTACAAATGATGTGGTAAAAGTTCTCATTGGCCCGTAGTGCATTGATGGATAGTTTTTGGTATGATTATGGCCATGGATTCTCTTCGGCCAATGGTGCAAAGATGAATTGTTTTATGGTATGATCATGACCATTGATGAAAACACGAATATCCTTGGCCCGTAGTGCATGGAAAATTTGTGGTTGTGATACTAATGAATATCCTTGGTCGTAGTGCAGGGATGATGTGGATTATTTATTGAGCTGAGTCTCAGCGATAAAAGTGATGAAAAACCTTTTAAATCATAGAAGATAGTAGATTTTATTCTCTACTTGACTCTTCTAATGGATTGCTTGTTACCGCAGCTTAAACTTGATGTTTGTTATATTGTATCGCTTAACATCTGTTGAAGGCTAACGATAATTTATTCTGCATTATCTTAGTCATAATATTTTTTACTGGGCTAGTTGAGCTCACCCTGTTGCTTTCATTGTTCTCTTTAGGAAATGAGAACGTAGCAGGGACTAGTCGGGGAACGGAGTGACGGTCCAGATGATAGCATTAGTAGTCCTCACTATTCTATGAAATAGTGTGATAATAAATGTATTGAGGACTTATTTTGAGTTTGAATCTTGCCTGCAAGAAGACAATATTTGTATTAAAACTCACAGCTCATGTTGTATATTTAAGGTTGTATTTGTATTCTGTACCATATATTTGGCGACTCAGAATAGGTGATGTATACCTATTTTGTGGGCGTCACAGTTGGTATCAAAGCTTAGGGATATGATCCTTGGCTGAGATGTGAGACAAGAACTAGGAGGGGAGAGACGGGGAATTCCTTCGCTAGTATGACCTACCTAAATTTATTTGGTATTTAATTGGTCGGTTAGAGTATAGGGATAATATATGATATGTTAATTAACCCTTGTTTTGTGGACAAGTTTTGAAAATGGCATCCGAAAATGTTGAGATCAAGAATGAAGCATATGAGACCGCTTGAGTCACCAACGATCAATACCCAGGATAATGTGCAACGGGAAGACAATAATCCTCAGGTAAATAACAACACCGATCAAATGATAAACGATGGGATGTTCAGAGGCTTTATGCAATTCATGCAACATCAGGTAAGAGAGACTCCTGTTCAAGGAGCTGGGACCACCGGAGTTTTTTGGAAAGCCAGAACCACTTAAGGCGGAGATGTGGGTAAAGTAGATCACCAAGATATTTGATATCTTGGGATGCTCCGAGGAGCAAAAGGTTCCCTTGCCACCTTTATGTTATGTGAAGAGGCGATTCTTCGGTGGGAATCAGAAGCGTACTCAACTTTGCCCAGACCAAGATGACTTGGGAAAAGTTCCAAGAATTGTTCAACGACAAGTACTTTCCCGAAAGTATTCGTCACACATGAAGAGGTAGAGTTCATCAAGTCGAGCAAAACAACATGACCGTGTCGCGCAGACGGAAAGCCAAGTTTACCGAAAGTTATCCCGGTTTGCGTCCCATTTGGTTGATAATGAGGAGAGAATGACGCGAATGTTTCTAAGAGGTTTGAAACCCGAGATACGTCAATATCTTATCTCTCATAAACTGTGTTTGTATTCAGATGTTGTTAATAGGGCTCAGTCGATAATGAGTCAACCCAACCAAAAGAGAGTAGCCGGCAAAATGATAATACCAGTGATAGCAGTCATCGAAGCGGTGACAATAAGCATGGAGGGAATCAACATGCCAGAAATGGTAACCACTTCGGTGGGAATCATGGTCAAAATAATAAGAATGGATATTTGAAGAAGAGGAGATTCAATAATGATGGAAAGACGTCAGCATCAGCACCCGTTGTTAAGGAAAGAGAACGACCACCTATTATATGCTTCAAATACGGAGGGGAGGGACATATCAGTCCAAACTGTACGCAGCAGTCCAAAACGTGTTATAATTGTAGAAGAGAAGGTCACCTAGCTAGATTTTGTCGTATGGTGAAGTCATGTCCAGCTGGGATGGTGACACCAAAGGATGTCTCAGACAAGTCAAAGCCGATAGTTTAAGTTAGAGCGTTTGTCGAGGAATACTCGAACGAAGTTAGCACGGGTTAGTTAATTATAAATTTTTACGAAGTTTATACCTTATTAAATACTGGTTCTACCCATTCTTTTATCTCTCTTGCTTGCGCTCAACGTTTAAATTTGACTTCGGAGAGATTAGACTTTGACTTATTGGTTGAAACTCGGTTAGGAGAAACCTTCGTTACCTCCACTGTTTATAAGTCTTATTTGATTCAAATCAACACTTTCACGTTACCAGTCGATCTTATCTCTTTGAAAATACTTACCTTTGATGTAATTTTAGGAATCGATTGGTTAACTACTCATCATGCTTTTCGTAAGGTTGTTAGCTTTCATATTCCTAACCAACCTGTTATGCGAATTCAAGCAACCAAACCACTAAAGTTAATCACTATTATATCAAGCCATAAGTAAAGAGCCCTGATCCTTTCGTTGTTGACTTCTTTGTGTGAAATGCACCGAAGCCAGACTTTCTGTAGGCGACGTCGTGAATGACGATGGCAAGTTAATAGGTATCAATGTGACGTGTTATCCAAGTCTTGGGATAAGAGTCACAGTTTTGAATGATATTTCTATTGTTAATAAATTTCCTGACGTATTCTTGAAGACTTCCTAGCGTACCCCTAGAGCGTGAAATCGAATTTTGTATTGACCCCAGTATAAAACCCATTTCTAAAACCCTTAAATATTTCTTCAACCAAAACGAACGTATCATGTGCCAAAGACGTTGGCTCGAGCTGTTGAAGATTACAACTATACCATTCAATATCATCGTGGAAGAACGAAAGTGGTAGCTGACGCGTTGAGTAGAAGATCGTATGTGTTTACGAGTGCGATGTTGTTAACACAAAAACCCATTTCGTATAACATACAAATGATGAAGATAGAGTTAAAGACTCTAGGGACCCATGTGATGATAACGAATATACGAGTAGAATCGAATTTAATCGATAAAGTTAAAGCCGTGCAAGCTACATACTCAAAGCTGATGAATGTGAAGAAGAAGGTTCAAAAGGGCGTTATTCTAGAAGCAGGAATCGATGAAGAGAGAAAATCTCAACCCTCGATTTTATTGGCCTATTTGAAATCCTTGATCGAGTAGAAACTATGGCCTATAGACTCGTTTTACCGCCAAGTATGTCGCGTGTTCATAACGTTTTTCACGTATCAATGTTACGTAAATATGTGGACGACCTGAACCACATTATTAAATTAGAACTAGATGGGATAGCAGAAGATTTAATGTATGAGGAGATACGTGTTAAAATCTTGGATAAGAAGGAACGTATTCAACACTCAAAGGTTATACCTCAAGAGTTAGAATCTGAAATGAAGTCAAGGTATCCTCATCTCTTCGGCATACCAGGTACTTACGTAAATTTCGAGGGCAAAATTTCATAAGGAGTGGAGATTGTGAGACCCCAAATTTTATGAATAAAGATTTAAATTTCTCAAAATATTTTTTTTTGAATATTATGGTGTGGATTTGATATAATGTTATAGCTGTGGGTAATATTTATAAATTTTACAAAGTCATACGCAAGTTGTTATATAATATTCGATTGGTGGGGAATATTCGTTTTAACAGGGAATATTCAGATGACTAAGACAATCATTGGTGGACCCCATAATGGAATTATTTATTTGATTGATTGAAAACGACAAAAAATAATTTTATGAAAATAACGGCGGAAGTTTTACCGTTAACTATTGAAACACCTTGTGTTAAAAGTACAATAATAATAAAAGGTTGTATAGTAGCACACGGTATTAATTATTGATTCTTACGTGAGAAGTCACTCGCTTTTGTTCAATTATTGCTATAAGAATTGTTGTGATAAGATCTCATATTATTTGATTCAATTATTGTCGATATTTTATATATTATTAAATCAATAGTTGATATAACAAAGTTGATAATATTATTATTTGCAATATTAACGATGTCTAGAAGTTTTGTCATGAGAGAGGTTTGGTCACCTAATTGCGCCGCCAATAGGGAGAAATTTTATTGAAAGCTCCTCTTTCACGGAACGACACAGTGGTCGATTAATAGTGTGAATTATAATAATGATGTTGAATTTTGTTTTATTATTATTATAAATGTAATAAAAGCAGTAAAATTTTATATAAAATGTAATACTTTTATAAAGTTATTTGTTTTATTAGATTATAAATAGAATATATTATATTTTATTATGCATAGTGTTCTGCATAGTGTTTGCATAGTAAATTCTTTTTATATAAAACCTAATACTTATATAAAGTTATTTGTTTTATTAGATTATAAATAGAATATATTATATTTTATTATGCATAGTGTTTGCATAGTAAAACTTTTTATATAAAAATGTAATACTTTTATAAAGTTATTTGTTTTATTAGATTTTAAATAAAATATATAAATATATATATATATATATATATATAAATAGAATATATTATATTTTATTGCATAGTATCCTTTCCATTCTCCTATAAATAGGATACTTAGTTAGAATTGAAAACACACCGTAAATTGTAGAATTCTTCTTCTATAATCTTGAGCGTATTTCTTTAGAGTTTTAAGAAGCTTTGAAAGCGTAGAAAAATGAAGATAAGTTTTCTTCAAGAATATCCTCGCCCTACCAATCGGAATACTCTTCTTTCTAAGGTAAGGGGTATTATTTCTTTCGTATTCATAAAGAGAGCTTCTGTTATTCCATTCTTTATTATTATGTTGGAATAACTTGTCTATGTGAAGTACAGCATACATGGTGAAATTCTTCTGTTATTCCATTCTTTATTATTATGTTGGAATAACATGTCTATGCAAAGTACCGCATACATGGTGAAATTCTTCTGTTATTCCATTCTTTATTATTCTAATTGAATATCCTGTCTGTGCGGATTACGCATGATCTGGTTCCATTCTTTATTATTATGTTGGAATAACTTGTCTATGTGAAGTACCGCATACATTGTGAAATTCTTCTCTAATTCCATTCTTTATTATTATGTTGGAATAACCTGTCTATGCAAAGTACTGCATAAATAGTGAAATTCTTCTATTATTTCATTCTTTATTATTCTATTAGAATATGCTGTCTGTGCGGATTATGCATGACCTGGTTCCATTTTTTATTATTTTGTTGGAATATCCTGTCTGTGTGTATTACGCATGACCTGGTTCCATTATTTATTATTCTGTTGGAATAACCTATCTGTGCGGTCTATCGCATGCCTGGTGAATTCTTCTGTTATTCCATTCTTTATTATTCTGTTGGAATAACCTGTCTATGTGGATTACAGCATGCATGGTGAATGACCTTTCATATTCATTCTTTATTAAATTGTGGAAATGATATGTCTACGTGGATTACCGCATGGCAGGGGAAAATCCATTTGCAGTTTCGTAATTTTTCTGACCCTCAAAAATTCTGGAAAAATTTAAAATGATAATTTGATGAGTTTTCTATATTGTGTCCAAATATGACGACTTTTGGATGTATAGATTAAGAGTTATGAATTTTATGGGAAAATACTATTTTAAAAGTAAATCCTTATAACTCCTTGTGGTTAACTCCAAAATTGGTGAAATTTTTATTAGGAGTACATGTATATAACAGAAGTATACCGTGTAAATTTCAGAATTTTGGACAAAAGTACGATTTATAAAAATGTCTAAATATTCGGCGAGCTTGGCTATATGAAAAATAGTAAAAGAATTTTTAAAATTTCGAGAAAAATATATGTTTAATATGAGACTATATTCTGCTAAATCCCAGAAAAGAAATATTTTTTAGACTGATTTGGTATTTTTAATGAAAATGAACTAGTTATGAGTAAATGAATTAAATAGTTATGAGTAAATATGTATATGCAGATTTGTGATGAGAGTTTTGGTTATTGATGATAAAATCTTATGAGTTTGGCATTTTAGGATGATTAAATGCATTAATTAGTAAAGTGTAAACAATTAAAATAAATTGTTTATAAGTTTAAGAAATGATTAAAATATTATTATAATATTAATGATATTAG
The DNA here is from genome assembly GCA_020205615.1 of Panax quinquefolius. Taxonomy (NCBI): domain Eukaryota; kingdom Viridiplantae; phylum Streptophyta; class Magnoliopsida; order Apiales; family Araliaceae; genus Panax; species Panax quinquefolius. The sequence goes on from CM035173.1 coordinate 86,926,994, forward strand.
ATTATGAGATTATTAAGTGATTGATAACATTTGGTTATTATTGAGCGGCTTTGGATAAATTGTATTATAAATGTTTAATATTTATCATTTATCTCATTCGATTGATTCGTTATATCATTGTCATTATCCTCATGCTTATATTATGATGAAAGTCATCTGTGGCCTGTAGTGCATAGATGGACTTGGTATGATTATGACGAGGATTATTCAAGATAATCATGGTAGTAATGTTACAAATGATGTGGTAAAAGTCCTTATTGGCCTGTAGTGCATTGATGGACAGTTTTTGGTATGATTATGGCCATGGATTCTCTTCGGCTAAGGGTGCAAAGATGAATTATTTTATGGTATGATCCTGACCATTGATAAAAACACGAATATCCTTGGCCCGTAGTGCATGGAAAATTTGTGGTTGTGATACTAATGAATATCCTTGGCCGTAGTGCAGGGATGATGTGAATTATTTATTGAGCTGAGTCTCAGCGATAAAAGTGATGAAAAACCTTTTAAATCATAGAAGATAGTAGACTTTTCTAATGGATTACTTGTTCCGCTGCAGTTAAACTTGATGTTTGTTATATTGTATCAGTTTAACACTGTTGAAGGCTAACGATAATTTATTCTGCATTATCTTAGTCATAATATTTTTTACTGGGCTAGTTGAGCTCACCCTTTTGCTTTCATTGTTCTCTTCAAGAAATGAGAACGTAGCAGGGACTAGTTAGGGAACGGAGTGATGGTCCAGATGATAGCATTAGTAGTCCTCACTATTCTATGAAATAGTGTGATAATAAATGTATTGAGGACTTATTTTAAGTTTGAATACTGTCTAGAAGACAATATTTGTATTAAAACTCATAGCTCATGTTGTATATTTAAGGTTGTATTTGTATTCTGTACCATGTATTTGGCAACTCATAATAGGTGATGTATACCTATTTTGGGGGCGTCACAACTTGCTTATTAGGTTTAAGACCCACTAATTAGCATTAAGCTTTCCAATTAGCGATTAGGGTTTACAATTAGCAAATTAGGGTTTAAAATTTAAAAATTAGGGTTTCTAAAAATTAGGATTTCTAAATATTAATTTGGGTTTCTCTAATTAATATTAAATTCTATAATACTTAACCTTAATCATAATAACACAGTTACATAACAGTCTCGAACTCATAATTGATTTTCAAATTAGGGTTTCCACTTAGCAATTAGCTAATTACTATTTAAGGTTTCTAATTTTAGAAATTAGGGTTTTAAATTACTAATTAGGGTTTTCCATAATTAGTGTTAAAACCTATAATACATATTATATACCACATAACACAATCACTACACAATCTTGAATCTCCCATTTGAGTTTCAGCATAGGGTTAAACAAATTAATGATAGGGTTTTGTCAGGTTATAATAAAACTGCTCCACAGATTAACCTTACACACATAACATACATATTTATAGCACTAAAATATACTTAATATAATATTATTATTCTCTTTTCTTATTCTAAACCCAGAATTAGGCTTTGGATTCCATATCGATTTTTCTTTCATATATAGCATTATTAATTAAGTTAAAATTATTAACTTAATTAATCAATAAATTCACATAATAATAAAATAATTATTATAATAATTCTAATAATCATTTCATATATTATTTAAATAATATATAATTATATTTTCATGTAAAATAAATAATAAAAATATTTTTACTACAAAATTAATTATAAAAATATAATTTATAATGGTCAATAATTCTAAGAAAATTATTTGAAATTATTCATGTAATAAATAAATTTTATTTATCACATATATACATATACTTTTACCTTGCACGTATTCCCATATTTAAAATAATTAAATAAAAAAAATTTATACGCAAATTTCTGATTTGATTATATAGAAAATATCGGGTTGTTACATCAGGGATTCCATTTCCACCTCTATAGGTTAATAGCGTCAGAGGCAATAAGTCAGACCATCCTTTGTGATTGGCGGAAATCTTTTGCATGATCTTTTTGATATTCTTATTAGCCGCTTCAACAACACCATTCATCTTTGGATGATAGATGACGGAGTTGAGATGCTTGATGTGGAATTTACTACATAATTCCTCCATCATTTAGTTGTTGAGGTTTTTGGCATTGTCTGATACAATCACCTCTGGTTGTCTGTATCGACAAATGACATTGTTTCTGATGAAACCAATGATCACCTCTTTAGTAACTCTGGGGGAAGAGGCTGCTTCTACCCACTTGGTGAAGTAGTCGATTATGGTAAAGATAAACCGATGACCATTACTGGCTTTGGGCTCGATTGGCCCGATCACGTCCATTCCCCACATTGAGAAAGGCGAGGACAAACTCATATTGTGAAGCTCCCTTAGAGGGGCATGGATATCATATCCCTTAATTTAGCATTAATAACATCTCTTGACGTGATGATCACAGTCAGCTTTGAGAGAGAGCCAGTAATGCCCTGTTCTTAAGATCTTTTTGACAAGTAGAGGGCCGCTCATGTGTGGGCCGCATACTCCACCATGGATTTCATCTATGAGTCTCTAAGCTTGGTCTTTGTCTATGCATATTAGAAGGCCTAGTCCAACATCTCTTTTGTAGAGTGCGTCTCCGCTCAGATAGAATTTCATGGCCATTCTATGGATCCGCTTTCTTTTAGCTTGACTCGCCCTAGTGGGCATAGATACATCTCGTAAATATTCCTTGATGTAGTGGTACCAAGGGTATTGGATGGGAGGCAGTTCATCCAATACTTCTCCAATGTAATTCCCATAGGTTGGGGCTTTTTGGCTGGCAAAGGTGATATTTTGAAGGCTTCCCTTTTCAGGTAGGTTGATTAAGGAGGACAAAGTTGCTAGTGTGTCAGCAAATTCATCCTTGTTCTGAGGAATGTGGAGGAAGGATATTTCTTCAAACTCCGAAGCCATCAGGATAACTTACCGATGGTAAAGCAGCAAATATAATTCCTTGGTATAATAGACCCCAGTGGTTTGTCTGATTACCAGTTTGGAATCTCCCAAGATAGTTAACCGTTTGACGCCCATGGATTAGGCTAGCTTCAACCCCATTATACATCCTTCATACTTAGCTGTGTTATTGGTGCTGACAAACTGTAATTTGATAGCAACGGGATACTGCTCTCCTGAGATGGACACCAAAACTGCTCTAGCTCTAGTACCTTCCATGTTTACAGCTCCATCAAAATACATCCTCGATGATTGGGTTGTATTGTTCTTATGGTGTTGCTGAATTGTCATTACCCCTTCATTGGGGAAATATGTTTCCAAGGGTTTGAAATCCAGGGATGGCAATGCGGCCCGTTGATCTGCAATCCCTTGACCTTTGATAGACTTTTGGGTTACGTAGATGATGTTAAATTACTGGAGGATCAACTTCCATTTGGACAGTCGACAATTCAACATAGGTTTGCTGAATACGTACTTGAGAGGATCTATGCAGGATATGAGATGGGTTGTGTGACCATGGAGATAATGTTGTAATCTCATGGAAGCCCATGCTAATGAATAGCAAGTCTTCTCAATCAAGGTATACTTGTGTTCACTTATGCTGAATCTTTTGCTGAGGTAATAAATAGCTCTTTCTTGGCCTCTATCATCTTTTTATCCCAGCATGCAGCCCATGGCATTGTCATTGATTGACAGGTACATAAACAGGGGAATGTCATCCCTGGGAGGTACCAAGACATAAGCTTTGACTAATTGCTCTTTGATGGAAAGGAAGGCTTTTTGACACTCTTCATTCCATTTCTTAGAGGAATTCTTCCTTAACAACATGAAGATGGGCTCACATGTTGCTGTGAGTTGGGAGATGAATCGACTGATGAAGTTGATTCATCCTAGAAATCCTCATATTTTCCCCTCTATCTGGGATATGGGCATCTTAGTAATGGCTTGAATTTTTATATGATCTAGCTCAATGCCTTTGGGGCTCACTAGAAATCCCAACAACTTGCCTGACTTGACGCTGAAGGCGCACTTGGCCAAATTTAGCTTCAAGTTGTACTTGCACAACCGGTTAAAGAGCTTTTTGAGATGGTCTGTGTGGTCTTCTTCCCATCGGGATTTGAAAATGATGTCATCCGCATAGAATTCTATCTCTTTGTGCATTAAATCATGGAAAAGAGCCATCATGGCTCGTTGATAGGTAGTTCTGGCATTGATGAAGCCAAATGACAACCGTCTGTAGCAAAAGGTTCCCCAAGGAGTGATGAATATTATCTTCTCCCGGTCTTCTTCAGCGACCATGATTTGGTGATACCCAACAAAGCAGTCAACAAAGGAGTACATTCTATACTGAGTTGTATTGTCAATGACTATAAGGATAAATGGTACCGAGAAATTGTCTCTAAGACAAGCTTTGTTCAAATCCCTGTAATCCACGCATACTCGCACCTTCTCTCTGGGATTAGGTACGAGAACTATATTGGATAGCCACTTAGGGTATATTGATACCATGATGATGTCGGCTTAAAATTGTTTCACAATTTCTTCCTTGACTTTCAAACTCCACTCAGGTTTTAATCGCCTGAGTTTATGTTTGACTAGCTTGAATCCTTCTTTAATGTGTAGGCGATGAATGACGATAGTAGTTGACAAACTAATCGTGTCTTCATGAGACCATGCAAACACATCCTGGAATTGGGTCAATAAAGTAACCATGTCATTCCTTTGGCTTGGGGTAAGGTCCATACCAATCTGGATCTATTTGGGGTTTTCTGAGGTTCCAAGGTTAAAAGAGGTGGTTTGATCAAGATTTGGCTTGGGTTTGTCTTCGACCCATTCTTTGATCTCCTCAGGCACCTTATAGTCCTCTTGCTTAATCTTCATCAAGTTAGAGTCCAACTTTACATCAAAGTTACAGTCCTTATGAAGAATTGGCTCTCCATCAGTAAGTTTAGACAAATCTAACTCTGGAGTCCTGAAACAAAATGCTTTCACTTAATATATAAAACTCTTTGATCATATAGAGTGTTAGCATGACATGACAAAAACAACTGCTAATACTATACAACAAAAGTAAGTAGTTATTGTTATCTACAAGGCAGAAGGATTTTTTGCCCTTTTTACACTTCTTGGCAAATACAAGGAGTGTTGCTCCAATTGCCGAGGGTCAAGTCCTGATGGACAGATGTGATGAAGGGGCGGTTATCATCCTCCATCTCTTGAATAATGACAATGACGTCTGGACCGTCATCATCTGGGATGTCCCTGTTCATACCATCTGTATGTATTAGGACGTACATCTTTGATAACCGTCTCTTTATATCTTGTTTGCGCCTTTGATTCCTTTCCTCAATGTCTGGGTCTGGAATTAGGACTTCTTTCCCTTTAGCCGGTCTCGGCTTAGGAAACAACATACCTGCCACAAAGACGAGAATTTTCCTTAGAAGCCGTACAGAATCTATATCTGTAGGTTTAGGTAATAGCATTGTAGATGAAGGAACCGATGTATGCTTGTGCGGGTTCCTGTGACTTGACCCAGAGGAGTAGCCTAGTCCGTCCTTCCCTGTCTGGCTGGGAACTTGAATTGGGTATTTCATTCCTTACTGATTCTTTCCTAACCCTTGTCCTGGTTGGAAACCCAAGGATATCATTTCTTAACTGGCCGACATTACCTCGGCGGAAACTCTAGGTTTCAGAGCTGGAGCCCCGATGGGTTAATAGTGAGTGTTACTCACCTCAAGGGCTTGGAAGATTATAGGCTCAACTTCTTCATTAAAACTAATTAGAGGCATATCACTTTGGATAGGATACTCTGGTTCAGCATTGACAGTGACCAAATTAGTGTTGATGATATACTTGAGTTGTTAATAAAGAGTGGATGGGACAGATCCGGCCATATGGATCCAAGGTCTTCCCAACAGTAAATTATATCCTGTAATGATTTTAAGCACTTGAAAGGATATGTAGTGTGACGCCCCCAAATCCAGGTCCCTTCGAACCTCAGATTCGGTTCGCCATGATACTACTATCGTCAACTATTTATATCTTTTATTCATAACTTAATGAATATAACTATGCTTATTACAATTTAGAATATAAATTCTTTCCATTTCCAGGATCTGTGTAATGACCCCAAACTTTTATAAGTTTCAAATCTTGGTCATTTACCATTCCTGTCTTACATCATATTCGATGTTACAAAAATATGCGGAATAATTTAAATTTTTTTCAATCTCCTTCGAAAATAAAACTTTTATTGATATCTTAACTTGAATCAATTACAAATCCTTGAATCAAATTATGCTATAACTCACTCTATTCTATTACTGTATAAATTTTTACACTTCTATTCGAATTCATTTATGTACCGCCTAGTACAACTTTAAAACTTAACATGTATATCACATCGTAAACTACTATCATGTACATCTACTAGAACCTAAACATGGTTCAAGAGCATCTATTTAAATAATAATTCAATCTCCTCCGATACTATTGAACTTTATCGATCAAGTAGCACGTAATTCTTTACTATGTGTCCTTAACCTGCAAAAGTGGTTATTTGTAAGGGTGAGCTCGACAGTGTGACACCCCCAAACCCAGGTACTTCATTCCCACAGGATTTGGTGTTCACTTAAACAAACATTCATATCTAACTACCCAATCACAATCAAATTGAATAATAAAAACCTTCCCCATTAAAGGGTTACATAATAAAAATCTCCCAGGTTGTCTAACCTTTAAATACAATCATTCAAATGCGAAAAATAAATAAACTTCATTACAACCGTTCAATTAAAACTTATAATAAAATATCATCATATTACAAGTCTTCAATACTTGTTCATCTTTCCTTTTCCCTTACTAATGCTAGGTACATCAACCTTCTTATCCTTAACTGTAATAGTTATATAAGCAAGAGTGAGCAAACAAAGCTCACTTGAAACAACAATGAATGAAAAATCTTTACAACAACTGTCAAAGAAAGAAGCTCGATAGAATAAACAATATGATTTATCAACATTCTGAAGTATATAACTGAGGGTCCTAAGACCACAAACTATGTCCATAGTTATAAGTAATTTTTAACTTAAACTTTAACAAATATAAGACTATAGGGACTCCTCGTACTTAGGGGATCACCCTTACGTACAATGTATTGTGCACAAACATTTCAACGCTAAGCGTAAGTTACCCCTAATAATAGGGTTGTTCATCTCAGTATTTAGAGTACAAGTCCGCACCAAAGTGAGTTTGGTTTGGATACCTTTCAGGGTAATTTGGAATTCAACGAACATCAACTAAGGATTAGTTGAATAAAACCAATAACATCATACTATAGAATAATCGTAATTGAATTAACATGGTAAATTAAAGTCATGCTTTAGGAATAATCTAATAGCATACAACTTGAATAACTATAACACACCTTGCTTGAACAATGTTAAGCCAAGGTTATTTAAAATCGAATACTAAGCATGCGTAGCAATTTGAATGATAAAACTGTTCAACATTAGTAGGTATAATTATGCATGCTAAACAACAAGTTAAATACAAGAATAACTTGTTCAATATAAAAATCAAAGTTTAGAATGCTTGCATCATTGATAAGGTAATCGAATTGGAAACCATAATTGCTTAACAAGAAAATAGATTAGAGAACTTGCCTTGCTCGTAGACTAAACCGAACAATTCGAATCACAATATCCTATAAACATATGTCATCATGACATAGTTAGCCATTACTACTTTACAAACATAACTAAGTACGTTCATCATTTAAAAATTAGATTTTTAATCACATAATCAAGTTACAAAACAATTTAATTGTTAATAACATGTTCATTCTAGGTATAGAAACATTAAAATCAACATTTTACAGTCCTACTATTATCACATAACAATTCCTTCAAATTTTGAGTATAAAAAGTACACTATCGTAATTCATTACGCTAACTCACTGCGGCACCATTGCTAGTTTATATCATGATGGCGTCATGCTTGGCATGATGATAATGTATTCTTCACATGACAATAATACTACCGAGGCCATCTTTGCGGCGAGGAGCAGTCAGTCATGCGCCTATCCTATATTTTCATAGCACAAATCAGATGGTAAGATATCATAAATTCAAACAACGTATCATTGCTTTATATCTTGAAAACATTCTTTTGAATTTAACATTTGAAAGTCATAATTAACATTCATCTCTATCATATAGCATGCTTCCTACACATTAAATAGCATATTGGTCACATATTACAAGTTAAAGAAATCATATAAGCATGCCTCGAACTTCAGATCGAAAACAGAAACTATTCATGACTGCAGGATGGCGTAGCTGCGCCCTATCTAGGCTTAGGGACGGTGCAGTTGCGTTGTCCCCTGGCCAGACCAAGGTTGAGCTTTGCACTTTTAGTTTCAGTCCAAACTTTAACACACATATACACTTACACTTCTCATGCATGCATGCTAGGGGTCTTTATATAAGTATATGACCACTCTTAAATTCATCTTTACAAGTTTTAGTTCATGACTTTCCATGAAATTAAAGCATAAAGGTTATGTATTCATCATTCTTTATAACTTTGGCCATATTTCTACATATTAGAGGTTTCACAATCTATTCATACATATGATCATGGTGTTCATATTATTCATTCATACTAGCATTGTTTAACACTTTGAAACATGCTTAAAACTCATGTTTGATTAAATTATCTTTATACCCAACACATACGAAACATATTTAGAGACGTAATAAACACAAACACGACATCTTAAATCTTTAAAATCTAACTACTCATACTTAATGCAACTTGATTTGAAAACATTTTCAAGTTCGCCTTTGAAATCATTTTAAACTTGAACGATGCAATTCAACACATACAAGACAACTTTAAAGCTCTTATCATATGTAGTTAAGGCATGTTAACATCTTCACAAGATCAGAATGTACATCATGTAGTATTCATGCATATTTTCTTTAATATATCAAGCTTTTCGTTTAAAATATTTTCTAACATAAAGCCTAACAAGTTGGTCATGAATACAATAACTATAATTCATAACTCATGCTTATTTACATTTAAAATCAGTTATGTGTATAGACTACTAAGATCATAACTCGTAGAACATAAGTCCCATCAAAGTTCATTTTCAAAACATTAAGTTTTTGTTCTAAATCTTTCACTAATCATGTTGATCACTTCACAACATATAATAAAGCTTTATAAAACATGTTATACCTCCTTTATATGTATATAAAAGTCATAGAACCAAGTTTGCAACAACTTAGCCCAAAGAAAAATCAAGAATCGAATCGAGGTATGCAAGCAGTAGCAGTGCGCTTCACCCTAAGTATAACTGTATGCAATTGCGCCAGTCCCGAACCGTAAGCGATGTCGGACTCTATTTTGCATAGTAACATCCTACTTGATTACTAACGATTTAAACGTGTTCCAAACCATCATTAAAGAGTTCATATGTGTAAACCTACTTCTTAAACACATTATAACATGTTAATTCATATCAATTGATATAGAAATTCAAGAAATTTCAAGAATTAAACAAGACCCAATTCAAGAACACAATTAGAATTTATACCTCCTCAAGCTTGAATTGGACTCCTCACATACTGAGTATGCTTCTACAATTTCTCAGCCACTTAGAACTCTCAAACTTAGACAATTATAAGCATCAACAATTGAAAATGGAGCTTCTATTTATAAAGGAAACTTGGACTGGACATTTGTAGTACACTAGGGATTGAGTCCATGGTGCATTAGAAGGAAACAAAGGTTACTAGAGAGTGGTTCAACTACCATTTCCCAACCATTGGCCTAGCAATCATCACCTAAGCTTAGCCACTGATCTATACTTGGAAGTTACGTAAATTAGCCTTAGGCTACTGATCATGCATTGTTTGTTTAACTGATGATTTCTATATCTCAGCAACATGTTTCACTTTTGATCAGTTAGTTACTTTAATTCCCAAATGTAATTTTAATGTACAATTGCTACCATATTAGGAAAATTAAGGATTATTTATTTACTCACATCATATAATTCATGTACATTAGATACATCCAATAAAATAACGCAGTTAGGTATTATTGTTCGGGTAGTTCCATAATTATCTCTACTACTCACATAACCATATTATAACCTTATTAGTGTTTATTTAAACATTTAATTTCTTTCTCAGTTTCTAGAATACACAGATATTTAATCATTTATGTATTAAAAATTACATATGACTTCACTATACTACTTGGTACCTTAAATTATTAGTCCCAATTAAATGTCACACTTAATGTATTCTTAGGCCAGAGGTATTATATATTACTACTGCCCACATTTTCCATATTACACATAGTAATACTATTAATATTTTAATTGGGCTAAATATCATTCAGTTGGGTACTTTCAACCCATTATCACATTTTAATATCACAACGATTAATTAATATTAATCATTTATTTTCTTTTCAATACTTATTATGCACTCCACTAATTAATAAAATATAATATTCCATAATATCACTTAATTAACCAATATTTATTCCGGGTTAATTAATTAAATCTTTATTCAAGTCATGTTTTGCTAACTAAATTCCTTCATGAACACTTAGTCACCATTTATGACCTTTATATGGGTCTCTAGCCTTCATTCCTTGAAATTTAAATTCCACGGACTTACTCAGAATTTTCTACAGACCGGCGCAGCTGCGCTGGTCATAGGCTTGAAAATGGCGCAGCTGCTCTATACCAAATTCAGAGGCAGACAAGTTCTGCCTTTGCAGAAATGAAATCTACGCTTCTAAATACTTTACACATCCTCCTTAAGTGTTAACTCGTCTAACATCAATCCTCTCTTTGATTCCACATCATCAGTTACTATTTTCCTTAACAATTTAAGGATCACACTTCAAGTTTTAAAACTCTATTTCCCTTATTAGTTTAACCAACTATACATCTCCTTTACGGTTTCTTACCACCAAAAACATAAAACTCGAATATAACACATACATTCCTTTAATCTTCACTTCTCGCCGTGTATCAAATTACTTAATAATTCTCTAACCAATTTCAAGGTATATTGATTTTCTTCTCTCGTCAACAACGTACAGGCATACAAGTCTAAACCTAGCACACATCGAGTCTTTAATAGTATTCAATATAGTACACTGAGTGGTTTCCCACAAAACAACCAACAAATTAGTTTTCGCCTCGCCTACACTTTGCTTTCACGATGAGTTAGATCGGTTACTAATTCGTATATACCTCCGCTCTCTGAAGGAATTGTTTAGCCCAGCTCCTATACATCCACCATTAAAGAGTATGAGGCACTACCATAGACTTGATACTTACTCGTACATATATTCAAGAAATTGGTGATTATCAAAGATATTTAATGTCACCAACTTACTATTATAAAATAATTTCACATAAATTATTTAATATCAATAGATCATTTTTATCCATCTTCTTACTAATTCATCTCTACAATTCATAATAATAAATATATAATAATGATATATATATTTATTAAACACAACATCACTTATTACATAGCTCCTATTACCTTATATAACACAATACCACATACGTCGTAACACATTTATATAATCTTGTTCGAACCCATCTCATGCTTTAAGAATTTTATTTACTAAATTCTTATTTTATTGTTTTCGGAAAATTCGGGTTCTTACATGTAGAATGTATGTGGACCGATTTCCACTGGTAATTCAATCTATCTGATAGCATTTCGCCTAGATCCATCAAAGACTTTGATGATTGTGTGGATGCTTCGGATCCGTTTGAGATTGATCTTCATTCTTTCCAATGTGGCATAGGGGCAGATGTTTAGGGATGATCCTCCATCTATTAGCACACCTACAACCACATATCCGGAAGATATCACTGCTATGTGCAGTGGCTTACAATGTCTCGTCCCTTCGGAAGGTATGTCATCATCAGTGAAAGATATCACATTGATGTTGAAGATGTGATCTACCAGATGATGAAACTTTTCTACATCCACTATCTTTGGCAAGTGGGCTTCTTCCAATATCTTTAGTAAGACCTTCCGATGATCTTCCGAAGAGAAAACCAAGTCCAAAAATAGATATGTATTGAGATGCTTCTTTGCACCACCTTGGCTTCATTATGTCCCATCTGGCAGAGGAATTCTTTGATTTTCTCCTTGGGTACTTTCCCCTGAGATCTAACGACTGGCTTCATCACTCGTTGAGAGAGATATATCGTATTTTCTTTGGATACCGCAGTAGTGGTGTTTGATGTTAATCCTCCAACCTCTCCATAGTTCCATGGGACTTTCTTGAGGCTGATTGTGACGCCCCCAAAATAGGTATACATCACCCATCTTGAGTCGCCAAATACATGGTATAAAAATATAAATACAACTTAATAATACAACTGTCGTGTAAAATACGACAAAATATAAACTAAGAGTTTTAATAAGAATATTGTCATTTAGACAATATCCACGCTCAATGGAGTACTCATTACATTTATTGTAACACTATTTAACAGGATAGTGAGGACTACTAATGCTATCATCTGGACCATCACTCCATTCCCTGACTCGTTCCAGCTATATTCTCATTTCCTGAAGAGAACAGTGAAAGAAAGGGTGAGCTCAACTAGCCTAGTAAGAAATATTATGACTAAGATAATGCAGAATAAATTATCATTAGTCTTCAACAATGTTAAACTAATAAAATACAATAGACATCAAGTTTAACTGCAGCGAACAAGCAATCCATTAGAAACGACCAAGTAGAGAATAAAATCTACTATCTTCTATGATTTAAAAGTTTTTCATCACTTTTATCGGCTGGGACTCGACTTAATAAATAATCCACATCATCAATTCATCCCCGCACTACGAGCCAAGGATATTATTTAGTATCACGACCACGAATTATCCATGCACTACGGGCAAAGATAATTGTGTATTCATCAACTGGTCCCGATCATGCCATAAAACAATTCATCTTTGCTCCTTGGTCAAGAGAATCCATAGCCATAATCATACCAAAAACGTCCATCAATGCACTACGGGCCAACGAGGACTTTTTCCACATCATTTGTAACATTACGATCATGATTATACCGAATAATCCACAGTCATAATCATACCAAGTCCATCTATGCACTTTCTGAGCCAAAAGATGACTTTCAACAAAATATAAACATGAGGATGATGACAATGATATAAGAATTCAATAAAACAAGTTCAAGAATTAAATTATCCAGAACTAATAACGTCCAAATTGTCAACATGATACTTCTTTGTAAAGTAAAATTCAAGAATGCTCGTAAGAATATTTCCATGAAAAGATATCGGATGAAGCGCAAATATCAAGGATATTCCACTAATTTCATGGAGTATAGAAGTCAAAACTTTAACCAACCGAGTATAATAAAGAATGGAATAACAAAAGAAATCACCATGCACATGCAAGCGGTACTTGAATAGGCGGGTTATTCTAACAATAATAATAAATAACGAAACCAGTCAAAGTGTAATACGCATCCAAGCGGGATATTCCAATAGAATAATAAAGAATGGAATAACAACAAAATCACCATGCATGCGGTGCTTGCGATGTATGTGTTATTCCAATGAATAATAAATAACGGAACCGTGTCGGTAAATTCGCCCAAGCAGGATGTTCCAATAAAATAATAAAGAATGGAATAACAATGAAAATCACCATGCATGCGGTACTTGGCATGACAAGTTATTCCAATAGAATAAATAACGAAACAAGGTCCCAGATGCATGTGATATTCCAATGTAATAATAAATAACGAAACCAGGTCCTGTAAAATGCATGTATACATGATATTCCAACGAATAATAAAGAATGGAATAATGTAAGAATTTCACCAAGTATAGGGTAGATCACAGATACAAAAGTTATTCCAATGTAATAATAAAGAATGGAATAACGAAGTTCTCTTCATGAATATGAAAAAATAATACCCCTTACGAGTACAACAAATAATATCCCTTACCTTATAAAGAAGAGTACTCGGCTAAGAGAGGCGGGATATACTTGAAGAAACTTGCACTACGCCAAAGCTTTCTTAAACGCTAAAGAAATATGCTCAAGATTATAGAAGAAGAATTCTCTATATAGTTTCTCTCTCTCTGAGTTTCAAAGAATTCGTAAGAAATAATGAAGAAATGAGCTTCTATTTATAAGAATGGATCTGAGTAGTAACCAATCCATGAAACGGTCCGTATTGATTTACTTTTAAATGATTTTATCCAGATTAGTTTATAATAAAATATAATATATTCTATTTATAATCTAATAAAACGAATAACTTTATAAAAGTATTCAATTTTATATAAAAGATTTTACTATCAAAACACTATACGTGCACTATACAAATACTATGCATAATAAAATATAATATATTCTAATTATTGTTTAATAAAACAAATAACTTTATAAAAGTATTCATTTTATATAAAAAGATTTTACTATTAGCCTAATAAAACGAATAACTTTATAAAAGTATTCTATTTTATATAAAAAACTTCTCTGTTTTATTACATTAATAATACAAATAAAACAAAACTCATATAATATATATATATATATATAAACAATCGACAATAATTGAATCCAATAACGTGAGATACTATGCAAAGAATTCATCAGTAGCAATAATTAAACAAAACTGAGTGACTTCTCACGTAAGCATCAATAATCAATACCGTATGCTACTATGCAACCACCACCAGATTCTGTATTTTTTTAACACCGGGTGTTTCAAAAGTTAACGATAAAACTTCCGCCATTATTTTCATAAAATATTTTTGTCATTTTCTCAATCCGACAATAATTCTGTTGTGGGGTCCACCAATGATTGTGTTGTCGTATGAATATTTCCTGTTAAAACGAATATTCCCCGACCAATCGAATATTATATAACAACTTGCGTACTTTGAAAAATTTATAAATATTACCCACAACTATAACATTATATCAAATCCACACCATAATATTCAAAAAAATATTTCGAGAAATTAAATATTTATTCATAAAATCTAGGGTCTCACAATCTCCCCTCCTTATGGAATTTCGCCCTCGAAATTTATGTACGTACCTGGTATGCTGAAGAGGTGAGGGTACCTTGATTTCATTTTAGATTCTAACTCTTGAGGTATAACCTTTGAGTGTCGAATATAATCCTTCTTATCCAAGATTTTAACACGTATCTCCTCATACGTTAAATCATCCGCTATCTCGTTCGGTTCTAAATTAATAATGTGGTTCGGGTCGTCCACATATTTACGTAACATCGATACGTGAAAAAATGTTATGAACACGCAACATACTTGGCGGTAAAACAAGTCTATAAACCACAGTTCCTACTCAATCGAGGATTTCAAATGGGCCAATTTAATCAAGGGTTGAGATAACACCTTCTTGAACCTTCTTCTTCACATTCATCAGCTCTGAGTATGTAGCTTGAGCGGCTTTAACTTTATCGATTAAAGTCGATTCTAATCGTATATTTGTTATCTTCACGTAGGTTCGTATATTCACACTCGCATACAATTTTCTACCAAACGCGTCAGCTACCACGTTCGCTTTTCTAGGATGATATTGAATGGTATGGTTGTAATCTTCAACAGCTCGAGCCAACGTCTTTGCCGCATTATAAGTTCGTTTTGGTTGAAGAAATATTTAAGGATTTTAGAAATGAGTTTTGAACTGGGGTCAATACAAAATTCGATTTCACGCTCTAGGGGTAGGCTAGGAAATCTTTTCAAGAATACGTCAGGAAATTTATTAACATAGAAATATCATGCAAACTGTGACTCTCATCCAAGACTTGGATAGCACTCCACATTGAGACCTATCAACTTGTCATCGTCATTCACGACGTCGCCTATAGAAAGTCTGGCTTTGGTGCATTCCGCACAAGGAAGTCAACAATGAAAGGATCGGGGCTCTTTACTTATGGCTTGATATGACAATGATTGAATTTAGTGGTTTGGTTGCTTGAATTCGCATAACAGGTTGGTTAGGAATATGAAATCTAACAACCTTACGAAAAGCATGATGAGTAGTTAACCAATCGATTTCTAAAATCACATCAAAGGCAAGTATTTTCAAAGAGATAAGATCGACAGGTAACGTGAAAGTGTTGATTTGAATTAACAAGATTTATAAACAGTGTACGTAACGAAGGTTTCTACTAACAAAGTTTCAACCAATAAGTCAAAGTCTAACTTCGCTAGGGTCAAATTTAAACGTTGAGCACAAGCAAGAGAGATAAAAGAATGGGTAGAACCGGTATCTAATAAGGTATAGACTTCGCAAGAATTTATAATTAACTAACCCATGCTAACTTCGTTCGGGTCACTCGCTTTTTGAGAAGTCACGAAAAACGCTCTCCCTTGAACTACCGATTTTGTCTTGTCTGGGACGACCTTCGATGCCTCCATGCTAGCTGGACTTGTCTTCGGTGCACGACAAAATCGGGCCAGGTGGCCTTCTCTTCCACAATTGTAACATGCTTTGGATGGCATCGCGCAGTTTGGACTGATGTGTCCCTCCCCTCCACATTTGAAACATATGATAGGTGGTCGTTCTCCTTCCTTAACAACGGGTATTGGTGCTGACATCTTTCCATCATTGTTGAATCTCCTCTTCATGAAATGTCCAATCTTATTATTTTGGCCATGATTACCACCGAAGTGTTTACCATTTCTGGCATGCTGATTCCCTCCACGCTTATTGTCACCACTTCGATGACTGCTATCACTGGTATTATCATTTTGTCGGCTGCTCTCTTTTGGTTGGATTGACTCATTATCGCGCTCCATCAATGCACTACGTGCCAATGAGGACTTTTTCCACATCAAATCCATAGTCATAATCCATAGTCATAATCATACCAAAAACTATCCATCAATTATATATGATTAATTATATACCAAAAACTATCCATCAATGCACTACGTGCCAATGAGGACTTTTTCCACATCATTTGTAACAATACGGTCATAATTATACCGAATAATCCCTGGTCATAATCATACCAAGTCCATCTATGCACTACAGGCCACAGATGACTTTCAACAAAATATAAACATGAGGATGATGACAAGGATATAAGAATTCAATAAAACAAGTTCAAGAATTAAATTATCCAGGAACTAATAACGTCCAAATTATCAACATGATACTTCTTTGTAGAGTAAAATTCAAGAATGCTTAGAAGAATATTTCCATGAAAAGATACTGGATGAAGCGCAAATATCAAGGATATTCCACTAATTTCATGGAGTATAGAAGTCAAAACTTTAACCAACTGAGTATAATAAAGAATGGAATAACAAAAGAAATCACCATGCAAGCGGTGCCAGAGATGTATGCTTTATTCTAACGTAATAATAAATAACGAAACCCGTCAAAGCTAATATGCACCGACGATATTCCAATAGAATAATAAAGAATGGAATAACAACGAAATAACCATGCATGCGGTATTTCGTGATGTATTGTGTTATTCCAATGTAATAATAAATAACGGAACCAGTGTCAAAAATAAATTGCACCGACAGGATGTTCCAATAAAATAATAAAGAATGGAATAACAACAGAAATCACCATGCATGCGGTACTTCGCATAGATAGGTTATTCCAATAGAATAAATAACGGAACAAGGTCCGGCACAGACAGGATATTCCAACAGAATAATAAATAACGGAACCAGGTCCGGTGTAAAATGCACAGACATGATATTCCAACAGAATAATAAAGAATGGAATAACAGAAGAATTTCACCAAGTATAGGGTGATCACAGATATCAAAGTTATTCCAATGTAATAATAAAGAATGGAATAATGTAAGTTCTCTTCATGAATATGAAAAAATAATACCCCTTACGAGTATAACAAATAATATCCCTTACCTTATAAAGAAGAGTACTCCAACAGAATGGAATAACAAAAGAAATCACCATGCATGCGGTACTTCGCATAGACAAGGTTATTCTAACAGAATAATAAATAACGGAACCGTGTCAGCGTAATACGCGACCGATGGATATTCCAATAGAATAATAAAGAATGGAATAACAACAGAATTCACCATGTTTGTGGTACTTTCAGATGTACAGGTTATTCCAATGAGAATAATAAATATTGAACTAGGTTAAAGTAAATTACATGCCGATAGGATGTTCTAACGAATAATAAAGAATGGAATAACAATGTAAATCACCATGCATACGGTGCTTGCGATGTAGTTATTCTAACGTAATAAATAAGGGGACCCAGTCCCACAGAAACGTATGCACAAGATATTCCAACAAAATAATAAAGAATGGAATAACAACAAAAATCACCATGCATATGGTATTTTAGCATAGACATGTTATTCCAATGTAATAATAAATAACGGAACCAGTCCCACAGAAAAACGCATGATGTGATATTCCAATGTAATAATAAAGAATGGAATAATGTAAGAATTTCACCAAGTATAGGTACATCACAGTGATACATCTGATTTATTCCAACAGAATAATAATAAATGGAATAACATAAGTTCTCTTCATGAATATGAAAAAAATAATATCCCTTACGAGTACAACAAATAATATCTCTTACCTTATAAAGAAGGGTACTCCAACGGTAGGGCGGGGATATACTTGAAGAAACTTGCACTACGCTCAAAGCTTTCTTAAACGCTAAAGAAATACGCCAAGATTATAGAAGAAGAATTCTCTCTGAGCTTCTCTCTCTAGAGTTTCAAAGAATTCGTAAAGAAATAATGAAGGAATGAGCTTCTATTTATAGAAGAATGGATGAATAAGAACCAATCCATGAACGGTCCGTATTGATTTACTTTTAAACGGACGGTCCGTATTGGTTTACAATAAAATATAATATATTCTATTTATAATCTAATAAAACGAATAACTTTATAAAAGTATTCTATTTTATATAAAAAGATTTTACTATGCAAACACTATGCATGCACTATGCAAAACACTATGCATAATAAAATATAATATATTCTAATTATTGTCTAATAAAACAAATAACTTTATAAAAGTATTCTGTTTTATTACATTAATAATACTATTAAAATAAAACTCATATAATATATATATATATATATATATATATATATATATATAACAATCGACAATAATTGAATCCAATAACGTGAGATACTATGCAGCAAGTACTGTAGCAATAATTGAACAAAACTGATTGACTTCTCACGTAAGCATCAATAATCAATATTGTGTGCTACTATACAACCACGCGTATTCCTGTAATTTTAACACCGGGTGTTTCAACAGTTAACGATAAAAGTTCCGTTGTTATTTTCATAAAATATTTTTGTCGTTTTCTCAATCCGACAATAATTCCGTTGTAGGGTCCACTAATGATTGTCTTGCCGTCATTTAATATTTCCTGTTAAAACAAATATTTTCCCACCAATCGAATATTATATAACAACTTATGCACTTTGCAAAATTTAAAAATAGTATCCACAACTATAACATTATATCAAATCCACACCATAATATTCAAAAAAATATTTCGAGAAATTAAATATTTATTCATAAAATCTAGGGTCTAACACTGATGATAGGATATTATGGCACGAATGGCGGCAATACAGATGGTTCTCGGTGAAACCACCTTCAAAGGGTTTTCAACTCCTTTGAGTTTGATGGGTTGAAATATAAGGGGTGTTGCAGCCAGGTCTCCCTTAGAGGATATGACTGCTATGATTTCCTTCCATCTTTGTAATCTTGGAGGAAATGTATATCCACGCTCAAGTGATACAATGCCATCATCTGCCATTAGCAGGTCACCACTGTCAATCATATTTTGGATAAGATGACGGAGTGCCTAGCATCCTTCAGTGTCATGACCACGAGAATGGGAGTGGTATTGACATACTCCGGTAGCATCAAATCTTTTTGAGCGTGGGTTTGACTGGAAGTAGAAGTGCTGTGATTTTTCTCTCATTGATCAGCATCTGCAATATTTCTTCCATCAGTTGGCCTAAATAGGTGAACTCCCTTTTGTTGGCAAATTCTCAACAGGCTTGGGCTCTTGCTTTTCTGTCAAGTTTTCCTCCAAGGTTTCACTTTCTTGGGTCTGTGGTGGAGTATTTGTGATAAGTGAGAGAAGAGCTGCATGCTCCTGACTGAACAACTGTCGTGTGACTTGGTGTTGATGCATCACCAGTTCTGCCAGTTGATTGACCTGTTCATCAATAGATTTTAACTCCCGTTCCATCATGAACTAGAACTCTGAACAATCTCACTTGTCAGAATTATCTTTGCTGGTTTGGGGAGAACCACCCATGTATTTGAGGTACTTGGAACTCTCTCCACGACCTTTATTGATCATGTTAACATCCTCTTCCTTGTGTTGAGGGAGAGTATGACACCCCCAAATTCAGGTACTCAAACTTCCCTCAGGTTTGGTGTTCACTCAAAAAAATAATTATCATCTAACTACCCATAATAATGATAACAATAAAATTGAAATAGAAATCCTCCCAATATAGGGTTACAACATCTTGAACGAATAAATCCCAAGTTATCTAACCTTAATACATCATATGCGGAAACATCATAAACAAATAAGTCTTAAACATCACATTATAAGTCTTAATATAAATATTCTCAAATATAAAAAAAATCTTCATTATTTACTTGCTTTTCCTTTTCCTTACTTGTGGATGGCTCATCATCTCTTTCAATCTTAGTTTTATGATGTTATTATACAAGAGTGAGCAACAATTGCCCACAAGTTTAACAATAGAATAATAATAATAACATACGAATAAACAATGGATACTGAACCAAAAGAAGTCTCGGCTTTTGAATCAAGGTTATAACAGGAATCAAAAGTACATCTGCGGATTATAAGACCATGAACTATGTCCCAGGTTATCAAGTATTTCTACTTTAAACCTTTAACAATCGTAAGACTATATGGACTTAACTTCTCATACTTAGGGGATCAGCCCTATGTACCATGTACGTACGTACAACATCTTAATGCTATTAAGTAATATAATCCCTCAGTAGAAGGGTTGTTCATCTCAACTTTGACATTAGAGTCCGCACTGAAAGGAAGTTTGGTTTGGATTGATCTCAAGGGTAATTTAGAGTTCAATAATCATCAACTAAGGATTAGTTGAATCAATAAGGAATCCTATCTATTCAAGGTTTCAATGCAATATCGAAATCAATAATCAAATCAAAGATTGAATCTCAACTCCATATAATTGATCGAAAAGATTGGACTACACAATTGAATGAACTTTGTACATGGAAGTAATACTTCAAAAGAATTAGAACATTTCATTGGAATCATAAACTTGAATAATTAAGCTTTGAAAAGTTCAAAATAAGAATACGAAGCTTGCTCAATAATAATAAGATTTAAGAACATGCTTAATGTAAGAATAGGGTTTGAAAACTTGCCTCGTGACGTAGGCTAAAACGATTACTACTCACGTTCATCGCATGTCCTACACACATACCATATTTATTCACGACAATCATTAGTTATATTAATACTAACCTTATAGGTTTAGTTCCCTCTTTTAATACAACTTGTTAACTTGGTTTAAATTCATTCACGTATACGGGACTAAAATCTCAAATCTTAAGTTTAAATAACATCATATCATCTCATGGACATCATTTTTTTTAATGTGGTTTAACCAGTTACAAAACATAGCAGTTATAAGGTCACAATATATTTTTTAATTTATTTTTACAATTCTCTTATTATATGGTCCATTAGTCACACTTTTACTTAATTATTTAATATGCACTCTCTTTATTTAACAAATCATTACCCTTCTAATTTAATTACTTAATTAAGTTTGAATATTTTTCATTCCTTCACTATTATTACACTCGATAAATTATTCCATAATAATTTTCATCGAATATTTATTTTATTCCATAAATATTTCAACTAAAATATTCATTTTATTTTATAAATATTTTAATAATAATTTCCATCAAATATTTATTTTATTCCATAAATATTTCGACTAAAATAATCATTTTATTTGATAAATATTTTAATTATTTATTTATTTTTTATTTATTTTTTTAGTTTTTTATTTTTATTTTTTGCTCATCGGGGTGGGGTAATTTAGCTTAGTAACGCCCGCTGGGGCGGGGTTACCCACATTCAGTTTCTGCAGTTCACGAAGAACACGGAACAGGGCCAATTAATGCCAAAATCTCGCACAAACAACAAATACAGTTTCAACTATATGTTCTAAACTTAACATAAACATTCTATAACATTTTTAGCATGCTTTTAACAAATTAAGTCACATAAACAACAAGATTTAAAGCCATAATTTTGATGTTCTTATGAAAAACTCTATTTTTAACATTCTTAACAAAATTAACTATTGTAAACTCATTTTTCAACCAAATCAGTCCATACAAGTTTCGTTATTTTTGTTTTTACATATATAAACACAATCATTCATCAATTTACCGATTAATATGTAATTGAAGCATGATTTTTTGTACTTTTAAGCCATATTCTTATGTTCTTACTCTATAAACCATAAAACTCCAATTAAACACAATTACATGGATTTGATTACTCTAAAACACATATAAATCATATATAATTGAACTATTCATCTTAATAAACATATACAACATCATAAATTCAACAATTAACCATAAAGTTCAATTACATAGAGTTGAAAATTGGTTTTCATGAAAACTTTAAGAACGTAAATTAAAAGTTTTGATTAAGGGATTATCCTTGATTTCTCTACTTAGATACTCAAAGATGATTGGAACTTCCTTCTTGATTCTATAAAACTTCTTCCTCAAGAAAATTTTTCTCTCAATCTCTCCTTTTCTCTCTTTGTTAGTTTTCCAGGACTCAGATATGAAAACTAAACATATAATACGATTTAATAACCGATGCGTATATGGGTTGCGGTTAGGCATAATTAATTAGGCTTTAACTACTCCCATGTCCTCAAGGCCATGTTTGGCTTGTTTTGATTACCTTTTCTAATTTATTTTAATTAACTTATTTATTATATAGTTTATTTGTCACACCTTAATTAATCAAATAATATTATTTAACTTAATTAAATAAAAGGCAATATTACCCATTAAATCACCTCATCGCATACTTAAAATTCTCATTTATTATTTATCAAATAAATAAACCTCTAATTAATTAGAGACGACATTAAAATTATTTGACAACTCATTTAATTTAATTATCTCAATTAAATTTCTTACTTTGATCAATAAAATTATTCCACATTAAATTAATTAATTTGACACACTTAATTAAATTAATCTACCACAATTTCATCAAATAATTGTTTAACTCAATAAGTAAATCAACAAATATTTATTTAATTCAATAAATAATTAAAATTAATTATAAAGATCACCCCAAATCCGTACTTTCAATTCCACAAATTATCCATACACTACGGATTCATCAATGGTGTTCATCAGATAAATATCATCTATCTATCTACCCATAATAAATGCAAACCATGCAATAGATAGAAATAATAATAAATCTCCCCTTATGGGGTTACATCAACTACATAATAAATACAATCCCAAAGTTACTCTAACCTTAAACATCTCGTATGAATCATAAACAATTAAGTCTTAAACAACATCATTAACTTAAGTCTAACCTAAATACATCATCAAATAAAATAACAAGTCTTCAACACTTGCTAACTTTGCCTCTTGCCTTTACTAGTGGAAGGTTCGTCATTTTTTTTTTTCTTTTAATCGCAATGTTATTATTAAGCAAGAGTGAGCACTAATGCCCACAAGTATAATAATGAAATAACAAAGATAATAACACGCGAGTAAATCAAAGACATCCGAATAAAAGCTCAACTTTTGAATCAAGAATGAATAACAAGAAACAAAAGAATTCTCGAGGGTCATAAGACCTTGAACTATGTCCTAGGTTATCAAGGGTTATACTTGAAACCTTTAATGTATATAAGACTATGGACCTTTCTACTGCATTTTGGGGATCAACCCTCAGTACAACATCATCGCATAATATCTTAACGCTAACGATAAGTAAAAATCCTTTGCAGGTTGTTCATCTCATTGACATTCGAGTCCGCACTAAAGGAAGTTTGGTTTGACAATTCATCAAGGGTTCTAAAATTTAGAACGCTTTATCAACTATGGACTAGTCGAATCAATAAGGGTTCGCTAGTCTAATAAGGTTCAATAATAATGATATTCAAATTGAATAATAATCTCGTGAAGTATATAATAGGACAATTATTGTATAACCAATCATGCTTTGAAAAGATAATCAATCTTTAATATAACATTTGAACATGAATAATAATAATGATAATTTACTCGAGGTAATTAATAAACTCAACAATAATGACAAGTAGGTTAGAAAACTTGCCTCGCAAGCAAGTAGCTAAACGATTACTACTTCCGCTCACCACAAATCCTACACACATACCATATGTATTCACGATATTCATTAGTTACATTTTCACTTAATTATTTAATATAAACTCCACTTTATTTAACAAATCATTACCCTTCTAATTTAATTACTTAATTAAATTAGAATATTTTCATTCTCTTACTATTATTACACTTCGAATAAATTATTTCATAATAATTTCCATCGAATATTTAATTTATTCCATAATATCTCAATTAAAATATTTAATTTATTTTATAAATATTTTAATAATAATTTTCATCGAATATTTATTTTATTCCATAATATCTCAATTAAAATATTTAATTTATTTTATAAATATTTTAATAATAATTTTCATCGAATATTTATTTTATTTCATAAATATCTCAATTAAAATATTTAATTTATTTTATAAATATTTTAATAATAATTTTATCAAATATTTATTTTTTTATTTTTTTTATTTTTTTTTATTTTATTTATTTATTTATTTATTTATTTATTTTTTATTCACGTAAGTGGTAATTTAGTTTGGTAACGTACTACGTAAAGCTAGGGGTTACCTGTGCTCATTTTCTCAGTTTCATAGCTCATAGCTTTGCAGCTCATGAACATAACAAGGCCAAATTAGGCCAAAATCAATCACACGTAAAATTATATATGAATACGGCCATAACTTCCAATTAGTTATTTTTTTTTACACGAATTTAGACTTACCCAATCATTGTAATACATATATAATCATTACTTAACCCATCTAGCATGATTTTTAACAAGTTACAACACATAATTTGCAAAATCAACACATTTACTTTCACTGTACTTGATGTTCTCAAGGTTTTGAAAATAAAACATGAAAATTGTCACTACTTGATTCAAGTATAACACCGAATCCGCTTATTTAAATTTTGGTCTCTTCAGATCAACATGCATAACAACATACAAGTGTAAAATTTAGGGATAATATACGATCAATACATAAAATACCACGATAAGGCCATATGGCCAAAACCCAAACTCAGAATTTTGAAATAAAGAAGTCATCGATATTATGAAACTTATGATATGGTTTACAAAATATATATAATTAAATACGATGTGATGTGCCATAACACATACAAAACCCATAATCATTACTCCTATCTCAATTACAGAGGCTTTACAAAGATGAATGAAAGCCATTTTCATAAAACTCAAATAACGTAAAAATAGAATTTGGTTCGAGAAATTACCCAGAGTATAGATTAAGAAGAGGTGATCCAAGATGATCCTTTCACAATTACCTGATGATTACACACTCACAATATCTCTAATTCTCACAAATTTTCTCTAATAAATTCTCAATCTCTCTCTCTCTCTGCTTTTCCGCACTTAGAATAATAAAAGAAAAGAAAAGAGAACGTCAGATTATAAGAACTCAATCGACGCTAATAATGGTCAAGCTTAACCCACCAATGGGTAATCGCTAGTAACCCCCACTAAGGCCATGTTTGGCTAAGCATAATAGATTTCAAAACTCCTTTAATTTAATAAAGCTTTATCATATAGTTTAATTCACGCCACACCCACTCTGCATAATAATTCATATATCTTATTTAATATAAATAAAATATAATAACTTCTCATAAATTCACATAGTCATATATTTAATTTTCTCATTAATTAATTATATTAAATTATTAAATCTCTAATTAATAAATAAATTAATTAGAATACCATCATGCTTAATTAAATAATTCATTTAATTCAATAAGTTTTACATAATTACATACTTGATAATAAAATCTCTACATTAATTTAATAAATGTAACACATATAATTAAATTAATCTACCACAATTGTAGTCAATTAATTATTTAATCTAATAATTAAATCATCGAAAAATATTTATTTAATTCAATAAATATTAAAATTAATTACAAAATTCTCGTTCATCACATCTTTCCCCTTAAAAGGATTCTCGTCCCCGTAATCACGACTCAATAAATTCAATTCGCTATATTCTCCCCCCCTACAAAGATTTTGTCCCCTAATCTGCATATACATAATTAAGTAAATAAATGAGGGTAATTCTTCATCATATTCTCTTCGAGTTCCCACGTAGCTTCATCAACAACCATTGTGGTTCCTCCAAATTACCTTAATGTAAGGTATAACTTTATTTTTGAGAACTTGTTCTTTTCTTGGCCGACAATTTGGACAGAAATTTCTTCGTAAGATAAGTCTTTCTCAAAATGTAGGGTTCATATTCAATTACATGCTTATAATCGGCCTTTCAGGTCGTAAATACGTAAACACATGGAAGACGCTGTGGACATTCTCGAGTGCCGGAGGTAAGGCTACCTCAGACGCAACTTCTCCGATTCTTCTCAAGATTTCAAAGGGTCCAATGAATCTTGGGCTCAATTTCCTTTCTTTCCTAACTCGATCTTCCCTTCCGTGGAGAGACCTTCAAGAAAACATAACTACCTAATTCAAACTCGATATTTTTACGATGTGGATCAACAGATTTCTTCTCGTCGATCTTGAGCCGCTACCACCGTGTTTCTGGATCACTTTGACTATTTCGCCGCCATTCATTGTACCAATTCGCCCCAGCAATTGTCTTTTCACCAACTTCATCCCAAAGAAGCGAGTTTCGTGACTTTCGCCAGATAACGCTTCGTAAGGCGATGCCTATACTAGCGTGGTAACTGTTGTTGTAGCCGAACTCTACTAATGGTAGGTGATCATCCCAATTTCCTTTGAAGTCCATCACACGTGCTCTCAAAGATATCTTCTAATGTTCAATCGCTTCTTCACTCGTCTGTTCTGCTTGAGGGTGGTAAGTCAGACTCATTCGCAATTGCGTACTCCATGCATTCCTCAAGACGCTTCCGTAAATTTGATGTGAAGCGCGGATCTCTATCGAAACAATTGACACCGCACTCTGTGTCTCAAACAATCTCTTTCACATATAACCTCGCTAACCGATCTAAGTTGAATCTGATTTTGATTGGAAGGAAGTGTGCGATTTCGCTACCATTAACGATAACCCATATCGCGTCAGAGCCTTTCCGAGTCGCCTAAGGCCAACCACGAAAGTCCATTGTAATATGTTCCCATTTCCATTCTCGGATTTCTAACGGTTGTAGCAATCCACCTTGGCTCTCGATGTTCTCTTTTACTTTCTCTCGACAGTCGACACTTGGCAACACATTCTCGCAACATCGCGCTTCAAATTTGGCCACCGTAAATGTTGTCGAAGATCTTGATACATCTTTGTACTACCCGGGTGAATCAAATATCTCAAACTATGAGCCTCACTCGCAATTTCTTCCTTAATTTCTTGTCTTGCGAATCCAGATTCTATTTTCAAATCTTAGTATTCCTTCCTTATCCATCTTAAATCTTGGTTCGGTTCCTTCAGATATCTTCTTTGTCACCTTTTTACATTCTTCATCCTGAAGCTGAGCCTCCTTTACTTTATCTAGTAGAGTTGTACCAGATTGCATCTGAAATAGCTTCTCATCAATCTCCATAGGATACTTCACTTCCAACTCCAGTTTCTCCATTTCTGTAATTAGCTCCTCCTGAGCAGTTAACATCATCAATTTCTCACGACCCTTTCTACTTAAGGCGCCAAGAACCACATTTGCTTTCCCCGATGGTATAAAATCTCACAACAGTAATCCTTAATTAATTCCAACCATCTTCTTTGACGATGTTCAAATCCTTCGTAAAAAATATATTTCGCACTCTTGTGGTCCGTATATATTTCACACTTCTCCCCGTGAGATAGATAGTGCCTTCCAAATTTTTAAGCAAAAACAATCGCAGCTTAACTCCAAATCATGGGTCGGGTAACCCTTCTCGTAATCCTTCAATCGTCGTGATGCATACGCAATGACTTTGCCGCTTTGCATCAAGACACAACCAAGTCCTTTATGCGATGCATCACTATAAACAACAAAATTTCATGTATCCTCCTAAGAGATAACACAGGGTCAGACTCAACCTCTTCTTCAATTCTTGAAAACTTTCCTCACACTTATCCGTCCAAACAAATTTCACAATTTTTCGAGTTAAATTCGCTAATCTGAGTTGCGATCTTGGAAAAGTCTTCAGTATGAACCTTCTATAATATCCTCGCCAATCCAAGAAAACTTCAGATTCGATGGCGCCCCCTACTGATCCCGCTTAATCACGGCTTCGACTTTGGATGGATCTACCGAAATCCATTTTTATCGATCACGCGCCCAAGAAATTGCACTCGCTCAATCCAAAATTCAGATTTCAAAAAATTGGCATATAACTTTTCCCTTCTCAATACTTCCAACGTTAATCTCAAATGCTCTTCGTGTTCTTCTTTGGTTTTCGAATAGACCAAAATGTCATCTATAAATACCACTACTTAACTTGTCCAAAAACGGCTTGAACACACCATTCATTAGTCCCATAAATGCCGCAGGAGCATTCGTAAAGACCAAACGACATTACTAAAAATTCAGAGTGACCGTATCGTGTTCTCGAACGCAGTCTTTGGTACATCCTCCTACCTCACCTTCAATCGATGATGATAACCGCTTCTCAAGTCTATCTTGGAAAAGTACCTCGCCCCCTCAATTGATCAAACAGTCGTCGATCCTTGGTAATGGATATCTATTCTTAATCGTGACCTTATTCAGCCTCTCTCAGAGTCAATGCAGTCGTCGATCGATCCATCCTTCTTTTCACAAACAACACCGGCGGCCCCCCCCACTACGATATACGCTTGGTTGAATGTACTTTGTCCAACAATTCTTGTAGTTGTACCATTAATTCCTTCATCTCTCATCGGTGCCATTCGATGGTGCCTTCGATATTGGAGCAGCTCCGCGCGCCAAATCGATTACGAAATCTACCTCTCTATCCGTGTGGAAGTCCCGTAAATCGTCTGAAATACGTCAACGAAGTCCCTCACAATCGGTATTTCTTCTACCTTCTGATTCTCTTTTTCGACTATCGACTATGTAAGCTAAGTATCCTACACAAATTGTTTTAACAACTTCCTCGCTCGCATCATCGCTCGACAACTCGCTTGTTTCAGGCGATTTGCTACCATAAAACACAACCTTTGATGGAGTCATAAGGTTAATACGCTTCTTTTGGCAATCAATTACAAACCAGTAATTGAATAACCACACCATTCCCAAAATAACGCCAAATTCCCAAGTCGAATAGGATAAGATCTACGCTCATGATATTACCCTTAATATCCACTCTACGCTTCTTAAACACGCATTTAACAGAATTATCTCCTATTCGCAATTTCTATATTCATGGATATTCCAACTCATCCATAAGCAAATCTAAACTATTAGCAAAGTCTTCTGATATAAAGGAACAAGTAGCACCCGAATCAAATAAAACATAAGCATTAATTTCATTGATCTAATGATACCGACACCACATCACGAGACCGGATCGCATCCTCGCGCACCATCATATTGAAAGTCCCAAGGCCTATTTATTTGTTTGGCTGGTCCGGTGATGGTTAAGGCATTTCCACCGTTATTTCCTGCTTCTCCTCGATCCTCGACCTCCCGATCCCTTCTTCTGACAATCTTTGCCAGATGGTCCTTCAACCACAAGTAAAAACAAGCACCCTTCTTTGGTTTGATAGCTTTGGTGCTATGTGGCCTTCCCGTCCCACAATTGTAGCACACTTTTTTCCTTTCATACAAACTCCCAGATGGGCTTTCCCGCAAGTCGCATGCTTCGATTCTTTTCTTCCGACTACCTTGCCGATTCCCCGATGATGAGTCATCGCTCCACCTTTTCTTCTCGATTGAAATTTCCACCTCCCCGTGCCACTTCCATCGACCTTGTTATTTCCTTCACCTTCACTCTTCTTCTTCTTTTTTGATCTTGATTGTACTTGGTCACCGTGACGCTTCCTCCTTCAAATGAGGATGGCCTTTTCCAAAGACTCCAAAGAACGTGTTTAATCAAAACATTGATACCTTTGTTGTACACCCAAGGCTTTAGTCCTCGCTCAAACCGCCTCGCCTTCCTCTCATCCGTGTGAACTTGATACGGGCAAACCTTGCCAATTCGTTGAATTTAGTCGCATAGTCGCACGCCATATTTCCCTAGCTTCAACTCTAGAAATTGAACCTCCATCCGGTTCTCGTGAACTAGTTGGGAAATACATTTCAAAAACATCTCTTTAAATCTCTCCCACGTAATTATACCTTCACCTCCTCGCACTTTGTTTGCTTGCCACCAATAGCTAGCCTCGCACTTCAACATAAACGCTGCAAAAGCGGTCTTCGGTCTTCTTCTAAACCCTAAGAACGTCGAAAACCTTCTCCATTTCCATAACCCACGCTTGAGCCTCGATTGGGTTCATGGAACCTTTGAACTCAAGCGTCCCACCGCCAAAGTCTTTAAACGTTGTGTTTGGTGGAGCTTGTGGTTGATTATTCATGGCTCCAAATAAGAAGTTTCACCAACCACCGAACGGGATTAGCGCTGCATTATTGTTATTATTAGTCGATTTTTCCCGAGCCAAAGTGACGTTGTTGTCTTCTCCTCATGCATTTTTTTTTCTCGTTAAATAAACGCTTATTAGAACTTTATTTATTTCTCTAAATAGTTAAGGCATTACTTAACAATTTAACATATTCATTTAACACATCATCTCAAACAACTTGATATATTTTCATTCAAATCAAAAGTTTTAACATTAAACGA
Source organism: Panax quinquefolius (assembly GCA_020205615.1). Lineage (NCBI taxonomy): Eukaryota > Viridiplantae > Streptophyta > Magnoliopsida > Apiales > Araliaceae > Panax > Panax quinquefolius. The sequence continues at coordinate 86,958,224 of CM035173.1, forward strand.
TAAAGATAACTCAAGCTATTTACATCAACTATCCTCGAATAAAGAATCCACAGATTAAAACATTCAAATATTCTTTTCGCTCATAAACACGCCAAAATTTACATCTAAAACTAATTAAGTTCTTTACATAATTAAGCAAATCATATCACTACTGCTAAGGGTGTCAATAGCCTTTCTACGCCCTCTTCTAAGATGCGATACATCATCCCGCGATCCATCATGTACAATGGTAGTCCTTCAACCGGATTGGGTACCTCAAAACTCGATCTTGGGTTTCATTCATTGCCTTTTTAAGTGTAGAGTACGCTTCCCCAATCTTCGCTTTCTTTGCACGACGATCATCATCCTCTCGCATCGATCACCGACGCGATTCTCTTACCCAAATTTCCTCTCGCCGCATATGTTCAAATTTTCGAGGTTTCCTTCAGCCTTCTTCGCTTTCTATCTCCTCGTTCTTATCTTCGCTTGACCTTCTCATGGACCAAATCCCATTCTACATTTGCCACCGAGAGTGAAGAGTCGAAATCTCCTCTCCTTCTCCTCTCTAGTAGTAATATCTCAATAACCGCCGCTTCAACCAAATCTCGACCTCGCCTCAGAAACTCCATGTTACGGTCAGATAACGGTCATACATCTCAAAGATCAACGGTACCGTGGTAACTCCTCTTCTTCCTCTTCCTCTTCCTCAACAAATTCTCCTCGTGATCCTCCTCAGATCGGCCTCGCTCATGCTCCCCGACCAACAACTGATCAATGGAGATGACTCCTCTCACACTACCGCTTCCCTAACGACATGAATGTCTCTGGGCTCCTCCTCCGCTTGCAGGTTTATAGGTACACTGGGGTTCTTCCTCCCCAACTTGACTAGCTTCTCCAACATTCACATCCCCGACACAAAATTTTAAGTTTTAGTTACTAAGTCGTATCATCTAACGATATACTTTAACACATAAACACATAAGGTCTTTTATTATCTTCAATGAATTACATAAATTCATTTCTTATAACTCGATAAGAGTTTTCCATCACTATCTTCTTTCTATAAGGCTACTACCTAAGGTTGTTCCCCCACCTAAGGTTCATAACCTATACCTTTGATACCAAACTCAGACACCCCAAATTCGGGTACTTCAATTCCACGGATTTGGTGTTCATCAGATAAATATCATCTATCTATCTACCCATAATAAATGCAAACCATGCAATAGATAGAAATAATAATAAATCTCCCTTATGGGGTTACATCAACTACATAATAATAAATAAATCCCAAAGTTACTCTAACCTTAAACATCCGTAAGTGAATCATAAACAATTAAGTCTTAAACAACATCATTAACTTAAGTCTAACCTAAATACATCATCAAATAAAATAACAAGTCTTCAACACTTGCTAACTTTTGCCTTGCTTTTACTAGTGGAAGGTTCACATTTCTTTCGTTTTAACTCGCAATGTTATTATTAAGCAAGAGTGAGCACTAATGCCCACAAGTATAATAATGAAATAACAAAGATAATAATAACATGCGAGTAAATCAAAGACATCCTAATAAAAGCTCAACTTTTGAATCAAGAATGAATAACAAGAAACAAAAGAATTCGAGGGTCATAAGACTCGAACTATATCCTAGGTTATCAAGGGTTATACTTGAAACCTTTAATACTCATAAGACTATGGACCTTTCTTTACTCGTGCATTTTGGGGGATCACCCTTTAGTACAACATCGCACAATATCTTAACGCTAACGATAAGTAAATCCTTTTGCAGGTTGTTGTTCATCTCGGGCTGACATTCGAGTCCGCACTAAAGGAAGTTTGGTTTGACAATTCATCAAGGGTTCGAAATTTAGAACGCTTTATCAACTATGGACTAGTCGAATCAATAAGGGTTCGCTAGTCTAATAAGGTTCAATAATAATGATATTCAAATTGAATAATAATCTCGTGAAGTATACAATAGGACAATTATTGTATAACCGAATCATGCTTTGGAAAAGATAATCAATCTTTAATATAACATTTGAACATGAATAATAATAATGATAATTTACTCGAGGTAATTAATAAACTTGAAATAATAATGACAAGTAGGGTTAGAAAACTTGCCTCGCATGTAGTAGCTAAACGATTACTACTTCCGCTCACCACAAATCCTACACATACCACCATATGTATTCACGACATTCATTAGTTACATTTTCACTTAATTATTTAATATAAACTCCACTTTATTTAACAAATCATTACCTTTCTAATTTAATTACTTAATTAAATTAGAATATTTTCATTCTCTTACTATTATTATACTTTTAATAAATTATTTCATAATAATTTCCATCTAATATTTAATTTATTCCATAATATCTCAATTAAAATATTTAATTTATTTTATAAATATTTTAATAATAATTTTCATCGAATATTTATTTTATTCCATAATATCTCAATTAAAATATTTAATTTATTTTATAAATATTTTAATAATAATTTTCATCGAATATTTATTTTATTCCATAATATCTCAATTAAAATATTTAATTTATTTTATAAATATTTTAATAATAATTTTCATCGAATATTTATTTTATTTCATAAATATCTCAATTAAAATATTTAATTTATTTTATAAATATTTTAATAATAATATTCATCAAATATTTATTTATTTTTTTTTTTTTTATTTTTATTTTATTTTATTTATTTATTTATTTATTTATTTTGATCACGTAAGTGGTAATTTAGTTTGGTAACGTACTCACGGGGCTGGGTTACCAAGGCTCATTTTCTCTATTTCAGTCAGCTAGCTCATATCATGAACATAACAAGGCCAAATTAGGCCAAAATCAATCACACGTAAAATTATACATGAATATACGCATAACTTCCAATTAGTTATTTTTTTTTACACTTAATTTAGACTTACCCAATCATTGTAATACATATATAATCATTACTTAACCCATCTAGCATGATTTTTAACAAGTTACAACACATAATTTGCAAAATCAACACATTTACTTTCACTGTTCTTGATGTTCTTGAAGGTTTTGAAAATAAAACATGAAAATTGTCACTACTTGGATTCAAGTATAACACCGAATCCGCTTATTTAAATTTTGGTCTCTTCAGATCAACATGCATAACAACATACAAGTGTAAAATTTAGGATAATATACGATCAATACATAAAATACCACGATAAGGCCATATGGCCAAAACCCAAACTCAGAATTTTGAAAATAAAGAAGTCATCGTACATTATGAAACTTATGATATGGTTTACAAAATATATATAATTAAATACGATGTGATGTGCCATAACACATACAAAACCCATAATCATTACTCCTATCTCAATTACAGAGGCTTTACAAAAATGAATGAAAGCCATTTTTCATAAACTCAAATAACGTAAAAATAGAATTTGGTTTGAGAAATTACCCAGAGTATAGATTAAGAAGAGGTGATCCAAGATGATCCTTTCACAATTACCTGATGATTACACACTCACAATATCTCTAATTCTCACAAATTTTCTCTAATAAATTCTCAATCTCTATCTCTCTCTTCTTCCGCACTTTAGAATAATAAAAGAAAAGAAAAGAGAACATCCTATTATAAGAACTCGACCGACGACGCTACAATAATAATGGTCATTAACTCAAATATGGGTAACTGCTAGTAACCCCCCTAAGGCCATGTTTGGCTAGCATAATAGATTTCAAAACTCCTTTAATTTAATAAAGCTTTATCATATAGTTTAATTCATGCCACACCCACTTGCACAAAATAATTCATATATCTTATTTAATATAAATAAAATATAATAACTTCTCATAAATTCACATAGTCATATATTTAATTTTCTCATTAATTAATTATATTAAATTATTAAATCTCTAATTAATAAATAAATTAATTAGAATACCATCATGCTTAATTAAATAATTTATTTAATTCAATAAGTCATATAATTACATACTTGATAATAAAACTCTCACTAAATGTAACACATAAATTAAATTAATCTACCACAATTACATTTAAATCTAATAATTAAATCATGAAAAATATTTATTTAATTAATAAATATTAAAATTAATTACAAAATTCTCGTCATCACATACTACGGATACCGCATCATTATTTAATAATAATAATAATCATATCATCCATCTATGCAAATATTTATTTACTTTCAATAAATAAACACGAAATGACAATGATATAATTAAAAAAAGTTCAAGAATCAATTTATCCAAGAACTAATAACGTCAAATTGTCAACATGATACTTCTTTGTAGAGTAAAATTCAAGAATGCTCGTAAGAATATTTCCATGAAAAGATATTTGATGAAGCGCAAATAAGCAAGGATATTCCACTAATTTCATGGAGTATAGAAGTCAAAACTTTAACCAACCGAGTATAATAAAGAATGGAATAACAAAAGAAATCACCATGCACGCGATAGAATCCTGCATGAATGTGTCGCTCCGTAGAAAGAGGGGGCTTTAATAAGGATTCTCCCTATCATGCCGCAATTAGGTGACCAAACCTCTCCTCGCGTAACTTCTAAACATCGTTAATATTGCAAATAATAATATTAATAACTTCGTCGTCTCAATTATTGATTTAATAATATATAAAATATCGACAATAATCAATCAATTAACGTGAGATACTATGCAACAATTATCAAGCAATAATTGAACAAAACTAAGTGACTTCTCACGTAAGCATCAATAATCAATACCGTGCTACTACTATGCAACCACGCATATTTCAGCATTTTTTTTAACACCGGGTGTTTCAACAGCTTAACGATAAAACTTCCGCCGTTATTTTCATAAAATATTTTGTCATTTTCTCAATCCGACAATAATTCCGCTGTAGGGTCCACTAATGATTGTGTCGTCGTATTTAATATTTCTTGTTAAAACGAATATTCCCCACCAATCGAATATTATATAACAACTTCATGCATTTTTTGCAAAATTTATAACTATTACCCACAACTATAACATTATATCAAATTCATTCCATAATATTCAAAAATGATAATTATAGAAAATTCATCTTTATTCATAAAAGTTGGGGTCTTACAATCTCCCTTCTTATGAAATTTCACCTCAAAATTAGGGTACGTGACTGGGTATGTCAAGAGGTAAGGATACCTTGATTTCATTTCAGATTCTAACTCCTGTCATTTCCTCAACATCGTGGTTCCTCCATAAAACTTTGACTTGAGGTATAACCTCGAGCGTAGAAATATGTTCCTTCTTATCCAAGATTTGAATAGAACCTCTTCATACGTTAAATTTTCCGCTATTTCGTCTGTTCTAACTCAATAATGTGGTTCGGGTCTTTCACATATTTACGTAATATGGATATATGAAAAACGTTATGAACACGAGACATACTTGGCAGAAAAAGTTTAGTCTATAAAGCTACGCCCCTACTCGATCGAGGATTAAAATGGGCCAATGAATCGAGGATCGAGCTTTCCTTTCTTTCCAAATCTCGTAACTCCTTTCCATGGAGCAACACGTAACAACACACGATCTCCAATATCGAATTACACGCCCTTTCGATGAAGATCAAGATAACTCTTTTGTCGGGCCTTGTGAGGTTTTTATACGTCTGTCGATCGTTTGAATCTTTTTCGTAGTCATACGTACAACTTTGGTCCCAACAACATTGTTTCACCCACCTCATCCCAACGATACTGAGAATGACACTTTCTTCCATACAACGCCTCGAATGGAGCCATGTCAATACTTGTTTGATAACTGTTGTTGTAAGAAAACTCCACCAATGGTAAGAACTTATCCCAACTTCCTTGAAGTCAAGGACACAGTAGTCTTAATAAATCTTCAAGAGTTTGAATAGTCCTCTCTCGATTGTCCGTCCGTTCGAGGATGATATGCCAACTAAATCAGAAATCCGCGCTCCATAGCTTTTTGTAAACTAACCCAAAATCGTGAAGTGAATCTTAGGACTCGATCGTAAACTATGGATACCGGCATACCATGCGCCTTTACAATCTCGCTTATGTACATACGAGCAAGACGCTCAAGTGTATAAGTTTCTCAGATTGGTAAGAAATGAGCAGACTTGGTCAATCTATCAACAATGACCCAAATCAGCATCTATGCCTTGAGAAACCTTAGGAAGACCAAAGAATCTAAATCCATGGTAATGTGCTCCCACTTCCATTCTGGAATTTCAAGTGGTTGTAATGGACCTTTTGGTACTTGATGCTCTACCTTGACTCGCTGACAAGTTAAACACCTTGAGATAAACAAATATATCTCTCTCTTCATATTGCCCCACCAAAATGTATGTCAAGATCATGATACATTTTGGTACTCCCAGATGGATTGCAAAATGGTGTGTTGTGCGCCCATCATGATTTTATACTTTAACTCGTGGTCGTTAGAACACAAAGTCCGGAGTTAACTCAAGTATTCCTTCTTCATCGATTCTTGCTTCCTAAGATAGCACCTTCTTGTACTTTCTTCCTCATACGCATCACCTCCAGTGTCCGTAGCTTGAAAGCAAATTTTAACTTTATCGATTAAAGTCTGCTCTACTCAGATATTCGCCATCATCACGTGGGTCCCCGAGTCTTTATCTCTATCTCCATCCTTTGCAAGTCATACAAAATGGGCCTCTGCGCCGACAATATCGCACTCACATCCGCAAGATATGATCTTCTACTCAATGCGCCACCCTACCACGCTTGCTTTTCCAGATGGTATCGATGGTATGATCATAATCTTTCAACAGCTTCAAGCCAACGTCATTGTCGCATGTCGAGTTCCTTTTGAGTGAAGAAATATTTGAGGCTTTTATGATCCGTAAAGATCTCCACTTTCTCCCCATACAAGTAATGCCTCCAAATTTTAAGTGCGAAGACAACAAATCGCCAACTCTAGATCATGAATAGGATAATTCCTCTCATATTCTTTGAGTTGTCGAGAGGCATAGGCTATGACTTTCCCATGTTACATGAGAACACATCCTAACCCTTTGCCCCCAAGCATCACTATAGATGACAAATCCTCCGAGCCGATGGTATTGTCAAACAAAAAATGAAATGAGTCTTCTCTCGAAGTTCTTGAAAACTCTTCTCACATTCCTCGCTCCAACCAAATTTTGTATCTTTCCGAGTCACCGAAGTTAAGGGAGTAGCGATTCGAGAAAACCCTTCTACGAATCTCCGATAATAACCAAATAAAGCCGAGAAAGCTACGACTTTCTGTCATCGATTTAGGTTGCTCCCAACTTTGAATAGCTTTAATCTTTTTGGGTCAATGATATTCCATAACTTGATACCACGTGCCCAAGGAATGCTACTTCTCAAGCCGTAACTCGCATTTCTTCAACTCGCATAAAGCTTATATTCACGGTTTTGAAGTATCACCTCAAGTGTTGCTTCATGATCTTCACTACGCTTTTGAATAAATAAGGATGTCATCAATAAAGACGACCACAAAGTGATCCAAATATTCCTCAATACTTTGCTCATCATATCCATGAAGGCAAAGAGGAGCATTAGTCAATCCAAAAGACATGACTAGGAATTCATAATGCCCGCACCGAAGTTCTCGAAAGTCGCCTTTGGAATGTCATCTGCTCTAATCTTCAATCGGTGATATCCTAACGAAGATCAATCTTTAAAAAAAATTTGGTGCCTTGCAACGGTCAAACAGTCATCAATGCGAGGCAATGGATATCTATTTTGATAAATGACATGGTTCAACTCCCCGATAATCAATACAAAGTCGCATACTCCCATCTTTCTTCTTCACGAATAAACAGAGCACCCCAAGGAGACGTATTAGGACGAATGAAACCGATGTCTAACAATTCCTCGCAATTGGGTCTTTAACTCCTCAAGTTCAATAGAGCCATTCGATATGGGGGATTTGAAATGGGTTTTGTACCGTGTTCAAGGTCGATACAAAATTCAATTTCACGCCTCGGGGTAGGCCAGAAGTTCTTCGTGGAATACGCCAGAAATTTATTAACAATAGAAATATCATTCAAAATCGATGTATTTTTGTTTAGATCCGCGATATGAGCTAAGAAAGCTTGACATCCGCTTTTCAATAAACGAATAGCTTTTAATGGCTTGAGATGACAAAGATTGATTTTAATGGTTTGGTTGTTTGAATTCGCATAATAGGTCAAGTTAGAATATGAAAGCTAACAACCTTACGAAAAATAATCAATTTTGTACATGATGAGTAGTTAACCAATCAATCCCTAGTAAATTACGCCAAATGCAAGTATTTTCAATGAAATAAGATCGACAGTAATGTGAGGGTACCGATTTGAACCAAACAAGACTTATAAACAAAGGATGTAATGAAGGTTTCTCCCAATGGAGTTTCAACAGATAAGTCAAAGTCTAATTTCTCCGAGTCAAATTTAAACGCTGAGCGCAAGTAGAGAAATAAAAGAATGGGTAGAACCCAGATCAAATAAGGTATAAACTTCGCTAGAGTTTATGATAAGCTTACCCGTGATGACCTCGTTCGTTTCCTTTGCTTTCCGGAGGTCACGAACAAACGCCTCCTCACTACCATCGGCTTTGACTTTTCTCGGGACGTCCTTTGGTGCCTCCATCCTAGCTGAACTTGTCTTCTGTGAACGACAAAATCGGCTAGTGACCTTCTTCCACAATTATAACACGCTTTGACTAAGATCACGCAGCTTTGACCGATGTGTCCTCCCTCCGCATTTGAAGCATATGATAGGTGGTCGCTCTCCTTCCTTAACAACGGTAATGTGTGCCGACGCCTTTCCATCATCATTAATCTCCTCTTCAAATGTCCATTCTTATTGTTTTGGCCATGATTACCACCGGTGGTTACCATTTCGCATGTTGATTCCTCCACGCTTATTGTCACCGCTCGATGATCAAGCTATCACTAGTATTATCATTTTGCTCACCGCTTCTTTTTGTCAAGTTGACTCATTATCGCGCCCAATAACCGAGCCCTATTAACAACATCTCAATACAAACACACGCTTTATGAGAGATAAGATATCGACGATCTCGTGTTTCAAACCTCTTAGAAACATTCGCGCCATTCTCTCCTCATTATCAACCAAATGGGACGCAAACCGGGACAACTCAAAGAAACTTGGCTTCAGATCGCGACACTACCATGTTGTTTTGCTCCAAATTGATGAACTCTACCTCTTTCATGTGACGAATACTTTTAGGAAAGTACTTGTCGTTGAACAATTCTCGAACTTCTCCCAAGTCATCTTCAAGCATGCAGTCGAGTACGCTTTTACGATTCCCACCAAGAATCATCTACACGCACGCAATACGAAGGTGGCAAAGGAACCTTTTGCTCCTCGAGAGCATCCCAAGACATCAAATATCTTGCAGATCTCGCTTTATCCACGCCTCTCGCCTTTAAGTGGTTTTGCTCTCCAAAAACTCCGGTGGTCCCAGCCTCGAATCGCTTAGCGCGACCGTCCGAGAGTTGCCAAGAGTTTCCACCTCGCATTTTGATGCAGAGCCGCTTTTGCTTGGATGTCGCATGAATTGCATAAAGCCTCCGAACATTCCATCGCTCATCATCCGGTCAAGTTGTTGTTGTTTGCCCGAGGATTGTCGCCTCCGATGCACATTATCCCGATTATCGATCTGTGGAGACTCAACGGCCTCCTCGTGCTCCATTGCTAATCTCAACATTCTCTTGATGCCATTTTCAAATACCGCCACAAAACAAGGGTTAATTAACATATCATATATTATCCCTATACTCTAACCGACCAATTAAATGCCAAATAAACTTAGTAGGTCATACTAGCGAAGGAATTCCCCGCCTCCTCCCTCCTAGTTCTTATCTCACATCTCACCAGTGGATCATATCCCTAAGCTTTGATACTAACCGTGACGCCCCCAAAATAGGTATACATCACCCATCTCGAAAGTCGCCAAATACATGGTACAAAAAAATTCAAATACAACTTAATTATACAACAATGTAAAAAAAATACGACACAAAACATATGTCATGAGTTTTAATACAAATATTGTCATCTAGACAATATCCACACTCAATCGAGTCCTCATTACATTTATTATCACACTATTTAATGTAATAAAGGAGGACTACTAATGCTATTATCTCGACCGCCACTCCGCTCCCCGACTAGTCCCTCGCTACGCTCTCATTTCCTCAAGAGAACAATGAAAGTAAAAGGGTGAGCTCAACTAGCCCAAGAAGAAATATTATGACTAAGATAATACATAATAAATTATCGTTAGCCTTCAACAAAGTTAAACCGATACAATATAACAAACATCAAGTTTAATCAAGCAGCTGAACAAGCAATCCATTAAAAGAGTCAAGTAGAGAATAAAATCTACTATCTTTTATGATTTAAAAAGGTTTTTCATCACTTTTATCACCGACTCACTTTTTAATAAATAATCCACATCATCCCCGCACTACTACCAAGGATATTCATTAAGATCACAACCACAAATTATCCATGCACTACGCCCAAGGATATTCGTATTCATCAATGGTCATGATCATGCCAACAACTCGCCCATCAATGCACTACGGGCCAATGAGGACTTTTACCACATCATTTGTAACATTACTACCATGATTATACCGAATAATCCCTCGTCATAATCATACCAAGTCCATCTATGCACTACAAAGCCACATATGACTTTCAACATAATATAAAATATGAGGATGATGACAATGATATAAGAATTCAATAAAACAAGTTCAAGAATTAATTTATCCAGAACTAATAACGTCCAAATTGTCAACATAATACTTTTTTGTAGAGTAAAAATCAAGAATGCTCGTAAGAATATTTCCATGAAAAGATATCGATGAAGCACAAATATCAAGGATATTCCACTAATTTCATGGAGTATAGAAGTCAAAACTTAAACCAACTTAGTATAATAAAGAATGGAATAACAAAAGAAATCACCATGTATGCGATAGATCATGCATGAACATGTTATTCCCAATGTAATAATAAATAATCTAAACTGTGTCACGCCAGAAACGCATGATATAGATATATTCCAAATGTAATAATAAATAATGTAACTGTGTGTCAAATTAAAATTGCGTATATGTGATGTTCCAATGTAATAATAAATAATCGGAACCATGTTATGCGAAACGCATGCATGTGATGTTCCAATGTAATAATAAAGAATGGAATAATGTAAGAATTTCACCACGTATGCGATTGCAGATGTATGTGTTTATTCCAACATAATGATAAAGAATGGAATAATGTAAGAATTTCACCAAGTATAGGGTAGATCATCATATACAATACAAGTTATTCCAATGTAATAAAAAAAAATGGAATAATGTAAGTTCTCTTCATGAATACGAAAGAAAAATAATACCTCTACCTTAGAACAAACCGGATATAGGAGTAAAAGTAGTTAATAATACTTTTTCTTTCTCTCTCTCTATAGTTTCTCTCTAGAGTTTCAAAGAATTCGTAAGAAATAATGAAGGAATGAGCTTCTATTTATAGGAGAATGGACTCTAAGAATAATTAATAATTTACTTTTTAAAAAGACCATCCATTGATTTACTTTAAAATATTCTAATAAAATAAAAATCTTTTAAATAAAATATGGTTTAATAACTTTATAAAATATTCTAATAAAACAAAATCTTTAAATAAAATATAATATATTATATTTATATATATCTAATAAAACGAATAACTTTATAAAAGTATTCTATTTTATATAAAAGCTTTTCTGCTTTTATACATTAATAATACTAATAAAACAAAACTTCATCATCATTATTATAATTCACATATTATTAATAACATTTATCATCATTATTATAATTCACAATATTCCAGTCGCTCCTGTGAAAGGGGCTTTCCAATAAGGATTTCTCCCTATCATGCGCGCAATTAGGTGACCAAACCTCTCCTCGCGTAACTTCTGACATCGTTAATATTGCAAATAATAATATTAATAACTTCGTCATCTCAATTATTGATTTAATAATATATAAAATATCGACAATAATTGAATCAATTAACGTGAGATACTATGCAACAATTATCAAGCAATAATTGAACAAAACCGAGTGACTTCTCACGTAGCATCAATAATCAATACCGTGCAGCTACTATGCAACAACGCCAGATTCTCGCATTTTTTAACACCGGTGTTTCAACAAAGCTAATCTATAAAACTTCCGCCGTTATTTTCATAAAATATTTTGTCGCTTTCTCAATCCGACAATAATTCCGCTAGGGGTCCACTAATGATTGTGTCATCGCATTTAATATTCCCTCGTTAAAATGAATATTCCCCACCAATCGAATATTATATAACAACTTACAGATTTTGCAAAATTTATAACTATTACCCACAACTATAACATTATATCAAATTCATTCCATAATATTTAAAAATGATAATTATAGAAAATTCATCTTTATTCATAAAAGTTGGGGTCTTACACTCGGGCTCAATTTTTCCTTCTAACCAAATCGGATTTTTCCCTTCCAGGGAGACACTTTTAAGAAAACGTAACTACCAGATTAAAATTCTGAATTCTGTCAATGTTGATCGGCATATTTCTTCTGTCTGTCCTAAGCAGCTATCAATCTTGTCCTGATCACTTTGACAATCTCGGCGGTCTATTGTACCAATTCTGGCCCTAGTAGTTGGCGCTCACCAACTTCATTCATCCCAAAGATAATAGAGTTCTCAGACTTTTTGTCATACAACGCTTCGTAAGGCTGCGTGCGCCAATAATACTTGCGTGGTAATCATTATTGTGTTAATTCCACCATCAAGTATGATCATCCCAATTTCCTTTAAAGTCCATTATACAAGCTCTTAACATATCCTCGAATGTCCGGATGGTTCTTTTACTCATTCCGTCATGTCGAGGATAATAAGCCATACTCATTCTTGAAAGTAGTATGCATTACAAGCCAATCATGTTTGATGATAAAGCATATACTTTGTAAATAATCTTATTCATTTATTAATAAAAAGTATTAATTTATTAAAGGCTTTTAATTATCTACATGATGTCGTTTTTATAATATGTGATAAACCCATAGTTTTAAGCAACGCTTTTAGAATAATGATGATGATCATTCTAATGAGATCTAAAATCTTAGAAAGCTTAAAACTAAAATAGTTCCCAATCGTTGATTACTAAATTGGGGATTAGTGAATCCGGATAGATTGGGTACATACGCTTAACTTGCTTCATCGATGAGGATGATTGATCTCATGATCATTTGTGTGGAGACACTAAAGCAAATATATAGTGCTTATTGGAGAATAAGTTCACCGAACGTGGCGCTAAGGAATACCTAATGGAGTTTTACTTGCTTGACAATAGGAATTCTCAGAGTGATAGTAGTACAAGTGATCCTTGACTTGAGATCATCATAGAATCTTGTGTATGATGAGTTATACTTTGACTTATTCCTTAAGACCATTAGGGTATATCAAAGGGTATGCTTGGGTATAATAAGTTGTATATGGAGATAATGTATGATCAATAAAGAATCTACCACTTCTAGTAAAAGAAGAGAAATGTCCTATGTGATTCGATAAATGACAACTCAAGAGTCCTCGGTTAAGGCGTAATGAAATTAGAAAGGAGTTTCTAATTTGCATTATTTGAGTTGTGCATTTAAGAGTCAAAATACATATAATTAAATAAAATAAGACTTGACAAAGAATTCCATATCTTATATTTAATTAGGACATCAGATGGTGGAAGGATTGAATTATACTTGTAAATTATTTACTTAAAGGTTCTTTTTTACGATTAATGTTGAAATCTATATTATCCGGAAAGTCGTTGATCGCTAGGGAGGCTTATCCCTATCAGAGAATAAATATTATTTATTTAAATAAATTATTAGTTTAATTTATTTATTTAAATAAGATTAGAATTGTTCTAATTGATTTATTCACAACCGGATTAATATGGAGAACCTAAAGGATCACACCATAAAAGGAAGAATGATTATTTAAGAAGTTAATGGCATAATTGTAATAATAAGATAAGTATATTTAATTTAATCTATGGTGATAGAATAAATTAAATAACTTAATATTTATTTTTAATATTTTAGAAATATTAAATATAAATTAATAAGAGGAGTCTTATTATTATTATTATTATTATTATTATTATTATTTAATTCCTAAAGGAGTTTGGAAATTAATTACTAAAAGTACTTTCAAATATCCTAATAGAATTAGGAGGCAAATTAATTAAAAGAGTTTAATTAATTATCCCTAATAAGATTAGGAGCTTAATTAATTAAAAGAATTTAATTAATTAAAATAAAACTCAATTCCTTAATTGTTAAGGAGGGTTGCCTACATATATAAATAAGAGGAGTCTTATTATGGGTGTGGGGTTGTTGATTTTTTAACAATGCGTTTAATTCCAATAGTTGGAGAGAGACGCCTTTTCTATAGAGATAGAAAAACTAGGATTTTGCCAAATACCCATCTTCTTGAATTCTTCTTCTTCCTCATGGATCACCTCTGAGGCCAAACACTTAGGTGGCTAACGCCGATCAAATGAAGGAACCAAACCCGGTGGATTCAAGTTGACGCGAAAAGGATTGGAGGTGAACTTGTAGACGAGGAAGCTCGGATCTTCAATGGTATGATTCTTGTTCTTTCTTTTCGCTTAATTAATAATTATGCATAAAGGGTGATCCGGGTATTTGGTTTGTAAAATTTTAAACTCGATTTTTACATGTTTTTCGCTTATTTGTGTGTGCAATTTGATTACGCTCATGAATATTCCAAACCTAATAAAGCCGTATCGTGAGCCAAACCTTTAGGCAAATTATTAATTGTTTTAATTTGATATGTATATTGATATGTATTTAGAACAATTTAATTGGGCATAATTTTATCAGATAAAATTTATTTTAAAAAATTACGCTTAGTTTTTTTTTTCTTTCTTTCTTGACAATTGCCGATTTATGATTCGATTCATAAAAGTTATTATGAATGTCATTCACGTGGGTTTAAAAAAAAAAAGGTACGTTTTTTTTTTTCCCTAATCTGCATTCTAGTGAATCTTATGTTGCAGGATTAAAAAAAGGAGATTACTTTTGTTTATGTAAAGTTTTTCCTATAACATGGATTAATGAAAGTTAATAGGATATTTTGGTTTCATATATATTGATATATGAAAGTTAAAAGGATTATGTTAACTAGCATACTAGATTAATGGAAACGAAAGGAACGGATATATATATATATATATATATTACTATATATATATATATAATCTTAATTATTTTATTATTAAAATAAATGTTTATTTTAATTTTAAAATAAAAGTTTATTTAAATTTTAAAATAAAAGGTTTATTTTAATTTTAAAATTAGATTTCATGCTAACTAATTAGAGTTGGAATTGGATTCCATGATAACTAATTGGAGTTGAAATTGGATTTCATTTTTCCTAAAATAAAAGAGTTTATTTGTGAATAGGAAGTAAATCCATCTTTCCTTAAATAAAGGAGTTTATTTAAATATGAAAAAAGATTTTATATTATTCAAAATAAAAGAGTTTATTTTTGAATAGAAAGAGAATCCGTGTTTCCTTTAATAAAAGGAGTTTTTATTTTTTTTACATGGAATTGGATTCCATAATTAATTAAAATAAAGGAGTTTATTTTGATTAAATAATTTTGATTAAAATAAAATAGTTTATTTTATTCAAAATTGGATAAATTAAAATAAAATAGTTTTATTTTGATTTAAATTTGGATTAAAATAAAGGAGTTTATTTTGATTCAAAATTAGATTTTATACTAACTAAATTTACCCATTAAATGATATCAATATATATATTGAATGTTTATTATTCATGAGATGAATATTATTTATCGATGCATATGGTGATGTGTATGATAATAAATGAGATTGATTATGGACTATCAACCAATGTGATTGGATTTTATTTTAGTTGGATGCATGAAAGTATGGGTTTTATTAAATGCGGTCTCACAGACTTCGCCTTCTTTAATTTTTCTTAATGTAAATTCTAACTCCATCCTATGTATTCTCCTCGATCACGATCAAGGTTTCTATTTATTTTAAATAGTTTTGTAATAGGAATAGTTAGAATTAATTTTTAAAGAATTGAGATCAAGGAGCAAGGAGCGCTTGAAGACCCGCTTGTAATGGAGCCCGGTTTTAAATGTAATAGTTATATTTAAATATTAATTCTTGCACCTCTGGGAGTTTGACCTTTTGGTTCACTTGGTGGCTCTAGTGAACCAAACTAGAATAAAAGTCCATAATCAATCCGGGTAGAATATAATATTCTATATGTGCATGCTTATACTATATATATATATATATTATGCAAACATGCTTCGTAGATATTAATTAATATGACGCCGCGTATTTTATATATATATATATGTGCATGAGCGCTAAAACAAGATGAGACAAATTAATAACAAACCCTCAAATATTTTATATTAAGTCCTAAGCGCTCAAAGATATTTGGAATATCGAACGTCGCTTTCTAGCATGGTAAAATTAATTGAGTATTAAATATTTAATATGAGTTTGTTGTGTCACCACAAGGCAAGTATTAAGTATTTAAGATGTTAATTTATCACATTTGATGCTTATAAAGAAAATTGAACAATATTGTTTTGTTGTGTCACCACAAGGATGATATTTTCTCTTTTTGAATATCTGGAGTGCTAGGTTGACTTAACTTAAATCATTTTAGTTCTGGATGTGCACACACTGACCATTATGATTTAAGAGGCAAAATACAAGGAGTTACATAGTTGATGTAATTGACAAGAGTTGTCTACCTATTTATTTATATATAGTTTGTTGTGTCACCACAAGGCTATATACATTTGAAATGGGATCCTTATTCTCACTAGCATATCTTTAATTAGATATTGCCAACTATATATTGAGGGTAATATAGTTTGAAGAAAATAGTGGAGATACCAATTTAAAACAAGACCTATTTATTTTGGTAATTAATAAAAGAATGTATGTTAAAATGTTGTTAATTACAAATTCATTTACTGATTTTTTACAATGCCTAAATTACTATCACTGCGAAGCATATTAGATGCTATTTAACCGGATTGGATAAGGAAATTGGGAAAAGTTCTCACGGGTGAAATGTTATCTTATGTCCTTAATACGCCTCCTCGCAAATGGTTGCGCATAATGCCTCCGAGGAAGAAATTGCTACTTTTAGAAAGTGACAAGATAATGCATAATGGCTCAATGCATCATGCTCGCATCCACGAGTAACGAGCTTCAAACACAAGATGAAACTATGGATGTTTTTACTATATTCCCCGCACATCAAGTAGTTGATGGTGAGGAAAGTAAGACCGATAGATATCGATATCTAAGGAGCTCTTCCGATCTAGAATGACCGATGATACTACATTACATTCGCATAAAGTCCTTAACATAATCAATTTGATTGATTAATTAGGACAACAGATTTTGTCATGGATGGAGAGTTGAGCCAAGATTTGATCTTGCACTCACTCCCGGACTCCTTTCACAATTGTTGTGAATTTTCATATGAATAAGCTAGATATCGCCTTTGCCGATTTGCTTAACATGTTGAAAAATGTTGAGAGTCACTTTCAACCAAGAAAGACCATGTCTTCTTGGGTAGGGGTCAAAGGATCTTCTCAAAAGAAGAACGATTCTAAGAAGGTAAATAGAAAAGGCCAAAACAAAGGAGAATAAGAACAAAACGATATGAATAAGAAGGAGTTTGCTTCCACCGCAATAAGCCTGAATACACCGGAAAGAAACTGCTAAAAGCATCTTGCGCAGAGGCTAACCAAAGAAGCTTAGTGAAGTTTCTACATAAATACAAATTTGTTCAAGATTTAAAATAATTTTTCTTTTTAAGTCAAGGTTCTACTTGGGTATTGGATACCAACTTTGGTTATCATAAATATAGATTTATGAAGGACCAAGCATAAGTAGAAAGCTAAACAAAGATAAGTAATTCTATGTGTGAAAATGAAGGAAAGGTTGCCACATTAGCCATAGGAACTTATAGTTTAGCAATCCCTACTGCAAATCTATTAAGTCAATAAGTTGTTATCAGATTCCAAAGACTTGTTGGAAACATTATTTCCATTTTATTGTTGGACAATGAAATCTTTGGTATTATATTTAAGAACAATTGTTGTTCTATTTATAATAATAATAATGTTTTGTATAAATCGAATATTACTTAATGGATTTTATATACTGACTTTACGTGAAAATAATTTTGCAAATTGAACAAACTAGTATAAGAAAAGGAGATGATCATTCAAAGAGTTGAATGTGTGTATTTGCTTAAATACAAGTGTGAATTATTTGAAAGGTTCAAAGAATTCAAAAGTGAAACAAATTGACAAAGTATTAAGATTCTTTGATTAGATCAAGGAATAAATACTTGAGCAATAAGTTTCTAGATCATCTCAAATGGTTTTCTCATAATGGACGCCTCCTGATACGTAATAATTGATTGATGTATCTGAAAGGAAAAATTGTACCTTGTTGGACATGGTACGGTCCATAATGATTTTACCGACATTTCAGTATCCTTCTAGGATCATGTCCTAGAAATGGCTGCATATCTACGAAAAGGTAACCTCAAAATCCGACCCCAAGACTCCATAAAAGTTATGGATAAGGAGGCTTCCTAATCTTAAGTATGTTAAGATAAGGGGTTGTCCAACTTATGTGAAAAAGGTTTCAAAGGATAAGCTTGGGACAAGATTTGACATGTACAGATTTGTGGGACATCCTAAAGTAAGTTTAGGGTATATGTTCTATAATCCTACTTAGCAAAAGGTGTTTGTTGTGAAACACGCTTTCTTCTAAGATAAAAGTGTTTATCATTGAAGAGGCTAGTGGGAGGATAATTGATCTTGAAGAGTTCAAGACCACAAAACACTATAAGTCAAATAAGAGGAACTCGTAGATAGACTTCCATTGTACCACAAATCAATCATAACCGAATAGTACCAAGATACCTAGGAGGTATGGATTCATCATGGATGATGATGATGAGGTACGATCATGAAGATGATGATCCAGAGTTACATACGATGAGGTAAGAGTTCTAGTGTGTACAAAAGGGTAAGTGGGAGCGTCATAAAATTTCTAGTATTATATGTTGATATACTACGGATGAGGAATAACATACCAATGCTACAATCAGTAAAGATAAAGTTGTCTAAACATTCCTCCACGAATGATTTGGGAAGAGTATCTTAATTGGGGATACAAATCTATATAGATAGATTTAAAAGGATACTCGACAAAACCCAAGGAACGATATTCATTTGATGTTAAAGTCGTTTAGCATGGAAAACTCCAAGAGACATCTTATGTTGATGAGCCACGGAGTGTATCTCTTTAATAGTCCCCATAGACTCTCTAAAAGAGAGATCGCATGAGTAACTATCATGTATGCAATGAAATATACGAGACCCGATGTCGATCACCATATTTCGGAGAAGTTCACCGTGAGACAAAGAAAAAACATCTTAAAGTTCTTAACCGACACAAAGTTTATGATTAAAATTTGTGGTGGGTCCGAATTAAAACTAGAGGGCTTAATGCACTCAAGTTTTTCGTATGCACTAAGATTTACATAAAATCCACTTTCAAGGTAAAGTGTTACCTTGAATCGGCAAGCAGTTGAATTGAAAGGTTCCAAACAACAAAGAGTTGTTGGTTTAGTGATAAAGACAAGGTATATAGCTGTAAATGAAGTCGCAAATTGATTGTTTGGATGATAAGTTCATTACGTAACTAGAATAGTTCCTAAGTCTCATCTTGATCTAAACATGTGTTGTGGCACTTTCATTTGATTATAAGAATCATCGAAAGATGAGAAATCACTATAGAGATAGTGAACTCTCAGAACAACATTGCATATCCATTTACCGAAGCTTATCCAACAAACAGGATAATCGCCACTTAGAGAAGAAGAGTATGAGATACCACGACGATCGGCTTTAGTGCAAGTGGGAGATTGAAAGTAGTATGCACACAAGCCAATCATGTTTTGATGATAAAGCATATACTTTGTAACAATCTTATTCATTTATTAATAAAAAGTATTAATTTATTAAAGGCTTTTAATTATCTACATGATGTCGCTTTTATAATATGTGATAAACCTATAGTTTTAAGCAACGCTTTTAGAATAATGATGATGACCATTCTAATGAGATCTAAATCTTAGAAAGCTTAAAACTAAAATAGTTCCCAATCGTTAGATTAAATTGGGGATACATACGCTAACGCTTGCTCATTGGATGAGGATGATTGATCTCATGATCATTTATGTGGAGACACTAAAGCAAGTATGTAGGTGCTTATTGAGAATAAGTTCACCGAACGCGGCTCGCTAAGGAATACCTAATGGAGTTTTACTTGCCTGACAATAGGAATTCTTGTAGTGATAGTAGTACAAGTGATCCTTGGACTTGAGATCATCATAGAATCTTGTGTATGATGAGTTATACTTTGACTTATTCCTTAAGACCCTTAGGGTATATCAAAGGGTATGCTTGGGTATAATAAGTTGTACATGGAGATAATGTATGATCAATAAAGAATCTACCACTTCTAGTAAAAGAAGAAAAATATCATATGTGATTCGATAAATGACAACTCAAGAGTCCTCGGCAAAGGCGTAATAAAATTAGAAAGGAGTTTCTAATTTGCATTATTTGAGTCAGGCATTTAAGAGTCGAAATACATATAATTAAATAAAATAAGACTTGACAAGAATTCCATGTCTTATATTTAATTAGGACATCAGATGGTGGAAGGATTGAATTGTACTTAACTATTTACTCAAAGGTTCTTTTATGATTAATATTGAAATCTATATTATCCGGAAAGTCGCTGATCGCTAGGGAGGCTTATCCTATTCAGAGAATAAATGTTATTTATTTAAATAAATTATTAGTTTAATTTATTTATTTAAATAAGATTAGAATTGTTCTAATTGATTTATTCACAACCTATTAATATGGAGAACCTAAAGGGTCACAACATAAAAGGAAGAATAATTATTTAAGAAGTTAATGGCATAATTGTAATAATAAGTTAAGTATATTTAATTTAATCTATGGTGATAGAATAAATTAAATAACTTAATATTTATTATTTAATATTTTAGAAATATTAAATATAAATTAATAAGAGGAGTCTTATTATTATTATTTGTGAGACCCCAGATTTTATCAATAAAGATTTAAATTTTGTTGAAATAATTTTTTAATATTATGGTGTGAATTTAAGATAATATTATAGTCATGGGTAGTATTTATAAATTTTGCAAAGTATGTAAGTGGTTATATTATATTCGATTGGTCAGAATATTATATTCGGTTTAGCAGGAATATTCGATAACTACCAATCATCGGTGGACCTATAATGTAATTATTGCTTGATTGAGAAAACGATAAAAATATTTTATCAAATAATTATGAAGTTTTACCGTGGTTATTTGTTGAACTACTCTTGTAGTAAAAGTACAAGAATACGTGGTTTGCATAAGAAAGCACACCTGTATTGATTATCGATGCTTATGTGAGAAGTCACTCAACTTTGATTCCATTATCATTTATTAATAATATGAATTATTATAATGATAATGACGCTTTTGTTTTATTCAGATTATTAACGTAATAAAATGTAAAACATCTTTTTATATAAAATAGAATACTTTATTAAAGTTATTCTATAAATAGAATATATTATATTTTATTATGTATAGTTTTGCATAGTGTTTTGCATAAGATTGCATAGTGTTTGCATAGTAAAATGTTTTTATATAAATAGAATATATTATATTTTATTTAAAAGATTTTTCTTTAAATATGGACCATCGATTAAAGTAAATCAATGACCGCTCATGGATTAGTTACTATGCATTCCATTTTCCTATAAATAAAGCTCATTCCTTCATTATTTTCTTACGAATTCATTGAAACTCTGAGAGAGAAATTATAGAGAGAAGCTATAGAGAGAAAATTATAGAAAGAAGAAGAGTATTCTGCTACTTCACTACTTCTATATTCAGCCTTTTACTAGTAGAGGGGTGTTATTCTTTCTTCTTGAAGAGAACTTCATTATTCCATTCATTATTATTCTGTTTGAATAACTCGTAAAAGTGGCATACCCTATACATAACTCCGATACGCCAGATACCCTATACTTGGTGAAATCCTTATGTTATTCCATTGCTTATTATTCTCATTGGAATAACTCAGGTACGCTGGTTTACCCTATACTTGGTGACATTCTTCTATTATTCTCATTGGAACATCCTCGTCTGCATGTGTTTTACACCTTTACCGGTTCCGTCTTTATCATTCTGTTGGAATATCCTATCTCGTGTGTTTTACACCGGATCCGGTTCCATCTTTATTATTTTGTTGGAACATCCCGCTTGCAGAATTTCACCCGACCGGTTCCGTTATTATTATTCTCATTGAATAACTCGTCTATGCGGCAACCGCATGCACGGTGATTTCTTTTGTTATTCCATTCTTTATTATACCCAATTGGTTAAAACTTTGACTTCTATACTCCATGAAATTAGTGGAATATCCTTGATATTTGCGTTTCATCCAAAGATCTTTTCATGGAAATATTCTTCCGATCATTCTTGAATTTTACTCTATAAAACAAAGATCATGTTGACAATTTGGACGTTAATAATTCATGGATTAAATAATTCTTGAACTTGTTTTATTGAATTATTATGTCATTGTCATCATCCTCATGATATATTATGTTATCTTTGCTTACGTGCATAGATGAACTTAGTATGATTATGACTGTGGATCATTCTAGTATAATCACGGCTTGATATAAATGATGTGACAAAAGTCCTCGGTGGCACATGTAATGCAATGATGGATAGTTTTTGGTATGATTATGACCGGGGTGATTCTAAGATAGTCATGACCATTGATAATTTGATGAAAATCCTTGACCGTGGTAGTGGATGATTAGATATTGTGGTTTATTCATTAAACCGAGTCTTAGTGATAAAAAATTGATGAAAACCTTTTAAAACCTAAAAGATAGTAGATTTTATTCTCTACTTGACTCTTTTAATGGATTGCATATTTCATTACTGCAGCTAAACTGTTTGTCTATTGTATTTTATCGCTTTAACATCATGTTGAGGCTAATGATAATTTATTCGCATTATCTTAGTCATAATATTTCTTCTCGGGCTAGTTGAGCTCACCCTTTTCTTTCACCGTTCTCTTCGTGAAATGAGAACATAGCCGGGACGAGCCTGGGAACTTGAGTAATGGTCCAGAGGATAGCATTAGTAGTCCTCACTATTCTCGTGAAATAGTGTGATAATAGTTGTAATGAGGACTCCTTTTGAGTTTGTATAATATCTAGTAGACAATATTTGTATTCAAACTCACGCTTTATGTCGTATTGCATACCTACAGCTTAGGTTAGTAAGTTGTATTTGAATTTATGTACCATGTAAGTGGCGACCCAAGATGGGTGACGTATACCTAATTTTGGGGGCGTCACATTATTACTATTATTATTATTTAATTTCTAAAGGAGTTTGAGAATTAATTACTAAAAGTACTCTCAAATATCCTAATAGAATTAGGAGGCAAATTAATTAAAAGAGTTTAATTAATTATCCCTAATAAGATTAGGGAGCTTAATTAATTAAAAGAATTTAATTAATTAAAATAAAACTCAATTCCTTAATTGTTAAGGAGGGTTGCCCACATCTATAAATAAGAGGAGTCTTATTATGGGTGTGGGGGGGTTGACTTTTTAACAATGTACACAAATTCCAATAGTTGAGAGAGTACGCCTTTTTCTATAGAGATAGAAAACTAGGGTTTTGCCAAGTACCCATCTTCTTGAATTCTTCTTCTTCCTTGGTGGATCACCTCTAGAGGCCAAACACTTGGGTGGCTAACGTTGATCAAATGAAAGAACCAAACCCGGTAGATTCAAGTTGAACGCGAAAAGGATTGGAGGTGAACTTGTACCTGAGGAAGCTCGGATCTTCAAGGATATGATTCTTGTTCTTTCTTTTTCGCTTAATTAATAATTATGCATAAAGGGTGATCTGGGTATATGGTTTGTAAAATTTTAAACTCGATTTTACACGCTTCCGCTTATTTGTGCAATTTGATTGCGTTCATGAATATTTCAAACCTAACAATTCTTAACTTTGTTCCCAAACACTCTCGCAATGCTTCCAAAGTTAGATATGAAACGCAGATCTCGATCGAGACTATAGACACTTGAACATCGTGCCTTGAAATAATTTCCTTCACATACAATTTCGCCAACCGATCCAAGTTAAATCTAATCTTAATCGGTAAGAAATGTGTTGATTTTGTCAATCGGTCCACGATAACCCATACCGCATCAAAACGACCAATAACGTTGAAGAGAAGTCGATCCACACGTAAGGGAAAAACGAAAACTGATGGAGAAGATTGCGAAATCGGAGAATAAGTCAAAGAGGAATCTACTTAGAGGGCAAGAGCTGAAGATGCGTACAATGAAGCTTATCAACGAGCTGGAATGGCAGAAAGAGATGCACAAGCAAAGAGGATGAAGATGGAAGAAATGAATAACATATTTAACACCGTGATCAATCGAGCTCGTGGATCTAAGTTATGTGTTATCCTATTCAGTTCGAGACGCTACCATCATACATATTAGATCACCAAACAATGTTCCGAATTATGGAGGAGGAGCATCGTAAGGCTACGCAGCATCTTAGTCGTGTTAGGTTTGTAATATTCATAACGCAATCAAATTGCAAAAATTAATGCTGAGCGGTAAAAAATCGAGTTTAAAATTTTAAACCATATACCCGGATCATCCTTTATGCATAATTATTAATTAAACGAAAAGATAAAGAATAAAATCATACCTTGAAGATCGAGCTTCCTCGTGTACAAGTTCACCTCCAAATCCTTTCGCGTTCAATCTTGAATCCACCGGTTTGGTTCCTTCCTTCGATCAACGTTAGCCACCCAAATGTTTGGCCTCTAGAGGTGATCCACCAAGGAAGAAGAAAATTCAAGAAGAAGGGTGTTATGGCTAACCCTAGTTTTTCTATCTCTATAGAAAGGGTGTACTCTCCCAACAATTGGAATTATTACGTATATTGAAAAATCAACAACCCATCCCACCCATAATAAGACTCCTCTTATTTATAGATGTGGGCAACCCACCTTAACAATTAAGGAATTGGGTTTTAATTAATTAATTTTTTTAATTAATTAAGCTCCCTAATCTTATTAGTGATAATTAATTAAACTCTTTTAACTAATTTTCCTTCCTAATCCAATTAGGAATAAATGAGAGTACTTATATTAAATTAATTCCTAAACTCTTTTAGAAATTAAAATAATAATAATTGTAATAATATTAATAAGACTCTCTTATTAATTTATATTTAATATTTCTAAAATATTAAATAATAATATTAAGCTATTTAATTTATTCTATCACCATAGATTAAATTAAATATACTTAACATATTATTACGATTATGCCATTAACTTCTTAAATATTTATTCTTCCTTTTATGGTGTGACCCTTTAGGTTCTCCATATTAAACCGGTTGTGAATAAATCAATTAGAACAATTCTAATCTTATTTAAATAAATAAATTAAACAATTAATTTATTTAAATAATATTTATTCTACAATAGGATAAGCCTCCCTAACGATCAACGACTTTCCGTATAATATAGATTTCAACATTAATCATTAAAGAACCTTTGAGTAAATAGTTACCACATAATTCAATCCTTCCACCATACAATGTCCCAATTAAATATAAGACATGGAATTATCGTCAAGTCTTATTTTATTTAATTATATGTATTTCGATCCTTAAATGCACAACTCAAATAATGCAAATTAGAAACTCCTTTCTAATTTCATTCTCGCCTTAACCAAGGACTCACCGGGTTGTCATTTATCGAATCACATAGACATTTCTCTTCTTTTATTAGAAGTGGTAGATTCTTTATCGATCATACATTATCTCCATGTATAAACTTATTATACCCAAGCATACCCTTTGATATACCCTAAGGGTCTTAAGGAATAAGTCAAAGTATAACTCATCATACACAAGATACTATGATGATCTCAAGTCCAAGGATCACTTGACTACTATCACTACAGAATTCCTATCGACAGCAAATAAAACTCCATTAGGTATTCCTTAGCGAGCCAATGCTCAAATGAACTTATTCTCTAATAAGCACCTACATACTTGCTTTAGTGTCTCCACACAAATGATCATGAGATCAATCATCCTCATCCAATGAGCAAGAACGTATGTACCAATCTATCCTGATTCACTAATCCCCAATTTAGTAATCCAACGATTGGGAACTATTTTAGTTTTAAGCTTTCTAAGAATTTAGATCTCATTAGAATGATCATCATCATTATTCTAAAAGCATTGCTTAAAACTATGGGTTTATCACATATTATAAAACAAAGATCATGTAGATAATTAAAAGCCTTTAATAAATTAATACTTTTTATTAATAAATGAATAAGATTGTTACAAAGTATATGCTTTATCATCAAACATGATTGGCTTTGTGCATACTACTTTCAATCTCCCACTTGCACTAAAGCCAATCGTCATGGTATCTCATACTCTTCTTCTCTAAGTGACGATTATCCCATTGTTGGATAAGCTTTAGTTAATGGATATGTAATGTTGTTCATGAGAGTCCACTATCTCTATAGTGATTTCCCATCTTTCAATGATTCTAATAATCAAATGAAAATGCCACAACACATGTTTAGATCCAAGATGAGACTTAGGAACTATTCCTAGTTCTGTAATGAACTTTTAATCCAAACAATCAACTCTCATGCTTCATTTATAGCTATATACTTTGTCTTTATCACTAAACCAAAGAACTCTTTTCATTGTTTGGAACCTTTCCCAATTCAACGCACCAACGCTCAAGATAACGCTTTACCTTAAAGTGGATTTTCTGTCATCTTGGTCTGTCTGAAAAACTTGAGTCTGTTAAGCCCTCTAGTTTTAATTTAGACCCACCATGAATATGATCACATCCTTAGTGCCGGTTAAGCACTTTAAGACGTTTTTCACTGATTCACAATGAACTTCTCCAGAATATGACTGATCAACATCAGGTCTCGTATATTTCATTGCATACATGATTGTCACTCATGCGACCTCTCTTTTCAGGAGTCTGTGGGGACTATTAAGAGAGATACACTCCATAGCTCATCGACATGAGACATCTCTTGGAGTTTGCCATGCTAAACGACTTTAGCATCAAATGAATATACGCCTCAAGGGTTAAGTTGAGCATCCTTTTAAATCTATCTATATAGATTTGCATCCCCAATTAAGATACTCTTCCCAAATCATTCATGGAGGAATGTTTAGACAACTTTATCTTTACCGATTGTAGCATTGGTATGTAATTCCTCATCCGTAGTATATCAACATATAATACTAGAAATTTCACGACGCCCCCAATCACCCTTTTTTTGTACACACTAGAAGTCTTACCTCATCGAATGTAACTCGGATCATCATCTTCTATGATGTGTACCTCATCATCATCATCCATGATGAATCCATACCTCCTAGGTATCTTTGGTACTATTCCGTTTTACGATTCGGTTTGTGGTACAATAACAGTTCATCTACAAAGTTCCTCTTATTCGACTTATAGTGTTTTGTTGTTCTTGAACTTTTCAAGATCTATTATCCTCCCACTAGCCCCTTTTAATGATAAACACCTTTATCTTAGTAAGGAAGCGTGTTTCAGAACAAACACCTTTTGCTAAGTAGGATTATAGAACATTTACCCTAAACTTACTTTAGGATGTCCCACAAATCAGACTTGTCAAATCTTGTTCCCAAGCTTATCCTTTTGAAACCTTTTCACATAAGTTGGACAACCCTTATCTTAACATACTTAAGATTAGAATCCTCCCCATCCATAACTTTTATGGAGTCTTGGGGCCGATTTTGAGGTTACCATTTTCAGTAGATATGCACCATTTCTAGGACATTATCCTGAAGGATACCGGAATGTCGTTAGAAATCATTATGGACCGCACCATGTCCAACAAGGTACGATTTTTTCCTTTCGTGATACATCAATCAATTATTATGTATCGAGGAGGTGTCCATTATGAGAAAACCATTTGAGATGATCTAGAAACTTATTGCACAAGTATTTATTCCTTGATCTAATCAAAGAATCTTAATACTTTGCCAATTTGTTTCACTTCTGAATTCTTTGAACCTTTCAAATAATTCTCACTTGTATTTCAACAAATACATACATTCAACTCTTTGAATGATCATCTCCTTTTCTTATACTAATTTGTTCAATATGCAAAATTATTTTCATGTAAGTCAAGTATACTAAATTTATTAAGTAATATTCCAGTTCTATACAAAACATTATTATTATAAATAGAACAACAATTGTTCTTAATTATAATACCAAAGATTTCATTGTCCAACAATAAAATGGAAATAATGTTTTCAACGAGAACTAAAATATAATAACAACTTATTGACTTAATAGATTTTCCGTGTAGGCATTGCTAAACTATAAATTCCTATGGCTAATGTGAGCAACCTTTGCTTCATTTTCCACACATAGATTACTTATATTTGTTTAGCTTTCTACTTCGCTTGGTCCCTTCATAAATCTATATTTATGATAACCAAAGCTCGGATCCAATACCCAAGTAGAACCTCGACTTAAAGAAAAATTTATTTCAATTATGAACAAAATCAGATTATAAACCAAACTTCACTAAGCTTCTTTGTTAGCCTCTCGCAAGAAGCTTCTCGCAGCTTTCTTTCCAAAGTCCAGGCTTATTGCAAGGGAAGCAAACCCTTTGCTATCCGTGATCGCTTTTGTTCTTATTATCCTTTGTTTATGCCTTTCTATTTACCTTCTTTGAATCATTCTTCTTTTAAGAAGATCCTTTGGCCCCTACCAAGAAGACTTGATCTTTCTTGGTTGAAAGTGACTCTCAACATTTTTCAACATGTTAAGCAAATCAAATGAGGCCGATATCTAGCTTGTTCATATGAAAAATTCACAACAATTGTGAAAGGAGTCCTGGAGTGAGTGCAAGATCAAATCTTGGCTCAACTCTCCATCCATGACAAAACCAAATTGTCCTAATTGATCAATCAAATTGATTATGTTAAGAACCTTTTGTTGCATACTATAGTGCCATTGGCCATTCTAGATCGGAAGAGCTCCTTAGATATCTCGATATCTATCGGTCCTACTTTCCTCACCATCAACTACTTGATGTGCGGGAATATAGTAGGAGCATCCATAGTTTCACGCCGACGTCAAGCTCATTACTCACGGATGCGAGCATGATGCATCGAGCCAACTATGCATCATCTTGCCACTTTCTAAAAGTAGCAATGTCTTCCTCAAAGGCATTGTCTGCAACCATTGCAGGATAAAGCGATTAAGACATAAGATAGCTTTTCAAATTATGAGAACTATTCTCAAATTCCTTAACCAATCCGCTTAATTCGATCTAGTTAATTTAGCATCTAATATGCTTCAAAGGATAGTAATTTTAGACATTGTAAAATTTCAGAAATGAATTTGTAATTAACAACATTTTAACATACATTCTATTATTAATTACCAAAATAATTTAGGTCTTGTTTTAAATTGGTATCTCCCACTATTTTCTTCAAACTATATTACCTCAATATATATAGTTCTACAAAAAATCTAATTAAAGATTTGCTAGTGAGAATAAGGATCCCATTTCAAATGTATATAGCCTTGTGTGACACAACAACAAACTATATATAAATAAATAGGTAGACAACTTTTGTCAATTACATCAACTATGCAACTCCTTTTATTTTGCCTCTTAGATTATTTTGATCAAGTGGTGGCACATCCGAATCAAAATTATCCAAGTTAAGTCCAACCTAGCACTCCATATATTCAAAAAGAAAAATATCATCCTTGTGGTGACACAACAAAACAATATTGTTCAATTTTCTTTATAAGCATCAAATGTGATAAATTAACATCTTAAATACTTAATACTTGCCTTGTGGTGACACAACAAACTCATATTAAATATTTAATACTCTATTAATTTTATCATGCTAGAAGGCTTACGCTCGATATTCCAAATATCTTTGAACGCTTAGGACTTAATATAAAAAATTGAGGGGTTTGTTATTAATTTGTCTCATCTTGTTTAGCTGCATTTATATATATATATATAAAATACGCCATATATTAATGAACATGCTAAGCATGTTTGCATAATATATAATATATATAGTATAAGCATGCACATATAGAATACTATATTCTACCCTTGATTGATTATGGACTTTTATTCTAGTTTGGTTCACTAGAGCCACCAAGTGAACCAAAAGGTCAATCCCTTGGGGTGCAAGAAATAATATTTAAATATAACTATTACATTTAAACCCGGGCTCCATTATAAATGGGTCTTCAAGCTTCCTTGTTCCTTGATCTCCAATTTTTCAAAATTAATTCTAACTATTCCTATTACAAAACTATTTAAAATAAATAGAAACCTTGATCGCAAGTCAAGGGAAGTACATAGGAGGAGAGATAGAATTTACATTAAGAAAAAATTAGAGAAGACGAGTGCACGCAGAATTCATTTAATAAAAACCCATACATTCACGCATCCAACTAAAATAAAATCCAATCGCATCGTCAATAATAGTCCATAATCAATCCCATTTATTATCATACACATCACCATATGCATCAATAAATAACATTCATCTCATGAATAATAAACATTTAATATATATATTGATATCATTTAATGGGCAAATTTAGTTAGTATAAAATCTATTTTTGAATCAAAATAAACTCCTTTATTTTAATCCAAATTTAAATCAAAATAAAACTATTTTATTTTAATTTATCTATTTTGAATAAAATAAACTATTTTATTTTAATCAAAATCTTTAATCAAAATAAACTCCTTTATTTTAATTAATTATGGAATCCAATTCCATGTAATAAAAATAAAAAAATCTCTAATTAAAATAAACTCTTTTATTTTAATTAATTATGAAATCCAATTCCATGTAAAAAAATATTTAAGGAAACACTTGATTATTCTTTCCTATTCACAAATAAACTCTTTATTTTTTGAATAATATGAAATCTTATTTCATATTTAAATAAACTCCTTTATTTAAGGAAATACTTGATTCTTTTTTCCTATTCACAAATAAACTCTTTTATTTTGAATAATATGAAATCTTATTTCATATCTAAATAAACTCTTTTTATTTAATGAAATAATAGAATACAATTTCAACTCCAATTAGTTATCATGGAATCCAATTCCAACTCTAATTAGTTAGCATGAAATTTAATTTTAAAATTAAAATAAATCTTTTATTTTAATATTAAAATAAACCTTTATTTTAAGATTAAAATAAACCTTTTTATTTAATTATAAAATTATTAAAATTAAAATAAAACTTTATATTTTAATATTAAAATAAACCTTTTATTTTAAAATTAAAATAAACTTTTTATTTTAATTATATAATAATTAAGGATAATATATATATAACTATTATATATATATATAAGTAATCATTATATAATCATTAGATTATGATTAATCTGTCCTTGATTTCCGTGATAATCATTAGCAATCATTAGATTATGATTAATCTGTCCTTGATTTCCGTGATAATCATTAGCAATCATTAGATTATGATTAATGCAATGATTGCTAATTATTAATCTATCCTTGTTTTCCGTGCGATTTATATGACTGGTCTCGATTTCCGTGTATGACAAGTCCACCAATTATCAACCAATCATCAGTCATGATTAGCCACGATTTCCGCGCCCCTTGAATTCCGTGCCCAGCAGATTCAAATGATTAGCCAATCATCAGCCATCATTAACAATCATCATCATGATTTGTGCTGATCATGCACGGATTTCCGTGCGCAGCCTTTTTTTTTTTTTTTTTTTTTTTTAATTTTATACAATAAAATTATGCCCAATTAAATTGTTCTAAACACATATCAATATATAAATTAAAACAATTAATAATTCGCATAAAGGTTTGGCTCGATGCCAATCGTTAGGTTTGTAATATTCATAACGCAATCAAATTGCATAAATTAAGCTAAGCGTGATAAAAATCGAGTTTAAAATTTTTACAAACCATATACCCTGGGATCATCCTTTATGCATAATTATTAATTAAACGAAAAGATAAAGAATAAAATCATACCTCAAAGATCGAAACTTTCCTCAGTACAAGTTCACCTCCAAATCCTTTCGCTCAATCTTGAATCCACCGGTTTGGTTCCTTCCTTCGATCAACGTTAGCCACCCAAATGTTTGGCCTCTAGAGGTGATCCACCAAGGAAGAAGAAAATTCAAGAAGAAGGGTGTTATGGCTAACCCTAGTTTTTCTATCTCTATAGAAAAGGTGTACTCTCCAACAATTGGAATTATTACGTATGTTGAAAAATCAACAACCCATCCCACCCATAATAAGACTCTCTTATTTATAGATGTGGGCAACCCACCTTAACAATTAAGAAATTGGGTTTTAATTAATTAATTCTTTTAATTAATTAAGCTCCCTAATCTTATTAGTGATAATTAATTAAACTCTTTTAACTAATTTTCCTTCCTAATCCAATTAGGAATAAATGAGAGTACTTATATTAAATTAATTCCTAAACTCTTTTAGAAATTAAAATAATAATAATTGTAATAATATTAATAAGACTCCTCTTATTAATTTATATTTAATATTTCTAAAATATTAAATAATAAATATTAAGCTATTTAATTTATTCTATCACTATAGATTAAATTAAATATACTTAACATATTATTACGATTATGCCATTAACTTCTTAAATAATTATTCTTCCTTTTATGGTGTGACCCTTTAGGTTCTCCATATTAAACCTACAGAATAAATCAATTAGAACAATTCTAATCTTATTTAAATAAATAAATTAAACAATTAATTTATTTAAATAATATTTATTCTACAATAGGATAAGCCTCCCTAGCGATCAACGACTTTCCGGATAATATAGATTTCAACATTAATCATTAAAGAACCTTTGAGTAAATAGTTACTGCACAATTCAATCCTTCCACCATACAAATGTCCCAATTAAATATAAGACATGGAATTATCACAAGTCTTATTTTATTTAATTATATGTATTTCGATCCTTAAATGCACAACTCAAATAATGCAAATTAGAAACTCCTTTCTAATTTCATTCTCGCCGCCCAAGAGGACTATGGGTTGTCATTTATCGAATCACATAGACATTTCTCTTCTTTTATTAGAAGTGGTAGATTCTTTATTGATCATACATTATCTCCATGTACAACTTATTATACCCAAGCATACCCTTTGATATACCCTAAGGGTCTTAAGGAATAAGTCAAAGTATAACTCATCATACACAAGATACTATGATGATCTCAAGTCCAAGGATCACTTGTACTACTATCACTACAGAATTCCTATCGACAGCAAATAAAACTCCATTAGGTATTCCTTAGCGAGCCACGCTCAAATGAACTTATTCTCTAATAAGCACCTACATACTTGCTTTAGTGTCTCCACAAAAATGATCATGAGATCAATCATCCTCATCCAATGAAAGCAAGCAACGTATGTACCAATCTATCCTGGATTCACTAATCCCCAATTTAGTAATCCAACGATTGGGAACTATTTTAGTTTTAAGCTTTCTAAGAATTTAGATCTCATTAGAATGATCATCATCATTATTCTAAAAGCATTGCTTAAAACTATGGGTTTATCACATATTATAAAACAGCATCATGTAGATAATTAAAAGCCTTTAATAAATTAATACTTTTTATTAATAAATGAATAAGATTGTTACAAAGTACATGCTTTATCATCAAACATGATTGGCTTGTGTGCATACTACTTTCAAGTCGGACATCATAGTGATATGTAATTATTAGGTGATTAGTGAGTAAATAAGATATAAATCATGAGTATGATATAACCAATGGGATAGATGTTGATGATGTTGTCCTACAACTGTTTTAGTTCGGGAAAGTAATGTAAATAGCAGTGATGCTATTGTTTTGATGTATTTTTTAAAAGATTATGAATGAATAAAAGTTATTGTTTTATTCAAAGTGTTAAGTGTTATGTGATAAACTTTTATGATGTGCAACTTAAGTATATAATACTTAAGAGGTTGAATAAAAGCTAATGGATGTATTTTAACAGAAAATGCCTCCAAGACGTCAACCACCACGACAGAGAACCACTAAGGAAACCAACAACAACAACAACAATGTGGAAGATAACCCAGTTCAGTGGCTAGTGACGTTACTGACGGGTGCTTTGCAGAATCAACCTCAGAATCAAGGTACAACGTTTAAGGATTTCAAGGCGATTGGATCACCAGAATTCCGCGGAACCATGAACCCGGTTGAGGCACAGACCTGGGTCATGGAGATGGAGAAAGTGTTCAATGTTGCGAGAGTAGGGGAGGATCAGAAGACTGCTTTTGCAACATTTATGTTGAAAGCAGAGGCTAGTTATTGGTGGCAGGCAAATAAAACCCGAGGAGGTCAAGGGATTATGTCTTGGGAAAGGTTTAAGGAGATGTTCTTTGAGACCTATTTTCCAGAAAGTTCAAAGAGTCAGCTAGAAGTGCAGTTTTTAGAACTGAAGCAGGGAACAATGTCGGTGTCTAAGTATGCTGCAAGATTCAACGAGTTGGCAAGGTTTGTGCCATATCAAGTCAGCACTGACGAACGCAAGGCGAAGAGGTTTGAACAAGGACTGAAGCCCTGGTTGTACAGTAGGGTCTCCTTATTCCAGTTGAAGATGTTTGCAGCAGTAATGGAGAAGGCAATTCTCGCTGAAAGTGGAGGCGAGGCTGTAACAAAACATAACCAAGAGCAGAGAAAGAAGAAGAGTGAAGGTGAAGCTAAGAATGGTGGTGGTGGTAATCTATGATATGGCAACAACAATTTGAAGAGGAAGTGGAATGTGAATGGGGAGCTAGAAATCAAGAAAGAAATCAAAGAAAATAAGAAGTTCGAAGCATGTGCTACGTGTGGAATGTTTCACACGGGTGTGTGTCTGATGGGGAAGCGAGTATGCTTCAACTGTGGCCAGGAGGGTCACATCACCCCAAATTGCACTCAACCTAAGAAGAACGTTTGCTTCACGTGCGGGTCCAAGGATCACTTTGCTCGTGAATGCCCTAAGAAGAGATCTGGTGAGGCAAATGGAAGCAAGGGAAATGCTAGTGGAGGTGTGCTGGCTATTGTAGGACCAACGTCAACAAATAAGCCACAGCCAGAACCTTCAACATG
This sequence comes from Panax quinquefolius, assembly GCA_020205615.1. Taxonomy (NCBI): domain Eukaryota; kingdom Viridiplantae; phylum Streptophyta; class Magnoliopsida; order Apiales; family Araliaceae; genus Panax; species Panax quinquefolius. The sequence continues at coordinate 86,993,769 of CM035173.1, forward strand.
ATGGTGCAGGATGCGGTGCAATCAAAAGATGTTGTGTCAAGTATTATCCCAATCAATGATATAAATGCATATGTATTATTTGATTCGGGTGCTACTTGCTCGTTTATATCTGATAAATTTGCTAAGAAGTTAGAAATACCTAGTGAAGAGCTGAATTTCCCTTTAAACATAGAAATTATGAATAGGGAAGTGATTCATGTTAGGTTCGTATACAAGGATTGTAGGATGAATATAAAGGGGAATGTTATGAAAGTAGATTTAATCCCGATAAAACTTGGAGAGTTTGACGTGATATTGGGAATGGATTGGCTATTCAATTATGGAGCGATAATTGATTGCCAAAAGAAGTGTGTAAACCTTATGACTCCGTCAAAGGTAGTTTTTCATGGTAGCAAATTGCCTAGACAAATGAAATGTCTAACGATGATGCGGGCCAAGAAGTTGTTGAGTCAGGGCTGTGTAGGGTATTTAGCTTACATAGTCGATACTCAACAGGAGAAGGGTGTGAAACTGGAGGAAATACTAGTGGTTAGGGAATTTGTAGATGTGTTTTTGGAAGATTTTCCAGGACTTCCGCCTGACAGAGAAATCGAGTTCGTGATCGACTTAACGCCAGGAACCGCTCCTATATCGAAGGCCCCATACAGAATGGCTCCGGTAGAGATGAAAGAACTGATGGTACAGCTGTAAGAGCTGTTGGATAAGAAGTACATTCAGCTGAGTGTGTCATCGTGGGGAGCACCGGTGTTATTCGTGAAGAAGAAGGATGGGTCAATGCGTCTTTGCATTAATTATAGGGAATTAAAAAAAGTCACTATTAAAAACAAATATCCATTGCCAAGAATAGATGACTTGTTTGATCAATTGAAGGGTGCTAGATATTTCTCGAAAATAGATTTGAGAAGTGGGTATCACCAGCTGAAAGTAAGGAAGGAGGATGTACCGAAGACAGCATTCCGAACTCGCTATGGATATTACGAATTTTTAGTGATGTCATTTGGTTTGACAAACGCCCCTGTAGCGTTCATGGATTTGATGAACAGGGTGTTTAAACTATTTTTAGACAAGTTTGTGGTGGTATTTATCGATGTTATTCTGGTGTACTCTAAAACTCAGGAGGAACACGTGGAACACTTACGTCTGACGCTGGAGACGCTAAGAAAGGAAAAGTTGTACGCGAAATTCTCTAAATGTTAATTTTGGCTGGAACGTGTACAATTTCTTGGACATGTAATCGATAAAGATGGGATTTCAGTGGATCCATCAAAAGTCGAAGCTGTGATAAATTGGGAACAACCAAGAACTCCATCAGAAGTGAGAAGTTTCTTGGGATTGGCAGGCTATTATAGACGGTTTATCCAAGATTTTTCCAAGATTGCCACTCCGTTGACAAATTTGACAAGAAAATCTGTAAAATTTATTTGGACGAAAAAAGTGTGATTTTCAAGAACTAAAGAAAAAGTTAAGTGTGGCACCACTGTTTGTCATTACCGTATAATATAGGAAACTTTATGGTGTATAGTGATGCTTCACACAAAGGATTGGGTTGTGTCCTTATGCAGAACGACAAGGTTATTGTGTATCCATCAAGGCAATTAACGACTACGAGAAAGGGGTATCCACTCATGATTTAGAGTCAAGCGGCCAGTGTTCGCAGACCAAGATATGAAGACACTATCTCTATGGAGAGAAATGTGAGATCTACACAGACCATAAAAGTCTGAAGTATATTTTCACATAAAAAGACCTGAACATGCGGCAAAGGAGATGGATGGAATTGATAAAGGATTACGATTGTGAGAACTTTTATCATCCGAGCAAAGCTAATGTGATTGCAGATGCCTTGAGTAGGAAAGGCAGAGAAAAGTTGATGTTGTTAACAGATAAGGAGGAGCTTATTACAGCAATGGCATGATTAGAGCTGGAAATTAAATTTCCAGAAGAGTCCGATGAAAAATTGTTCCAGATAGAAGCTAGTCCAACTTTGGTGGACAAAGTGGAGAACGCTCAACTACAGGATGAAGAATGCAAGAAAATAAAAGAAAGTGTGATCGATGGTAAAGAAGTGAAGTACCAGGTCAATACTGAGGGAATGCTAAGATTTGAGGGATGAATTTGGGTTCCAGCAGTACAGGATATTAAAGAAGAAATCTTGACGGAAGCGCATAACTCAAGATATTTGATTCATCCAGGAAGTACAAAAATGTATCAATATTTGCGACGACATTTTGGTGGCCAAATATGAAAAGAGACGTTGCAGAATGCGTTGTAAAGTGTTTGACATGTCAGAAAGTGAAGGCCGAGCATCAAAGACCAAGCGGATTACTTCAACCATTGGAGATACCGAAATGGAAGTGGGAGCATATCACAATGGATTTTGTGGTAGGTCTTCCAATGACTCAGAAAGGATACGATGCGATATGGGTGATAGTGGACAGATTAACAAAATTTGCACACTTTTTGCCAATAAAGATTAGATTTAATCTTGATCAGCAAACGAAACTATACGTTAATGAGATCGTCTCAAGACATGGAGTTCCAGTGTCAATTGTATTAAACAGAGATCCGAGGTTCACATCAAATTTCTGGAAGAAACTTCAAGAATGCATGGAAACGCAACTGAAGATGAGTACAGCATATCATCCGCAAACCGATGGGCAAAGCGAACGAACAATTCAGACGCTAGAAGATATGCTTAGAGCGGTCATCATGGATTTTAAAGGAAACTTAAGGTTGTGGTAATGTATCCAACATGTAACAACAAGGCTAAAACAGAGTTGTGTTATGTGGTTAGTGAATTCAAAGTTGTAAAAGTGATTAGTAAGTTACGAACGCATTATGTGCTAACTTAGTTCATACAATGAATGTTAGATAAGTGTTGTGATGTTAACACTTGGGAATTCTGAAATATATACGGTAGCATGAGATTGGTGCTAAAATAACAAGTTTAGTTAGTAATGTGTTTTATATTGAAAAGTGAGTATTAGTATGTCTAATAGATGTTGTGGTTTTAATACTGTGTATAGGTGAACGTGAGTTTTAATATTTTAGCTTATGCTCGAGGCAAGTTTTCTAACTCTACACTTTCGTTGAGTTAGTTCTATTATTACATTGTGTAACTTCATTCATTTGATTGAGCAAGTTCTTACTTTAAAGTTTAATTAAGCAAACTTTTATATTCCTAATCATTATTTGAGCAAGCTAGCTATGACTTTAACTTTGTTCAACAAGCTTGAATTCAAATATTTATTGATGCATTCTAACTTGTTTATTGTTAGACAAGTTTCTTTATTGTTATCCTAGTATTATGAATGCGCTTTATTGAATTATAATTTCTAATGTTGAATTATCTTAGTTCATTTACTTAACACAAGTCATTCTCATAATTAGTGAGCTTTATTTTCAACTTGCTATTACTTAATGTGTATTCAATAATTCATAGTCCTAGCTTAATTTTATTCAAGCAAGGTTTATTGTCATTCAATACTTGTGCTTTGTAGTTGTTTCTAAGCATGAGTTCAAAATATAGTTAGTTCGCTTACACTTATTCATTGTTTCATATTATATTATTATTGATCAACGATTGTGTTATCAAACACTATTGATTCAACTTGTCCTCTAGTTGATGTTCGTTAAAATCCAAATTACCCTTGAAAGCTTATCCAAACAAAACTTTCTTTTGGCGCGACTTATACTCTAAATCTTCGAGATGAACAACCCTATTATTATTAGGGTATAATTTATGCTTAAGCGTTGAAATGTTTGTGCATAATACATTATACTGAAGGTTGATCCCCCAAAGTACGAGGAGTCCTTATAGTCTTATGAATTTTAAAGTTGGAGTTGAAAGATTACTCATAACTATGGACATGGTTCATGGTCTTATGACCCTCGATAAGATATATTCCATATTTTGGATTCTAGTTTTTGATTATCATCGTTAGAGTACTATTCAGGTTTGATGAGCCTATTGTTGGCAATTATTATTATTATTATTATTTTGTTGATTCATTGTTATATCCAAGAAGCAATTGTTTTGCTCACTCTTGCATATTTATATACTCATTGCTGGCTAAAGTTGAGAAGGTAGATGAGCCTTCAACTAGCAAAAGAAAAGAAAAATGTACAAGTGATGAAGACTTGTAATTTTGATTATTGTTATGATGTTAGACTTTTAATTTGATGATAAACTTTTACTTAATGATGTGATGTAATAGTTTTATTTCCGCACTTGAATGATGTTTAAGGTTAGATAACCTGGGAAGATTTTTATTTAATGAAGTAACCCTATTTAAAGGGAGGATTTATGGTTTAAATATTATTTTATTTGGGTAGATAGTATGAATGTATGATAGTGAGCACCAAATCTTGTGGGAATGAAGTACCTGGATTTGGGGGTGTCACATTGCAGGAGCATTTGTTAGACAAAATGACATTACTAGAAACTCGTAATGACCATAACGAGTCCTGAACGCTGTCTTTTGTACATCTTTTTTCCTCACTTTCAACTGATGGTACCCACTTCTCAAATCTATCTTTGAGAAATATCTAGCTCCTTTCAACTGATCAAACAGGTCGTCAATCCTTGGCAATGGATATTTATTCTTAATTGTGACTTTGTTTAATTCTCTGTAATCGATACAAAGTCGCATCAATCCATCCTTCTTCTTGACAAACAACACTGGTGCTCCCCACGGTGATACGCTCGATGAATATATTTTCTTGTCTAATGTGATCTTGCAACAGCACCATCAATTCCTTCATTTCCACCGGGGCCATACGGTATGGGGCCTTCGATATTGAGGCGGTTCCTGGCACTAAGTCAATCACAAATTCTACTTCCCTATCTGGCAGAAGTCCTGAAAAGTCATCTGGAAATACGTCTCCAAAGTCTCTAACGACTGGTATCTCCTCTAATTTCGGATTCTTCTTTCGAGTATCGACTATGTAGGCTAAATATCCTACACATCCTTGTCTCAACAACTTTCCGCTCGCATCATCGCTAAACAACTCACTTGTCTAGGTGACTTATCGCCATAAAATACAACCTTTGATGGAGTCATAAGGTTTACACACTTCCTTTGGCAATCAATTATTGCCCCATAATTGAATAGCCAATCCATTCCCAAAATGACGTCAAATTCCCCAAGTTTAATCGGGATTAGATCTACCATCATTTCGCGACCCTTAATATCCACCCTAGCTTCTTATGTATGACCTAAAAGGAATGACTTCCTATTCGCAATCTCTATATTCAAATGGTATTCTAATTCTCTTTAGGCAAATTCAAATTCTTAGCAAAATCGTCGGATATAAATGAACAAGTAGCACCCGAATCAAATAATATGTAGGCATTAATATTATTGATCGGAATGATACCTGACACAACATCTCTGGATCATAGCATCATCACGCATGGTTACGTTTGAAAGTTCTCAGCGATGGGTCGGGTTTATCGATGCTTGGTCGAAATGATAGTCAAAGTGCTACCACCGATGTTTCCCTTACTTCCCCCCGCTCCTGCTCCTCCTGCTACCTTCTTGGGACAATCCCTAACCAAATGATCCCTCGACCCACAAGTAAAACAAGCCCCCCTTTTTAGGGTTAGGGCTATTTGGCGCTATGTGGCCTTCTTTACCATAATTGTAGCAAACCCTCTTTCCCTTCATGCATACCCCTAGGTGATTCTTCCCATAGGTAAGACAAGCCTCCACCTTCTTTGTTTGACTTCCTTGTTGATTTCCAGTAGACATATTATCATTCCACTTCCTCTTCTGACTATGACCGCCACCACTACTGCTGTCACTAGCTTTGTTGTTCTCACTTTCATTCTTCTTCTTCTTCTGCTCCTGATTATACCTGTTCAGAGTATCGCTTCCACCTTCTGCAATAATTGTCTTCTCTAATACTCCCACAAAAGTGTTTAATTGGAACATTGACACTTTTGCGTACAACCAAGGCTTCAACCCTTGTTAAAACCTCCTAGCTTTCCTCTTATCCGTTTTCACCTGATAAGTTGCGAACCTAGCCAACTCATTGAATTTCGCAGCAAATTCTGGTACCGTCATGTTACTCTACTTCAATTCCAAAAACTGAACCTACATCTGGTTCTAAGAGCTCATTGGGAAGTACATTTCAAAGAACATCTCTTTAAACCTATCCCATGCGATCACACCTGGTCCTCCTCTAACCTTGTTCGCCTGCCACCAGTAACTAGCCTTTGATTTCAGCATAAACATCGCAAAGGTCGTCTTCTGATCACCGTTGACCCTAGCAATGTCAAATACCTTCTCCATCTCCATAATTTAGGTCTAAGCTTCGACTGGATTCATAGATCCCCTAAATTATGGCGGCCCTACTGCCTTGAAATCCTTGAATATAGTAGCTTGAGCTTGCGGCTAATTCACAAGTGCTCCAGCTAACATATGTACCAACTGCTGCACAAGATTAGCGTTGGCATTGTCGTTAGCGTTATTGTTATTGTTGATGTTTGTGGATCCTTCCTGTGTTTGTTGATGTGTTGGGCGTCTTCTTGGCGGCATTTTCTGTTTAAGATATACGCTTATTAGATCATTACTCAATCTCTTAGTATTTAAGGCTTAACTTAAACATTTTAAGATTATTTAACACATAACATCTTGAATAAACATTTATATTTTATTCATTAATAACTTTCAAAAGATAGAGAGATAACATCACTGCTATTTACATAAATCATCCCGAGATAAAGAATTTTTAGGATTAAATCATCATATTCTATTACTTATATTTACACTGGAATTTACATCATTAACTACCATAGATATTCACATAATTCATATTGTTCTTATCACGGCCTATTAAGACGTTGAACAGCTTCTTTGCGCTCTTCTTCCATGATACAAAACATCGTCCTACAATCCAACATGTATCAAGGTAAGTCCTCGAACAGAATTGGATAGTACATAACTTGATCCTGAGCTTTGTTCACTATAGTGTTGAAGGCACAATCCATCTCCACCATCTTGGCCTTCTTTACCTGCACCTCTTCCTCGGCTACACATGCTCGCTGGGAAGCCTCCTCATAAGCATCTTCAGCTCTGGCTCACTTAGCGGATTCCTCTCTCACCTTCATCTTTGCAATCTTTGTCATCAACTACTCATTGTCAACATCTAAGTGAACTAATTTCCACTCCACATTTCCAAGACGTGCATCAAGACCTTGGATTTCCTCATTCTTCTGACCTATAGTGTTCTGACGTCTATCTGCCAGCTCCTCCAATTCTCTGACTCTATCCTGAAGCTCAATGTTACGATCATACACCTCATCATACATCTGAGGTGCAATAGAGTTTGGTGGGAACTCCTCTTCCTCCTCAGGATCCTCCTCCCGATCGCCTCTGAACACATGCCCTGTCCCCACAATAATAATGATCAATGGAGATGGCTCTCTCTGTACCAACTACTCCGGGATAACATGGATGTCTCTGGGGTTTCTCCTCTCTAGGTACTTGGGGTTCCTCTTCCCCAGCCTGACTAGATCCTCCAACATCAGACATCCTGATAACAAAGTTTTAAGTTTTAGTTACTAATCGATACTCGTGAGCACATAAGTATATCACATAAGCACATAAAGTCTTTTAAGGAATTCATTTCTTAGAACTCGATAAGAGTTTATCACCACTATGTTCTCAATTTCCTATAAGGCTACTACCTAAGGTTTTTCCCCCACCTAAGGTTCATAACCTACAGCTCTGATACCAACCTGTGACACCCCCAAATCCAGGTACTCAAACTTCCCTCAGATTTGGTGTTCATGTAACGCCCCCAAATTCGGGTCCCTTCAAACCTCGAATCCAGTCCGCCACGATACTACTATCGTCAAAATATTTATATCTTTTATTCATAACTTAATGAATATAACTTTGCTTATTACAATTTAGAATATAAATTCTTTCCATTTCTAGGATCTATATAATGACCCCAAACTTTTATAAGTTTTAAATCTTGGTCATTTACCATTCCTGTATTACATCATATTCGATGTTATAAAAATATGGGAAATAATTTAAACTTTTTCAATCTCCTTTGAAAAATATTTTATTAATTTCTTAACTTGAATCGATTACAAATCCCTGAATCAAATTATACTATGATTCATTATATTCAATTATTGTATAAATTTTATATTTCGATTCTAATTCCTCTATGTACCACATAGTACAACTTTATAACTTAACATATATTACACATCGTAAACTACTATCATTTACATCTGCTAGAACCTAAACCTGGTTCAAGAGCATATATTTAAATAAATCAATCAATCTCCTTCGATACTATTGAACTCTATCAATCAAGTAGCACGTAATCTTTACCGTGAGTCCTTAACCTTCAAAAGTGGTTATTTGCAAGGGTGAGCTCGACAACCCAACAATTCTAACAGTTTTCATGCAGCACATAAGCATATAATAGCATACTCAGTTCATGCATTCGTAATCCATTAATATTTACTACGCATGTTAATTCTCATATAACAGTACATAGGTTTACTTCACAAGCATATCATCAAAGATAAACTTTCAAATTTCATACATATCTCATATGAATCTCATATATATATATATATATATATATATATATATATATATATATATATATATATATATATATATATATATATATATCGACATTCTCATAGCATAATATAGCTCAACTAACAGTTATAGAATTCATATATCAAATAGGAACTGAAAGACTTGTCTGATTCGTAGTTTATCAATTACGACTTAACTGCTTAAAGCTTATCTGCACTCCGTGTATTCCTACAGCTTATATAATCATGGATTCATACCCATCACCATATACATTTCATACGATCTTAATAAAAGAACAAATATTGTTTCCTAACTTGGTTTCATTTTTACTTGAACTTAGGATAACCATGAGACTAGCTCATTCTACTATCATATTTATCTAAACAATCTTGTTTCATATCTTGTAGTCCTTAAGGACAACATATAACCATAACTTAAGACCATGCACTTAACAAACTGCTCTTGGTCACTCTACAGAACGGCGCGGTCGCGCTGCATTTAAGCTTGGGAGTGGCACGGCCGCACTGCATTTAAGCTTAGGCTTTTTATTGCCCAACATAATTCCTAGCACGACATGTATTCTGATACGTACTGTAAACATACATCAAGTAGGTTCTGATAGTTCTTCAAGTTCTCATTTCAAATCATTTAGTTTTGAATTTCACAGCTCTATGTTGAATTATTCACATCAACAAGGCTTAACAACTTCTTTTAACAAAGGTTCAATGTTTATAAGCTTTTAAACCTTATATTGGTACTAACAAGTCTTTAATAAGCATGTTCACATGTATCTATCTTATTTACATAGACATAACATAGTTCATTACTTGAAAACATATTTTAAACTACACTTGAAAGGTCCAATTCATGCTTAGCTAGATAATGAACATAATCGTCATATCTAGAGGCATAAGGCGTTCAAGTTTACTTTTAAAAATCATTTTAGGCCAAGTTAAAGCAACTAGGTGCAACTTTAAATCTCATTTCATAGCTAACTAAGCCATGTATGTATGTTACCATGTTTAGAACTTTAAATACACAAGTTACTTTAAGTTCGTTCTCAAAGTTTCAAGTTTTCTTTAGAAATCATTTTCAACTAAGCTATTGTAAGTTGATAATAAATAAAGCAACTTTAACTCACTTCTCATGCTTAGGTATACTCATAACTCAACAACGTGTATGTATTAAAATATCATAACTTCAAAGACTCAAGGTTCGACAATATTCATTTTCAAAACTCTAAGTTTCTTTTTAAAACACATACTAAATCATGCTAAAGTAATCCATTATGAGTAAAGTAATCTTAGCCATATGACATGTCTATTATCATGCATATTTATGTTTTATCACTTAGAACAACATATTTCATCGTCAGAGCACTATACTTGCGTATGTGCAAATGCGATGCCTTCCGATGGCCTTTGAATACGTAGGTCACACAAAGATGATTATTTTGACCCTTTCTAATGACCTCAAATTGAAAAACTTAAAGAACAAAAGTTGTATTTCTATTCATCCTCGTTCCGGATCATCTTAAATCGCCTCAATCGAGTCCATATAAAAAACTTTATGGTCGTTTTTACCAAAACAGTCAAAATAATCGCACTGTCACTTGTATGGCATGCGTCACACCCATTTTTCATAGTCCCAAATACCTCGCGCCATTTGCAATACTTCATTCACACCTGCGCTTACTGGTGGCGCGCTTACGCTTAACATTTCTCAGTTTATAGTTTTTTGCCATAACTTCCTCATTTTAAGTCCGAATTAGTTGGTTTTCGATTCGTTGAACTCGTTAAACTCTTAGCTACTCATCTACAGAATAATTATAACACTTAAAAAACATTAACTAACCCAAATATTAATCCAAAACTTATGTTTATACTAAATTTTCATGTTTTGACAAATTTAGCAAATTCATTCGCTACGAATTCGTTTCTAAACGAAATTAGTCCGTTTAACTCTCGTTGTTTTCATTTTTAACTGTATTAACAACATCTAGCAACAATTCATGGATTACAACAACCCTTAGCCATCAAATTTATGACTCAAAAGTGAGTATTTCTTGACATTTCTAAGGAATTGAAAACTTAGGAATCAAAAGCATATAAGTTAGCATTATTACCTCTTGAATGCTTGCAATTATTAACTATAGCTCCTCCATTCTTCCAACTCTACTGACTCTCCAATTCTACTAACTCTCTATAGCAACTTCACAAAAAACTCAAACAAACAGGAAAGAGAATAAGAGAACACTATTTATAAAGAATTCTCTACACAGACAAAGCCTTTACATAGTATTTTGATTTAGCAGAAGGAAGAAGAAACTAACGGGTAATGAAGAGTTGGTGACCTGCTCCATCTTCCTCCATCATTAGCAGCTATCTTATCCTTTTCCGAGCTTAAGCAACAGAGGAATAGGCCATTGGCCTATTACACGTCTGATATATAAATGGGTGACACTGATTTTGGGACATGGTTGATTCTCAGCAATTAAAGCTTAGTTTGGTTCCTTCAATTCCCAAAATGAAATTTTAATGTAGAATTGTTACTATAATATAAAAATTAGGGATCTAATATATTCTCATATCATATAATCCATTTACATTTGGGATAGTCCAAATATCCCAAATGTATATACTATAAACTTATACTCATAACATCTTTATCCAAATATCCATTTCCTTAAAATAATTAGTATGTACTACACTAATTAATAAAATATAATTCTTTCATTTCACTTCTTTCATAAATTGTTCCAAAACAATCTCTCTTAACAATATCTCTTAAGCTTCATAATATAATATTCTATAATATCGCTTAATTAACCATATTTATTTCAGGTTAATTAATTAACTCTTATTCAAATTCATTCATGGACAACTTAATCATCATTTAAGATTTTATTATCCCTACGAGTCCTTAATATCCATTTCTTGAATTTTAAATTTCACAAACTTTCTCAGAACATCCTAAAGACCAAATAGCGATTTAAGATTGGGTTATAAGCTTGAAATGGCAAGCATTGCTACCATACCAAGTTCGATATATAACAAGTTTCTATTTTAACAGAGATAGAATCTACGCTCCTAAATACTTCACATATACCTCATAAATGGTAACTCATCTAAAATCAACCTCTTCTTTGATTCCACATCATGGATTACTATTTTCTTTAATAATTTAATTATCAAACTTCGAGTTTTAAAACTCTATTTTCCTTAATAGTTTAACCAACTATGAAATCTCCTTTATGGGTTTCTCACCACAAAACTTAAATATAAAGCACCCACTATAATCACATATTCACTATTTACTTAAGTGATTTTAAACCCTTCAAATTATATTATTTCATAATATAACTTCCACTTTAATATAAATTAACCAATATTTCTACTTGTTAGTTAATTCTCATAATTAACTAATTTATGCTTTACTATCTCAATCTATCCATGGATAGCTTAAGCACGAACTAAAACTCATATTACATCATACTAGTTACTAGTATATATATTCAAGAAAATGGTGATTATCCATCAAGGATATTTAATGTCACCAACTCACTATGATAAAATAAGTCTATAAATTATTTAATTTCGATAGATAAATCTTATCCATCTTCTTATTAATTCATCTCTACAAGCTATAACAAATATATAATAATGATATATATTTATTAAACACAACATCACTTATCACATAGCTCATATTACCCTATGTAACATAATACAACATACCTTGTCACACACACACACACACACACACACACACACACACACACACACACACACACATATATATATATATATATATATTCTTGTTCGAACCCATCTCATGCTTTAAGAATTTTATCTACCAAATTCTTATTTTAATATTTTCTAAAAATTCGGGTTCTTACAGTTCACGCAATAAAATAATTAACATCTAACTACCCATAATAATGATAACAATAAAATTGAAATAGAAATCCTCCCAATATAGGGTTACAACATCTTAAACGAATAAATCCCAAGTTATCTAACCTTAATACATCATATACGGAAACATCATAAACAAATAAATCTTAAACATCACATTATAAGTCTTAATATAAACATTCTCGAATATAAAAAAAAATCTTCATCATTTACTTGATTTTCCCTTTCCCTTACGTGTGGATGGCTCATCAACTCTTTCAATCTTAGCTGCAATGTTATTATGCAAGAGTGAGCAGCAATTGCCCACATGTTTAACAATAGAATAATAATAATAATAACATGCGAATAAATAATGGATACTGAACCAAAAAAAGTCTCGGCTTTTGAATCAAGGTTATAACAGGAATCAAAAGTACTTATGAGGGTCATAAGACCATGAACTATGTCCCAAGTTATCAAGTATTTCCACTTTAAATATTTAACAGTCGTAAGACTATATGGACCTAACTTCTCGTACTTAGGGGGATCAGCCCTATGTACCATGTATGTCCACAACATCTTAACGCTATCGCGTAATATAATCCCTCAGCGAGGTTGTTCATCTCGGCTTTGACATTAGAGTCCGCACCAATGGAAGTTTGGTTTGGATTGATCTCAAGGGTAATTTAGAGTTCAATAATTATCAACTAAGGATTAGTTGAATCAATAAAGAATCCCTATCTATTCAAGGTTTCAATGCAATATCGAAATCAATAATCAAATCAAAGATTGAATCTCACCTCTATATAATTGACTAAAAAGATTGGATCTCAATTGTACACAATTGAATGAACTTTGTACAATATAAGTAATACTTCAAAAGAATTAGAACATTTCATTTGGACTCATAAACTTGAATAATTAAGCTTTGAACATTTCAAAATAAGAATACGAAGCTTGCTCAACAATAATAAGATTTAAGAACTTGCTCAAGAATAAGGTTTGGAAACTTGCCTCGTACGTAGGCTAAACGATTACTACTCACGTTCACCGCAAGTCCTACACACATACCATATGTATTCACAACATTCATTAGTTACATTAATACTAACCTTTTAGGTTTAGTTCCCTTTTTTAATACAACTTGTTAACTTGGTTTAAATTATGCTCATTACCATCATTCACATATACAGGACTGAAATCTCAAATCTTAAGTTTAAACAACATCATATCAACTCATGGACATCATTGTTTTTAACGTGGTTTAACCAGTTACAAAACATGGCAGTTATAAGGTCACAATACCTTTTCTAATTTATTTTTATAATTCTCTTATTATATGGTCCATAAGTCACACTTTCACTTAATTATTTAATATGAACTCCTCTTTATTTAACAAATCATTACCCTTCTAATTTAATTACTTAATTAAATTAGAATATTTTCATTCTCTCACTATTATTACACTCGAATAAATTATTCTATAATAATTTCCATCGAATATTTATTTTATTCCATAAATATTTCAACTAAAATATTCATTTTATTTGATAAATATTTTAATAATAATTTCCATCAAATATGTATTTTATTCCATAAATATTTCAACCAAAATATTCATTTTATTTGATAAATATTTTAATTATTTTTTATTTTTTATTTTTTTATTTTTTATTTTATTTTATTATTATTTTTATTTTTTGTCACGTAAGGTGGTGATTTAGCTTGGTAACGCTTGCATTGAAGGAGTTACCTGATTCAGGTTTACGTAATTAATGAAGAACATAAAAGCAGGCCAATTTAGGCCAAAATCTAAGGCAAACAACGAATACAATTTCAACCATATGTTCTAAATTTAACATAAACATTCTATAACATTCTTAGCATGCTTTTAACAAATTAAGTCACATAAACAACAAGATTTAAAGCTATAATTTTGATGTTCTTATGAAAACTCTATTTTTAACATTGTTAATCTAAATCAACTCATCATGAACTCGTTTCTCAAACCTAATCACCCATACAAGTTTTGTTCTTTTCGTTTTACATATATAAACATAATCATTCATCAATTTATCGATTAATATGTTATTGAAGCATGAATTTTGTACTTTTAAGCCATATTCATATGTTCTTACTCTATAAACCATAAAACTCCAATTAAACACAATTACATGGATTTGGTTACTCTAAAACACATATAAATCATATATAATTGAACTATTCATGTTAATAAGCATATACAACATCATAAATTCAACAATTAACCCTAAAGTTCAATTACGAGACTTAAAAATTAGTTTTCATGAAAAACTTTAAGAACGTAAATTAAAAGTTTTGATTAAGGGATTATCCTTGATTTCTCCTTAGCTAGATACTCAAAGATGATAGAACTTCCTTCTTGATTCTACAAAACTTCTTCCTCTCAGTAAAATTTTTCTCTCAATCTCCCTTTTCTCTCTATGTTAGTTTTCCGCACTTCGTATATGAAAACTAAATATATAATACGATTTAATAACTTATGTAAATACGTGAGTAGCGGTTAGGCCGCAATTTGGCCTTAATCGCTCCCCATGTCCTCAAGGCCATGTTTGGCTTGTTTTAATTCCTTTTCTAATTTATTTTAATTAACTTATTTATTATATAGTTTATTTGTCACACCTTAATTAATCAAATAATATTATTTAACTTAATTAAATAAAAGACAATATTACCCATTAAATCACCTCGTCACATACTTAAAATTCTCATTTATTATTTATCAAATAAATAAACCTCTAATTAATTATTAAATTAATTAGGGCAACATTAAAATTATTTGACGACTCATTTAATTTAATTATCTCAATTAGATTCTTACTTTGAACAATAAAATTATTCCACATTAAATTAATTAATGTGACATACTTAATTAAATTAATGTACCACAATTCCATCAAATAATTATTTAACTCAATAAGTAAATCAACAAATATTTATTTAATTTAATAAATATTTAAAAATTAATTACAAAAATTCTCGTTCGTCACAGAGAGGGTTATCTTGAACATGTGGTTGTTAGGGCTTTGTCACCACGATCTCACCACTGTCTATGAAGTTCAGAATCTTATGCTTGAGGGCCCAACAATCTTGAGTGTCGTGCTTCGGAGCTCTATAATGGTAAGCACACTTCTTGCTTGTATTAAAGCCCTTTCCACTTGGATTGGTGGGTGGAAGGAGATGAGTGATTTTCTTCTGAGCTATCAGAAATTTGAAAATGTTTTCGGGTGAGTCCCCTAAGGGTGTGAACACTCTTGAGCGTCTGACTTCTCCACTCTTTAGCAAGGGTTGATTTGATGATTGTGCTTGAAAATGAGAATAGTTTCTCCTTTGAATAGGCAAGTTTTGATTACCTTTTTGAGTTTGTCCTTGGAGTATCAAGGAAACATCCTCTTCTTTCTTCTTATGGACCCTTCTTGGTTGTTTCCATAACTTCCAGATTGATATATGCTCACTTTGGCTTTTAAAGTGGCGAGGTCTTGAATCTTCCCTGACTTCAATCCCATTTCTGCCATTTCTCTGTGCTTAATCATTTTTGAGAATGGTTTTCCTATTCCAGCTAGGACCCTCTCATAAAATAGAGCTTCTTGAATATGTATGAAGGACATCACCATCTCAGTCTCTGTCATGGATGGGATTACTTGAGCAGCCAGACGCCTCCATCTTTGGGCATACTCTCTGAATAACTCATTGACTTGCTTCTTGACTTTGGTAATTTGATACCTGTCTGGAGCCATCTGAGTTTGAAAGTTGTATTGACTGAGGAAAGCATGGGCTAACTCCTCCCAGCTGTGAATTTTAGAGTTATCCAATCTGGTGTACCATGATCTAGCTTCTACAATCAGACTTTTTTGGAATAGCTGCATTCTCAGCTTTTCATTCTCGGCCTAGGATCCGAGCTCTCCAATGAACACTTTTAAGTGCGCGTAAGGATCTCCCAATCTATCATATTTTTCGAAGTCGAGAGTTTTGAATTTTTTCGGATAATTAACACCGGGGAAGATGCAAAGGTCTGAATAGGAAACACTTCTGTGGGTTCCAATCCCTTTGATAGACCGAATGGTCTCTTCCATTTGTAAAACCTTCTTCTAAATATCACAGGTGTCTTGATCTTCTTTAAGATGGGTGATTATAGGGGTTTTGTTATACTTCTCATTTTGAGACTCAGGTGTTGGGACTTCTCTGTCCGGACCCTGGATTCCTCCCTGTATAGAGGATTCTATTTGAATGGGTATTTGTGGACCCTGAGTTGATTTGTTTAGTTCTTTCAGGAGAACAGCCAACTCTGTTATTTGATTCCTCGATCCTTTGAACTCCTCGAGAGAAACAGGAGTAGGATCAGGTTTGGCACTTGTAGCCATGTCTGACTGTGGGCTTAGTGCCTTTTTGGACTTTGAACGAGTAACGGGACCAATCGTTTCCCTACAAAAAGACTATGTAGTTTAGTCTAGCAAAACAGGGAAATGTTATGCAATGTGTCCGTTTTTTTTGAAGAATTTTTAATGTTCTCTGCGCAAAACGGGTGTCGATCGTTTTGATGATGTGATAGCATGACAGTCTTAATATGAAAAAGGAATGCATATTTACATACTCCTTTAGATTTTCCATTACATTGAGATTGACATGAAAATGAAATTACAAGTAATTTAAAATTACAGGTAATTGAAAAGAGGAAGGTATGAAGAGACTTCCCTTCGCGTTTAGTTTTTCAGAGGCTGACCTATCTTAGGCTACTCTCGCGGCTTTTTGGCATGAAGGTCCCCATATCATCGCAATTTACTAGATGGGAAGTTAATCCGATCTTTCAACTAGAGCGAATCTAGGTGGTTCCTTTCACGAGCCTCGTGGAATTAGTCTCCCTTGAGTCCAAAGAATCAAAATCGACGGGTTAGCCTCCTGGTGGAGGAAATCACACAACATACATTCACATACATTGCGTCTTACCGTATGGAAATGATGACATGTGCGAAGCACTAATATCACAGGCAGATATGGTGCGAAGCACTAAAGTGCAGTAAATAAAGCATTAGTATACATCCATTCAATGTAAGTACATTAATCACACATAAGAAGATAAAAGTTTTATAAAATCTTGAATAGCGGCTCAAGACCTCTTACTTTGGTGTCCCAAAGTGAGTCGCCACCGCTGTCGACGCTTCAGATTTTTATTTGTCCATTTCTGTTCTTGTCTTTTGGTGTTCTCATTTTAGGTGATATTTGTTTGAAAAAACAAGTTTAAAAGGCTTTACATGTATATGTCGGCGATTTCACTATTAGAGTCGCCAATTGGTATTTTTAAATGGTTGCACCAACTTAACAGAAAAGGATTGCACAAAAAGACCAAAACAATTTGACATTGTTTAACTGGTCCGGGAAATCGAGATTCGTTAGGGTCCGAGGGCTTGATTAAGCGGAGGGAAGGTGTTAAGCACCCCCCGACTTCCGTGAAAACGCAGTTACCGCCACTTTTCATTAACTTTTATCTGCGTATGTGTGTGTGGGGCCTATGTGCATTTGTCTGGAAGTAGTGCTATGTTTCGTTTGCACCTATATACAAAGGGTTTGACTTTTGTATAAAAGTTCAATTTTAACGAGATATAGCAATGAAGTTTTGTAAAACATAATTTTCAAACCCTTATGTCCAATAGTAATTGAGGCCTTTGATACTTCCATTTTATTATGTGTTCGGATTGATTGCTTTTATTTTCGAGATGCGAAGCATCTTCGAGAAAATAAGATATATAGCAGTGTCGAACTCCTTGTGGGCATGAAAGCCATCTATGGATATCCAGACACCGTTGATAATTTACAAGTTGGCTACAGCAGTAAAATGTCCATCACGGTAACCGAATCTAGATTCAAAGGCTGAATCTGTGATCACATGATTCCAAAGCTCACATGAAAGATTGATATGTACAAAATCTAGAAAAAGAACTAGATTTGAATAAATCTAAACAATTCTAGTTTCAACGGTTCCAGTTTAGTCACTTTTGAACTGGTTAAAGTTAGAAGTAGCCAGATTTAAGAAAATCTAGCCCGTGGGCTGAAAGATTAAATATCTACATTATAAAAGCAGATATTTACATAAAAGCGAGAAATATATATATAAGTATATATATATATATGGATGATCAACTGCCACGAAGTAAACTCCAAGCAGGACTTTGAAATGTATATATATATATATATATATATATATAATAAAAATGCCACAAAGTGAACTCCAGGCCAAACAGGAATGTAAATATATATATATATGAGAAAAATGTATGTACACAGCTTTGTATTACACAATAGGATATGGCGATGGTTTTTTGGGCTATAGCAACGGTTTCACCCATCGTCATAGCTATTCTGGGATATAAATGACAGCCACCATCGCTATAACCTCAAAAAATCATGTCATATAGCCCTAATGTGTAATACATACTATATGTATATATATATAGCCCTATATATATATATATAAAGTAGTAGAAAGCTTAAAAATCAAAAAAATCTTACGATGGGTCGCCAAGAAGACTTCAGATAACTTTTGAAGCCTAAAAACTCGATTTCCACCGGTTAACTTCAGTATGTTACAAAATAGGAGCTTACAAGTGTTTAGAAAGAAGAATCACTCAGTTTAGAGAACTCTAGTAGGGGTTACAGGCTGAAATGGACAGAGTTTTCTCTCCTTTTCACTTTTTTTTCAAATTAGCTGCCAAGAGCTCATATTTAAAGACCAGATGGCCGCAAGTCAACCCGCGACAGCCGCGGGTCTAGCTGCAGTTGCCCGAGATTCTCCAGGCCATGCGGGTCCCGTCATCTCGAAGTACGTGCACTTGGGCTACGCGTTGTTTGCTCGAACATTCATAACTTTCAATCCGAGCATCCGATAAAGGAGTGTTGTACCTTTTCAAAATGCTATTGTCGAGAGCTACACAATGACATGGGATTAGAGGTTGTACGAAGCCGGGAAGATGGGTCCATGACCAAATCTCCAAGTCTTCAAAGTTTATCCGTTGTACTGTCTTGTGCAGTTGTCACTTGGGATTTTGAGCTATGGTTCTTGTGGGACACCTTGGTATGCAGTGTCGAATGAATTGTGTTGAGATGACGTGAATGTGATGTTGAGGTGGCAAAATAATGATTTTGCCCCCCACCGGGTTATCTCTCGGCTTTTCTAAATGTAAAAATAGCGATCGTTTCTCAGGGATATCTCTACGATTGGGCTGTTGTGGATGCTGAATGTCCTCAGGGTTATCTCTGAGGTTGGCTTGACCTCATGGGGTTATCTCTGGGGTTGAACTGAGTATCCCGGGGTTATCTCCGGGGTTGAAACTTACTTTTTCGGGGTTATTTCTGAAACTTGGACTGGATCCCTCGGGGTTATCTCCGAGGTTGAAATCCGAATCTCCTGTTATCTCTCGATTGAAACTGAGTCACTCGGGGTTATCTCTGAGATTAAGAACTGGACTTCCCGGGGTTGTCTCCGGGGTTGAAACTGATATGACTTCCAGGGTTATATCTGGAAGACGATTCTGCCCTCCTACAGGGTTAGTAACAAGAACGTAAAATTTTGAGTGTCTACAACCCTTCGTCAAGGCTATGGCCTTCCGACACAATTTGATTCATAATAATTTGAAGTTCATGTACTTGCAGCATAAAAGATTTGTTATCTATCATTTGATAATCAAATAATTAACTTACTATAAAAAAAAAATTCCTGGCGTCCTCGATTTTGTATTTGTTGTTAAGATCCTCCCATAATTCCCTTGTCGTCTTTTCCATGAATTTGGCTTCATACACATCGCACAACGAATTGGATATTGCATTTAAAATGTACTCTTTACACATAAAGTCATTTTGTTCCCATTTTATTCGATTCTTCATTTCTATCGGTGTCTCATTTTCCTTTTCTTCAATTTTCTCTTCATTTAGCACATGAGAGATTTTAATGCCGTCAAGCAAAAATATATTTTGCTTTTCCAACGTCTGAAGAATAATCCATCAAACTTTTGAGTTTGTTAATTTGATTCAAGCTATTTTTTTGAAATGTTGTCCTCCATGGTATTATAGTCTTAAGATTGTTGTATATTTGTTTTGTAGTAAGATATAGAAACAACAATATTCTGTCTCGAATCGAATGGTTCGCCACTCTTTTCTTAAGACTATATTTGCCCCTTACTTTTGCTATACAGAGTTACTTTATGAATTAGTCTTCCAAGATAAAATGTACCCAAACTTTAATCAGATTAGAATTTGTTGTGTAGAAACAAAACTAGTGCTAAACTATAAATAAAAGAAGAAAATTATAATAAGAAAAATTATTTAAAATGATTATTTTTTTAAGAATTGGAGAAGGATTGAATGATTTTCAGTACGTATTTTGGGTGAATTTGTAACGTATTTATAGGTTTCCAAACACCCATTTAAAGAGTTATGTTGATATCCAAACATGGCATCCCATCTTGTTGTTGTCATTCTGTAATTTTGGTCCCAACTCAATTTTGGTCATATCCCAATTCGATGTTGGGATGTCCCAAACTCAAATCGTATCCCAATTCCGATGTCGGCATCCCAATTAAAATATCGCTAGCCTTTTTTTAATGTCAGCTTTTTATAATTTTATTAAAAAATATTATAAGAATGTTGTTGCTATGACTTGAACCCAAGTCCTTTCTTAATATCAACACCTCTCTCTTATCCAACCGAACCAATTTTAATTGTTGGTTACATGGATAACATATAATATATTTATTATATACTTTTAGATAATGAAAATATCCAACACTAGTTCTCCTACTCATATACCAAACCCAAATACACCCAAAATATCCTCATCAATAAACATATCAAACATTCTTTCAACCCCTATAAATTCATCTCTCAATCCCTAATCTCCTATACAACCTCAGTAAAGCCTATACAATTAATTATACCAGAAAATAATCCAATAACCCATGCAAACATGCCCTCCTCCTCACATTTAAATGAGTTCTTTGATATACCCTAGCCATAACTAATATTTTTCAAGTGATAAGGAAGGTTCAAAGCAATCTTAGAGCAAATTTTGGAGTAAGTCTCAGTTCTTCCTACCAAAGATAGATATCGTAATTAATGGCTCATGTCACTAAGGATATTATCAAAAAGTGGAAGGAAATTCAAATTGAATTACATCGTAAAGTCAATCGATAACCAAGCCACTACAAAAGTTCCCGGGAGATGGGTAAAGTATTCCGTATGCAGATAAAAGATCTCCTCAAAGATATTGCAAATAATTTAAGTAGCAGGGATGCTATTTACTTCGAGCAACTACAAGAACACAAAGAGTATATCTTTGAATTTCAAGAGAGCAGCAATCGCACAATCTCTACTCTTAATGAGAAAGATTTTGACCTCAATAACTCCCTAAATGAATTCAAGAGCATGGTAATGACTCAGATGAAGCAAAATGATAATGCTTTTGTACGAATAAACTTTACCTTAGCACTTGTCCACCAGCAAAGTGAGCAATCAGATAAATGGTTGCGAGAAATTCACGAAGATATTTTTTTATCTCGTAGTCAGACTCAAGAGGTAGTGCTCAAAGTCAAAGAACTATCCGCAGAAGTCTCTGTTTTGCATGTTTACAAAAAGGGGGAGAAGAGGTCTTTATCTCAAGGGGAGAAGAGAACTCATCAGAGGCAATTACAAACGTCAATTTATCCTCCAGCCTTCAGCACTCTTCAAGCAATTATGCTTACTGATCATCATGGATAGTCTTCCTCTTCAGGATATTGTTAGTTCCCGGAGGCACAATAGATATCTAGAAAGAGGGGGGGTTGAATAGATAATTAAACACTTTTCTTTTAAACTCGTTAATATGATTGTGATTAACGCAGAATGAGTATATGATAAACCTTCTTTGAGATATCTTGAATTACTGAGAGTGAGGCAGTTATGACAGTTATAGCAGTTATAATGGACACAGTAGTTTTAAGTGGTTCAGAGCACTAAAAGCTCCTAATCCACTCTTCTACTCCTTGAGTAGGAAATCCCATAAAGATGTCTATTACACTTCTTGAATCTCACAGATTTCTTCTAGACCAGCAGTCTAGGAACTTCTTAGTTCATTCTTGAACTCTTCAAGTCCAGCAGACTTGGTTCTTTACAGTTCACTTAGAACTCTTCAAGTCCTTCAGACTTGGAACTTCTCACTTTAGTTGATTAGTTGTTGTTGAGATCGTGATTGGTGCTACTCAGTTGCTATTAAGAATTTGTTTGAAAGAACTGAGTAGCTGAGCAAGCTTTCTCTTTTTCTCAGATCGTAGAGTTGAGCGTTGAGTGTCCTTGTACATTTTTGTTCAAATGCTTGCTTGTTCTTCTCATCTATCTGTGTTCTGTATATATGATCTTGAAATCTATCTGTTGAAGCCTTTTGAAGAAGCATTAAATGCGTTTGACCTTTCTAAACTTTGATGGAGACTTTTCTGCACATCTTCTGAATTTCACTCTGCACATCGACACATCGTGATCGCTTTCTCACCTAACACCTGAAAAGGTGTTTTTCTCTGCCCAATGGTCCTTTTCTTAGCTTCTTGAATACGTTCCTTTTGATCAATACTAAGGATATCTTTTGTACCATTGGGACTGGTGAGTGCTTCAACGTTCAAAACCCATTCCATATTTGTTGAATTCATCTTCAAACAAAAGGTAGGGCTTGATGCTTCCGACCTGAGCGAGATGACACTCTACTATCCATATCGTAGTGTCTTGTCATATTGGTGCTTGTTCTTAAGAGAACACTACGATTTCTCACAAGGATTTGCACACTACGATCTTTTCACATGACGATCATTACTTGCTCATCTTGCAGACTCAACGTTTCCGAGAGCACACTACGATCTCTGAGTTAGCTTCAGCAAACGTCTGGACCTCTCTACGATTTCTAAAGAGGTCCTTCAAGGCAAATACACTACGATCTTATAAGCTCTACAATCTTATCTTGGCTTCTGTAATCTGTTGATCAGCTTGATAGACTACGATTCCTGTTGAAGCCTACCTATACATTTCACGTAGATCAACCTAACACCTTTGATCACTTTATCTATACATTTGTTTATAGAATGATGAACACTTAAAAGCTAAGATCAACCTAACAAATTTGATCTATCACTAAGTCCTTGTACATATATTCCTGGAAGGACTTTACACATAATCATGAGCATTTATATTAAACATCAAATCACAATATGCATTCTTCCAACAATCTCCCCCTATTTGATGTTGACATAACCAAGGAGATGATTATTAAATTTTATATGCAGTTGCAGCAAAGTAAACATGACTTAGTATTTCAGTGAGCAGCTGAAATTTCTAGAGAATAAGCATGAATTTATTGATGTATGAAGACATATGTTACATTTAAGTTTGACTACATCAATACACCTTAAAATTCAACTTATCTCTATTTCTTCGGCCTTTTGCTTCTTGGAGGATTTGCATATTCCTCGCCTCTCTCTTCTCGTTTGTTTCATTTCTTCTGGCCAAATCTTCAAGTTCACTTGGGCTTAGTCTAGGATTGTGATCATGCATATTCATGAATGAAGGATCTCCAATTGGCATTCTTAGGCATGTAGTTGTTACCTCATGAGAGCTGGTAGTTGGCCCTAGACTCCTTAATGGTTGAGCCATTAAAACTTCATGTTGATTAGCTCGTTGGGCCTGATGGCTGGATCGTGGAATCTGTTGGGTGATTTGCCTTGCAGGAGGGTTCCTCGAGGCTTGAGTTTGGAATTGACCTCTGCCTCTGCCCTTGCCTCCCTGATCTCCTTTCCCTTTATTCTCCCCCTTTATGTCAGCATCAAGGGTTCGAATGTCTTCGGAGAGGCGAGTGACTCCATGGACAAGCTCGTTGAGTTGACTATGATTTTGGGCAATGTCCTCACGATTCTCTTGGATCAAAGTATCAGAACGAGTTTCACGTCATTGAAGAATGTTTAAGACAGTTTCAGTCTGCTGCATTTGACCCATAGATAAGTCTTGAAATTCCTTGACTGTAGTTTGGAGACTTGTGATACTCTTTATCAATAGCTCGTTTTGAGATTCTTGAGTCTTTTGTAAGATCAAGATAGCATCCCTATGTCTTTTAGCTGTGAGAAAGTGGATGTCATCTCTGTCTTTTATGCTTTGAAGCATTTCTTTGATGATCTCCTTAAGCGTTTTAGAGAGCTTAGAGCTTAGGGAGCTTGGAAGATTATTTGCAGCATTGATCATTGATGTTAATCTCAGCTGAATAAGTGCAGTGTGATCCTCAAGGCTCTCATCGAGTTCCTTGACCACTTTCGCAGACATTGCTGACAGATCAGCCTTTGTGGACAACTCTGAAAGAATTTCATCCAATTTGGGAAATTTTGAGGAGGGAGTTGATGTGCCTTTGAATTGATCTTGCAAAGAGTAAAGGGCAAGATCAAGATTGAAGTATTCATTGCTGGATGAGGAGGGAATATCTGATGGAGGGGCCTGTGTTTGGGTGTATGTAGGAGGTGGCTCTACGATTTGGACTTGGGACTCTTTACTGGGGTTAGAGTCTATAATCGTAGAGTTGATGGGATGTGGAAGCATTATGAAGTTGGTCGCATTTGGTTCCTCAGTTACAGGATTTTGGGATTCTACAACTGGAAATTGATTTAGTGGATGAAGAATCACTTCCAACCATCGTGGGAATTCATAAAATTGATTAAATGAAGATGATGGCAAATGATTAACTCTGAAAAGAGTTGGGATAGATAGTACCTCAAGTTTGTTCTTTGAGGAAGAATTGTTGGTGATAAGCTTCTTGGCAAAATTGAATCTCCCTGGGAATCCATTAGCTAGCACTGAGATGGCCGGATACTCTTTGAAGCTCCAAAACATGTGACTCTAGGAGTTTAGAATTTGAGCTTGATGGAAAGGCATCATAGGTAGATATGCAAACAGTTGTTCATAGTTAGCTCTTCTGTGCCCATCAATGCCCACAGCTATAATCTCTACCTCATCACCTTCATCCTCTTTTCTGCTTTCGTTGGAGGATTCCGTTATCTCAATGGCTTCATGATGTTCTTGCACTAGTTCTTCTTCATTTCTTCCCGGAACCTCTTCTTCTATCGTAGAGATGTCATGAGCCTCCCCCTCACTGTGATCATCTTCTTGTACTATCAATAGTTCCCCCTCAACTGGGGCACTTCCTATGATGGGAGTTTCACCGTCTCCCCTCAATAGTGTATCCTCTATCATCAGATCTTCAGGTGTCTCCCCCTCAGTTTGAGCTTTGACTATTTGGCTTTCATTTGTTGGTTCCTTTTTAGCAGTCAATTCTTTGTCTTCCTTTTTGAGTACTCCTTCATTAACGAGGATATACTTCTTAACCAGTTTTCTTCTTGTTTTTCTAGGCTGAGCCACAGCCTCAGGACTTTCTTTAGTTTTGTCCTTCGATCACCCCAAAGTGTTTGGTGCAAAATTTCTTCCTTGTTTGTCTCGTCTCAACGATGGCAGAGACTCTACGATCGAAGAGATTGATGGCCTTTTGGTCTTGTATGGTGATTTTATTCTTCTTGATGTTTGAGATATGGTTACTCTATCTTCTTCGCCTCTCACTTCTTTTTGCTTCCTCTTCTTAGGATCCTTAGAGTCTCAATGTCTGAGGACTCTACGGGCTTATCGGTAGTGGATCCTTGAGGTTTTTCTATAGTTCTAGTTTCCAGCTTCCTTTTCCCCTTGCTTTTTCTGATTAAAGCAATGGGTTCTTCCTGGTTAGCTTCTTCTTCTTCTCCTTTAGTTTCTTTGACAACTGACATGTTTTCTGGCACTCCTGATTCCTTTATTTCACCAGTTCTTCCACTGGATTCTGACATCATCCTCACATTTTCAGCTGGATTCCTTTTCCAGTTCTCAAATAGTTGTTGGGTCATTCGACGATTTGGATTGATGGCTTCACCTTCATCGTCCTCAATTAAGTCACCAAGAGCAGCCTGTAGGATAATGCTTATGAATCGCCCATAGAGCATCTTTTGAGAGCTCTTTATCTTCTTTGAGCTGATTAACCACTTCCCAATCCATTCAAGCAATAAAGCCCCATAGTTAAGTTGTATTCCATAACATATGGC